>JBAMJR010000351.1:97500-215000 GCA_038501785.1 Myoxocephalus aenaeus | reverse complement strand
CATAACTAAGTATTTTAGTTGCTTGAACATAACTGAGTATTTTAGTTGCTTGAACATAACTAAGTATTTTAGTTGCTTGAACATAACTGAGTATTTTAGTTGCTTGAACATAACTAAGTATTTTAGTTGCTTGAACATAACTAAGTATTTTAGTTGCTTGAACATAACTAAGTATTTTAGTTGCTTGAACATAACTGAGTATTTTAGTTGCTTGAACATAACTGAGTATTTTAGTTGCTTGAACATAACTAAGTATTTTAGTTGCTTGAACATAACTAAGTATTTTAGTTGCTTGAACATAACTGAGTATTTTAGTTGCTTGAACATAACTAAGTATTTTAGTTACTTGAACATAACTGAGTATTTTAGTTGCTTGAACATAACTAAGTATTTTAGTTGCTTGAACATAACTAAGTATTTTAGTTGCTTGAACATAACTGAGTATTTTAGTTGCTTGAACATAACTGAGTATTTTAGTTGCTTGAACATAACTAAGTATTTTAGTTGCTTGAACATAACTGAGTATTTTAGTTGCTTGAACATAACTAAGTAGTTTAGTTGCTTGAACATAACTGAGTATTTTAGTTGCTTGAACATAACTGAGTATTTTAGTTGCTTGAACATAACTAAGTATTTTAGTTGCTTGAACATAACTGAGTATTTTAGTTGCTTGAACATAACTAAGTAGTTTAGTTGCTTGAACATAACTAAGTAGTTTAGTTGCTTGAACATAACTGAGTATTTTAGTTGCTTGAACATAACTGAGTATTTTAGTTGCTTGAACATAACTAAGTATTTTAGTTGCTTGAACATAACTGAGTATTTTAGTTGCTTGAACATAACTAAGTAGTTTAGTTGCTTGAACATAACTGAGTATTTTAGTTGCTTGAACATAACTGAGTATTTTAGTTGCTTGAACATAACTAAGTATTTTAGTTGCTTGAACATAACTGAGTATTTTAGTTGCTTGAACATAACTAAGTAGTTTAGTTGCTTGAACATAACTAAGTAGTTTAGTTGCTTGAACATAACTAAGTATTTTAGTTGCTTGAACATAACTGAGTATTTTAGTTGCTTGAACATAACTAAGTATTTTAGTTGCTTGAACATAACTGAGTAGTTTAGTTGCTTGAACATAACTGAGTATTTTAGTTGCTTGAACATAACTGAGTATTTTAGTTGCTTGAACATAACTGAGTATTTTAGTTGCTTGAACATAACTAAGTATTTTAGTTGCTTGAACATAACTAAGTATTTTAGTTGCTTGAACATAACTGAGTATTTTAGTTGCTTGAACATAACTGAGTATTTTAGTTGCTTGAACATAACTGAGTATTTTAGTTGCTTGAACATAACTGAGTAGTTTAGTTGCTTGAACATAACTGAGTATTTTAGTTGCTTGAACATAACTAAGTATTTTAGTTGCTTGAACATAACTAAGTATTTTAGTTGCTTGAACATAACTGAGTATTTTAGTTGCTTGAACATAACTAAGTAGTTTAGTTGCTTGAACATAACTGAGTATTTTAGTTGCTTGAACATAACTGAGTATTTTAGTTGCTTGAACATAACTGAGTAGTTTAGTTGCTTGAACATAACTGAGTATTTTAGTTGCTTGAACATAACTGAGTATTTTAGTTGCTTGAACATAACTAAGTAGTTTAGTTGCTTGAACATAACTAAGTATTTTAGTTGCTTGAACATAACTGAGTATTTTAGTTGCTTGAACATAACTGAGTATTTTAGTTGCTTGAACATAACTAAGTAGTTTAGTTGCTTGAACATAACTAAGTATTTTAGTTGCTTGAACATAACTAAGTAGTTTCCTGTGAAGACGGAAGTACTTTTTTTATTATTTGTGTAACGGCGTAAATCGACACGTGTTGCTGTATTTTTGTAGGTAAAGCAGGAACAATGAGGAATAACTTTTCCTATGATAAGGATATCGTTGTTAAAGGACGTCTGATTGATCATAAAGGTTTATAACCAGCATGTTCTGCATTTCTTCATAAATACAGCATAACTGAACCACCAAACGTCCGCTTCATGGACACATTCCCCACTCATCGTCTGAAGGGCGTGGCGGGCAGCGGGGGGTCGCGGGGTCGCGGCTCTTACCTTGGGCCACTTGGGGTTGATGAGGCGGGCCTTGACGGCGTCGTCCAGGGCGGTGCCGTACTGGCCCAGGCGGAGATGGGCGGCGGAGCGGTTGCTGTACAGGATGCAGTTCTGCGGGTCGGCGGTGAGCGCCTCGCTGTAGAGACGCACGGCCAGCGCGTACTCCCCCTGCTGGCAGGCCTGGTTACTGCGCCGCACGCGCTCCAGGAACTCGGCCTTGCTGAGGCCGGCCGGAGCGGCGACCCTTTTCACCGGCGAGGCTGAAGGGATGACGGGGGAGGAAGAGGAGGAGGAGGAGGAGGGAGGGTTGGTGGTCCTGCTGGCGGAGCGAGAACCAAACAGAGAGAACTGAGGAGCAGAAGAGAGGAAGAGGAGGAGGAGGAGGAGAGAAGACGTTGGTTACTTTCTTCATCAAACCAATTTCATGATGGAAACTGCAAATCTGGTTCTAGTTGTCTGTAATTTATGGATCAACGCCATTTTTTTCTTTTAAAAACAGACATCTTTGGTTATCTTTGGTGATTACCAACATCATCAGTGAATAGATCAAACCCAATAGATATCAATTCATTGAAGGACTTTTTTTTTTTAAACAATGACACAAAGATCCTGAATGATTCCGGTCAGAATGATGATTCTGAGCGGCAGAAAGAGAGAAGTGTTGTCGAAGCCAGAAACACAGCGAGAGGAAGTGCTTTTGGCTGCAGTTACATAAGTTATCTCTGTTCTTTTTAGAGGATGACACCGGAGCTCCAGCGGCTGATTTGCATGAAGCGACTCTGTAGTTTTCTGGCAAATGGGACACCGAACTGCTGCGTGCACTTTTTATTTCTGCTCGGTGGTAACGGAGAGAATTCCTCTGAGAGACGCAGAGAGAAAAGAAAGAGAAAAGAAAGGAGGAGGCTTCTGTTCTTCTCATTCAAACGGTTTGTTCTCTGCAGCTTTAACGTGGAGGCGACGCCTCCTCCCTGATCTGGTGTTTCCAAATGTGTCCTTTCACCAGAGCTTACGCCAAGGCCTTCATTTGCTCTCTCTATTCCCCTCACACACACACACACACACACTTAAAATATGCGGATTGGAGAGATTCCTAAAGACTTGCAGAAGCGTCACCCGGCGGCTTCGAGCAGGCGGCGCTGCACTCGACAGGATTCACTTTCACACAAACTGCAGGGAAACTTTTGGGACGCTGTCAGAGTCTCATGAGAGAACCGATGCAGGAGGAACCGATGCAGGAGGAACCGATGCAGGAGGAACCTCCAGGCGTCCGCTCTGCAGGATGAGAATCCTTATGCTAGAATAATATGCTCGTGCACCAGAAGGAAACCGACTTAAAACAATTCAACATGCGGATAATCCGAACAGCGCTCTGCATGATGTCGCTTCCATTTGCGCTTGTTGCTACATGCATGAAGTCTTTTCAAAATAAACTTCCCTCTTCACAGGAAGTAATTTAGTTAAGTTTCAACGACTGATTTGTTCCGTAAAAGAAGGTTTTGGGTTAAGTCTTCGATGCTACGTGACAATTACATCAACGTTGATCCCAACAAGACTCTTATCTGGTTAGATAAAGGACAGTAAAGATGTAAATGCTGTCTGAAAGCTTTTCTCTACACTCCATGAATAAAACTCACTTTAGAGAAGGAATACAGGTCCTTGACGTGCGACTGGAGACAAAGAAAGACTTGTACTCGTCCTGTTTCGTCTGCCAGTGACGACTTTAAAGGAGACACGCTCATTTATTTTATGTTTCATGTTGACATGCTTTAAATGTTCAAAAACCTTTATTTTCTCACACTGTCTGAATATACGTATCGACCTTCTGTCTGAAACGCTCCGTTTTGCGCCTGTCTCTTTAAGAGGCCCTACCCCAAAAGAGCCCAGGAGCATTGTGGGCATTTCCTCTGTGGATTGAAGGTTTTGAACCGTTCACAGTATTTATAAAACCTTTACCGTTCACAGTATTTATAAAACCTTTACCGTTCACAGTATTTATAAAACCTTTACCGTTCACAGTATTTATGAAACCTTTACCGTTCACAGTATTTACCTTTACCGTTCACAGTATTTATAAAACCTTCACCGTTCACAGTATTTATCTTTACCGTTCACAGTATTTATGAAACCTTTACCGTTCACAGTATTTATCTTTACCGTTCACAGTATTTATGAAACCTTTACCGTTCACAGTATTTATGAAACCTTTACCGTTCACAGTATTTATGAAACCTTTACCGTTCACAGTATTTATAAAACCTTTACCGTTCACAGTATTTATCTTTACCGTTCACAGTATTTATGAAACCTTTACCGTTCACAGTATTTATGAAACCTTTACCGTTCACAGTATTTATGAAACCTTTACCGTTCACAGTATTTATAAAACCTTTACCGTTCACAGTATTTATCTTTACCGTTCACAGTATTTATCTTTACCGTTCACAGTATTTATAAAACCTTTACCGTTCACAGTATTTATCTTTACCGTTCACAGTATTTATAAAACCTTTACCGTTCACAGTATTTATGAAACCTTTACCGTTCACAGTATTTATAAAACCTTTACCGTTCACAGTATTTATGAAACATTTACCGTTCACAGTATTTATCTTTACCGTTCACAGTATTTATGAAACCTTTACCGTTCACAGTATTTATGAAACCTTTACCGTTCATAGTATTTATAAAACCTTTACCGTTCACAGTATTTATGAAACCTTTACCGTTCACAGTATTTATCTTTACCGTTCACAGTATTTATAAAACCTTTACCGTTCACAGTATTTATGAAACCTTTACCGTTCATAGTATTTATAAAACCTTTACCGTTCACAGTATTTATGAAACCTTTACCGTTCACAGTATTTATCTTTACCGTTCACAGTATTTATAAAACCTTTACCGTTCACAGTATTTATCTTTACCGTTCACAGTATTTATAAAACCTTTACCGTTCACAGTATTTATGAAACCTTTACCGTTCATAGTATTTATAAAACCTTTACCGTTCACAGTATTTATGAAACCTTTACCGTTCACAGTATTTATAAAACCTTTACCGTTCACAGTATTTATCTTTACCGTTCACAGTATTTATAAAACCTTTACCGTTCACAGTATTTATGAAACCTTTACCGTTCACAGTATTTATAAAACCTTTACCGTTCACAGTATTTATCTTTACCGTTCACAGTATTTATGAAACCTTTACCGTTCACAGTATTTATCTTTACCGTTCATAGTATTTATAAAACCTTTACCGTTCACAGTATTTATCTTTACCGTTCATAGTATTTATAAAACCTTTACCGTTCACAGTATTTATGAAACCTTTACCGTTCACAGTATTTATCTTTACCGTTCATAGTATTTATGAAACCTTTACCGTTCACAGTATTTATGAAACCTTTACCGTTCACAGTATTTATGAAACCTTTACCGTTCACAGTATTTATAAAACCTTTACCGTTCACAGTATTTATAAAACCTTTACCGTTCACAGTATTTATCTTTACCGTTCACAGTATTTATAAAACCTTTACCGTTCACAGTATTTATGAAACCTTTACCGTTCACAGTATTTATAAAACCTTTACCGTTCACAGTATTTATAAAACCGTATTTATAAAATCTTGTCTTTCTTTATGTTGTGTATTTATTTCTTTAACAATCTTTTTCGTGGTCAGGGTTTTCTTGAAAAACAGAACTTTTTTACACGATCAAATAAAGGACAATGCAAAAATAAAAACAGCTTTCTCCAGGAGTAAAAGAGATACTGAATCCTTGCAAAATAAATCCAAAATTCCCAGAGAGCATAACATGAAGCCCACGAGGTCGGTCCATGTTGCAGCCGCTCTCTCCAGCTTGTTACGAAACACCTAAAACGCTCAAATATGACGAACGCGCCATGCTTGTTTAACACGTTGCCGGGGCGATGTTTGCAGGAATAAACAAAGAAGGCCTCGCATCTGAATCTCTGCTCGTTACTGCTGATGGAGCGCAGGAAGAGGAAGTTCAGGGTTCAGTCCCCGAGCCGGTCTACACAGTTCTCATCCTGCTCGGATGAGGATGACGAGGATGAGGATGATGCTCAGTGAGGGAGCCAGGGGCTTTTAAGGTGAGTCTAAGGGTCAATTCCAATCTCCCCCTAAACCCTCAAGCCCCGAACCCTCAGGACTCACTGACGTCAGCTGCTAAGTGTCTGAGTGTGAGAGGCTTCAGGGCTTGATGGTGTGAATATGAATGGGACAGCACTTTGCTGCAACACATCACGTGACTACATAAAAAATATTGTGTATTTATTTTATACTTTTTATTCACTGATTTGAACGTCTTCCTCACGAGATGAGAAGTCATTTTAGATGATATATTTACTTGTTTTTTCAAAACGAAATGTTTGATGAATGTAAACAAAATATTTATAAATATATGTTCTGCTTGCTTTCCTCTGATTTCATGTGTTTTCATGTTCCATCTTTAATCCGTAATGTTGTAGTGTAAATGTATTTTATTGGGCTGAACGCCCACGTGTCTCTTTGTTTACCTTTTTTTTTTTACGTCTTCATGCTTCCTTTGGGAACTGTGTGTTTAACGTCACATTGCTATGAACTGTGGGTAATTCCCTTAGGCAAAGTCAGCATCTAATGCTGACTTACTAAAGGGATCATAAAGGGTCAAAATGTCTGCCAGAGACTCGAGCACTCTACGATGTGACAGTGGGACAGAACTAAACCCTCACGGACTCACGGGAGCCTCAAAGTCCGTGAGTCCGTAAGGTGGAGACTGGAATTGACCCGAAGTCTCTTTGGGGTTATGGTGGGGAAATGTTGTGAACGCCAACGATTCTGGATAAAAAAAGATATTTTGTCAGATAAAAACATGTTGTGAATATTGGTAAATAATTAAAAGATCTATCTTTTTCAATAAATTTGGACTTTACAACACAATTAATCGCCCAAAAAAAACAACCTCAAATAAATTCATACCTCTTTTTTTAACACAACTACTTCTGTCTCTTTTAATGTGGAAACACGCTGAATGTCTTCCACCAGAGACAAGATTTATCTTTTTATTTAAAGAACGTCTCAGTGACCTCAAGCAGCTACAAACACTTTGGATTTACAACACTTCTGTTTACGCTTTTTACTCCTCTTTTTACTCCTCTTACTCCTCTTTTTGCTCCTCTTACTGCTCCTCTTACTGCTCCTCCTCTTACTCCTCTTCTTACTCCTCTTACTGCTCCTCTTACTGCTCCTCTTTTTACTCCTCTTACTGCTCCTCCTCTTACTCCTCTTTTTGCTCCTCTTTTTACTCCTCTTACTCCTCTTTTTACTCCTCTTTTTGCTCCTCTTACTGCTCCTCCTCTTACTCCTCTTTTTGCTCCTCTTACTCCTCTTTTTACTCCTCTTTTTGCTCCTCTTACTGCTCCTCCTCTTACTCCTCTTTTTGCTCCTCTTTTTACTCCTCTTACTCCTCTTTTTGCTCCTCTTACTGCTCCTCCTCTTACTCCTCTTTTTGCTCCTCTTTTTACTCCTCTTTTTACTCCTCTTTTTGCTCCTCTTACTGCTCCTCCTCTTACTCCTCTTTTTACTCCTCTTTTTGCTCCTCTTACTGCTCCTCCTCTTACTCCTCTTTTTGCTCCTCCTCCTACTCCTCTTTTTGCTCCTCCTCCTGAGAGCCATATCTGTCTCTTTAGCTGCTAATCGCTCAACTGCGTTCACCAGCTAGCTGTGGGTGTCACCAAGCAGGTCGTTGCAGGTAGTTTTACAGGTAGTTGTAGGTAGTTACAGGTATTTTAGTTACAGGTAGTTGTAGGTATTTACAGGTAGTTTAGTTGCAGGTAGTTGTAGGTATTTACAGGTAGTTTAGTTGCAGGTAGTTGTAGGTAGTTGTAGGTATTTACAGGTAGTTTAGTTGCAGGTAGTTGTAGGTATTTACAGGTAGTTTAGTTGTAGGTATTTACAGGTAGTTTAGTTGCAGGTAGTTGTAGGTATTTACAGGTAGTTTAGTTGTAGGTATTTACAGGTAGTTTAGTTGCAGGTAGTTGTAGGTAGTTGTAGGTATTTACAGGTAGTTTAGTTGCAGGTAGTTGTAGGTAGTTGTAGGTATTTACAGGTAGTTTAGTTGCAGGTAGTTGTAGGTAGTTGTAGGTATTTACAGGTAGTTTAGTTGCAGGTAGTTGTAGGTAGTTGTAGGTATTTACAGGTAGTTTAGTTGCAGGTAGTTGTAGGTATTTACAGGTAGTTTAGTTGTAGGTATTTACAGGTAGTTTAGTTTCAGGTAGTTGTAGGTATTTACAGGTAGTTTAGTTGCAGGTAGTTGTAGGTAGTTGCAGGTATTTACAGGTAGTTTAGTTGTAGGTATTTACAGGTAGTTTAGTTGCAGGTAGTTTAGTTGCAGGTAGTTAGAAGAAAGAAATGATCCTTTATGAATCCCCTTAGGGAAGCTCTTCTCTGCATGGGACATCCCTGTAGGGAGCAGTGTTCTCCCCTGAGAGGAGCAGCTGGGGGTTCAGGGTCTCAGGGACATGAGACATGTGAGCTATGGGGGGGACTGGGGATCGAACCGGCGACCTTGTGGTTGCTGGACGACCACTCATCCCCCTGAGCTGCAGGTAGTTTTCAGGTAGTTTCTCTGAAGACAGCTGCCTGCTGCTAACAAAACAACCGGCTGAGAGAGCAACCAATGAGCTGCAGGCATGAAGCCTGTGTCTGATCCTTTGTTCATAAAACAATATTAATTATATCGGCTTTAAAACACTGAGCTGCTTGTTCTAGAATAAAAATTAAGATTGTTCCTAAAAATAACACAAACTCATGATGCGTGTTCACATAAAATAATCTGCTCATCAATTCATCCTAATCTCTGGTTGTTAACTCTTTGTTTACATCTTATCAGCTGTTCTCTACTGCTGCACCCTGAAGATAATAATAATATAATAAAATACAGACGAGGCCGTAACTTCTCAAAGATTGAAGCACAAAGTCAACATTCAAAGATGGAAGAAAAGAGAATGAGTGGAAATCATGTACTTATATCTTTCACTGAAGTAAAAATAGTAATACAACGGTGGAACAAAGTCTTTGCATCAAAATATACTTAAAAATATATTTAGCAGAAAAGTTCATTTCAGAACTCGATTAAAGTGAAAGTAACTCAAAATGCAGTATTTTAGTTCAGAAAGAAGTGTGAGCGACACACACTCACACAGACACACACACACAGACACACACACACAGACACACACACACACAGACACACACAGACACCGACACACACAGAACATTCCTGGAGAACACAGGGACAGACAGAAAGCCGGAGGTCTGAATACCTGAAGGAAGCCGTGTCCCTGAACGCAGCGCTTTGATCTGTTAATAGAAGTCACATCTAGGAGGCATTGAAGGCAACACTTATTAGTTGAAATCAGCTGCAATATTAATAAGTGATGAACACACGTCATATAATCATGTTATTCTGGATAATAAGTACTTTTACTTTTCCATGCCAACACTGTTGTACTTTTACCAACGTGAGTTTAATACAGACCTTTTATTTGCAGTATTTCTACACTGTTGATACTTTTACTTTTTAATAAAATGTACTTCTTGACACTAAACTTCATTAACACGTTTCACGTCTTGAGGTCACAACAGAGCCGACATGATCGTTGATAAACAGGTAGATTTCATATTTTAATAATCGACTGATGGTTCCAGTCCCTTTGTAGACGTCACTTCCTGTTTCCAGTGATGCTTGTATTCATCACATAACCGTAAACGGAGTCATTAAGCACATATTATAGTAAACACTAAAGAGCATTAATGTTGAGGTACTTTAACTTTACTCGAGTATTTCATCGTATGCCAACTTTATACCCAACAATATAGTTATTATAATAACTCTGAAGAGGCCATTCTGCCCAACAAGTACTTGTAATACTTTAAGACTACTGTGCTGTTGATGCTACTTTAAACCACAGGACTCCGGGTCATCACCACTAGGAGCTCGCGTTCTAATCTGTTAAGAGAAAGCCAGCAGCTGCAGTAAGCGGCTGCACTCGGCCGGTGGTTCAGCCCTTCCTGCAGGACGCAGCTCTCTTTCTTCTCCCCCAGACGCGCTAACCATGAACCGCACATGAAACTCTGCGCTGCGCTGCGTGCGCGTTACCTTTTCTTTCCTCGGCCTCTCCATCCTGCTCTCGGCTCAATCCGGCAGCGACGACAACTTTCATTCCAGAGAAGACGGCGCAGGAAAACTCCCCATCCTCCAGAAGAAAAACAAAACGAGCCTCCACTAATCACCAGCAGCTCGGGACCGGAGTTCATCCGCAGCGCGTGCCCGTGATCGATACGCGGGGCAGGCTCGTGCGCGACGCTGGTCCTCCTAACTCCGGTCCTCCTAACTCCGGTCCTCCTAACTCCGGTCCTCCTAACTCCGGTCCTCCTAACTCCGGTCCTCCTAACTCCGGTCCTGGAGGAAGTTGGTCCGCAGCTTGTGCGCCATGTTCCCGCAGCAGAGCCCCGGTCCGGTGAGGAGGCGGGGATCCGGTCCTCCGCAAGGTTTCAATTACTGCTCGTGACGTCACAGAGGAGTTGAGTTACCTGACAGACACACACGCGCTCCAGCGGCCTGTTGCGCACTGCGCATGCGTGTGGAGGATTGAGGGATGCAGTCATTTTGTTACATTCCATTTGCTCTTTTAGGAGTTTGATGTGTTCTCTGCCTTTATGCAGCGGTGGCCGTCAGGGCCAGCTAAGCTTTCTCTGCTGGCCTAAAGAGTCAAAGTTATAGCTATTTTATATTGTAATTTTTAAATTATAATATATTATTTTTCCCTATTAGTTTATTTTCTCATTGCACAGCTGATCCACTGAAGGCCCAGGTAGAAAAGCCACGGCTTTATGGTACGGTCCTTTTTGTTTACTGGTATTTAAGTTTTTAACTACTTGTAGAGCACGTTGTAAAACTTTGTTTTTAAAAAGTGCTATATAAATAAAGTTATTATCATTATCTTGTGGAATAGATAAATAGTTTTTACTTTATCAAACTAACAATAAATAATGAATGACAGGAAGCAAATTGTGCTAGACATTTTATTTAAATAAAAAGTTGACCCCGTTCTCTGGTTGGTGCATTATGAAGCTACAGGCTTAGCTTAGCATAACGACTGGAAACGGCTCGTCTGGCTTTGACTCAAGGTCCTGCGAGGCCCCCTGGTGGGGAGGAGGGCGCTGCAGCAGCGGAGGAGTTGGACGTCAGCGTCTCGGTGGCGTTGACAATGTAATGCTATACACAAGAGCTAAATCTATACGACCTATTGTTGTGTTCTCGTCCCTTTAAAGTCATCTTGTGACATCAAACAAAGTACGAAACCAACGTACCCAAATCGTCAAATGATGAAGCTCTGTTGCCAGAGCCGCACCACAGAGTCCCCGGTGTAATCAAACGTCTCCTGACCTCTGACCTTTCAGCTTGATCGTTCTCAGCCGGTGGGCTTCTCTTCCCTGTGACTCCAGGAGAAACCACAGAGACGCAGAGCGACGACGACGACAACAACAACAACAACAACAACAAAACCACCTCGAGCAGAGCGGCGTGCGTCGTGTCGGAGAAGAGAGGCTGAAGATGCTGATACACCTGGAGACACACGGGGTTTAAATACACTGGGCAGGTGATCAGACACAGGAGGATTCAATTAGGGGCGGAGCCAGACAATCATCACACAGGTGGGGAAACATACAAAGACAGGAAATGAAGCGAGCAGGCAGGAAAATACTAAATAAAACAAACACTCCGTGACACTCCTGTGTACACAGACATACACACACACTTCAATTAAAATGTGACAAACTAATCAATATATATTAATTAATAAACACTTTCATTCCAGAGAAAACACACCATCCTCCAAAGATAACTAAACAAAAATGAGCCCCGACCACCACAGTATTGTAGTTTAAAGAAACAGTTTTAATTATTTGTATATTATATTTACTTAGTCAAACAAACACCAACAACACAATACATAAATAAACACACATTACATTTGCTGTTGAAATGGCAAGAAGCAAATTGTGTTTTTGAAAATGTTCAATACGTATAATTTTCTTTCATATAAAAGTCGATCCGGTTCTCATGTTTATCAGCGACTTGTGAAGCTACAGGCTTAGCTTAGCTTAGCATAAAGACTGGAAATAGCTTGCCTGGCATTGTCCACATATTAAAATAAATTAGCTTATAGAAATTGTAGTTTTACACATTTGTTTTGTACAGATTCAAATAAAGCAAGCCCAGCGCTTGTTAACTGTTTCTACCCGCTTAGTCTTTTATGCTAAGCTAGGCGAACCAGCTAGCTTCATATTTACAGTATCACACAAAAACCAAAACGTAAAATCAATTTGCTGTTTTACAAGCCCTCCTCCCAGTCTTTATGCTAAGCTAGGCTAACTGGCGTCATTCATAATGCTTAAAAATGACAATTCCCCGTTTACGAGTCAGGCTCGCGCCGGGTTCCTCGCTTAAAGATTTCGTGCTGAACAAAGTTAAGTGTTGATTTATTCATCTCACTCCCAAAATATCAATATATTCCTTTAATTCGTACAGTTTTTTCTTGCATCATAAACAAAATATTTCACCAAGCATCTTATGTACAGATATTTACACAATTGTGTTTCTTTAGCTTTGCTAATAACATCATTTATCTACAACTCGTACAACATTACAAATATTCACAAATAGGGCGTTGAACAGTAGAGACTGATGATGTAGTTCTGCACAAAAAGGTCAGTAATCTCATCATCTCAAGGAAAGGTTACACCGATATCAAACTCACGGACCCTTTTCATGGCAGAGACGTTGACTGTAAAAAAGTAATCCTCCTGGGACCATGAATATCAGTATCAAATTTCATGACAATTCCCCAAATACATTATGAGATGTTCACTCTAAAAGCACAAATGTCCACCGTCATGGTGGCACAAGATGGATAATCAAAATATGCATGGTTCATCCTCTGGGGACCACAAACACCAGTATCAAATTTCAGGACAATTCCTGCAGTGTTTGTTGAGATATTCCTGACAGCCATCACTAGAGGAAGCTAACCAGAAAGCAGAGACGCAACCAATCACTTTAATGGTGCCTCAGTTGTATTCAGTGTCCCGGTAGGTTGCACCAGTAAGCCGGCATGCATGGTAGCAGCGCTCTTTAACCGGCACACCTCAGTGAACTAATATAAAGTCATACGTGTGCTGTGGCTTCTACAACACGTCAAAACATCTGCTGTGAAAAGGGGGTTTGTTATACTTGAGGAAAGTAGTCTTTTGTTTTAATATTTATAAAACCCCAAAATAAGTTTGTGCTAACAATTCAGTCAAAATTGAGTTCTATTACAGGGTACCCTCAGGATTTTTCATCTCAAATTTAAGACTTTTTAAGACCTTTTCAAGACCACTTTAAATGAAATTTAAGACCAACATCGCACTTTTCCTGATATGCGTATGAATGAAAAAAATACGAAATCAATCAACTGTTAATTAATTAACTGTTATATTTTTCTCTTTTCACGGATACAAATAAAAAAGGCTGTGATTAGAATACGGGACAGGCGGGACTGGTTCTGTCCTACACAGACAGGCAATACCCTGCACCACACAC
This sequence comes from Myoxocephalus aenaeus, assembly GCA_038501785.1. NCBI lineage: Eukaryota > Metazoa > Chordata > Actinopteri > Perciformes > Cottidae > Myoxocephalus > Myoxocephalus aenaeus. The sequence continues at coordinate 201,227 of JBAMJR010000351.1, read as the reverse complement.
TCCGGTGCTTCAGGTTGGCGCTGGATGCACCTATTCAAGTTGGTCCCCTTCCATAACGTGTAGAAGAAGAACCTTTAATTTACAGAGAAGAAACATCTTCAGCTGGAGGACTGTGGACTCTGTAACACTACTGGCAAGTGCATCTGACCCTGCTGGTGAGACACGCGATGGAAACGGGAAAGCAGGTTCGCATAGCTCCATGCTAACCTGGGGAGGGGGGGTGGCGGGGGGCGGCGCGCGATCAGCTGTTAAACTCTACAGTCTCAGCAGTTCAGAGCCATATACAGGTTGCCTGATATTTTGGATGCGACGTTTGGGTGTACTAAGATTCGTTGTAACAACGAAAAATAAACAAATGTTGTGGCGCCGTATCAAATAAGGAAGGGGGTAAAAATTAAGACTTGATGAACGAAATTTAAGACCTGTTGACAAAATGTAATACCTTTTTAAGGCCTTAAATTATGAATACTAAATTTAAGACTTTTTCAAGTTTTTAAGACCTCGCGGGTACCCTGTATTAGAATTCTGAGATATATATATATATATATATATATATATATATATATATATATATATATATATATATATATATATATATATATATATATATATATATATATATATATATATATATACACACATACATACATACATACATACATACACACACACACACACATACAATATTAAAACGGAGACCCAAAGTGTTCAATATTACATAAATAGATCATTTGTTGTCATGGTTTTCCGTTTGTTGCTGCTAATTTGTATATATTTTATTTATAAACTTTCAGTTTCCTCGTTTTTTTCTAACATCTTGTTGGAAATAAGGAGTTCTCAAGTTAATATTTTTCCTCAGAGTGCTGTGGTTTGTTCGTCCATGAATTCATTAAATCATACTAAACTTTAAATGAGAACTAAATAATTAAGTAAAAAAAAATGAGCTCAAATATCTTCTAATGTAATATGGATCACTTTGAACCTCCGCGATTTTCGACTCAGACGATCCCTCGTGCAGCCGGACCGCGTGTTCTGGTCCGGTTCTGGCCCGGACCCCCCTGAGACACAGCTTGTGGAGCCGGGGGTCTCTGCCTCTCCTCGCCGGCCTCCCGGCCTGCAGCCGGGCGGCCTCTAGATGGCGCTGCTCCTCTGCGTCGGCTCTGATGCTCCGGCCATCCGGAGGAAGCTCTGCTCTCATTAGAACTGCTGTACAGCTGGTAGAGGAAGAGGAGGGAGGAGGAGGAGAAGAAGAAGAAGAAGAAGAAGAAGAGGGGATAATCGTGCTGTAATTCACTTTGCGGTACTCGAATAGTTAACTTTATACATATTGTACTTTATACATATTGTACTTTTTACTCCACTACATTTATTTTCTTTGCAGACTAAACTTTCACATAAGATTTTAAAATAAATCCCTCTGCATTTCTAACATCAAACTTTAATTTAAACTTATTTTGCTCTCACATGACTCAGCATCCCAGGTTGTTCTGTTGAAGCAGTGGATCAAAATCACAACTTGTAAAGTATTTATACTTTATTTTCCATTTATTTCTACTCTTATTGTAATCTTTACTCCACTGTAGATTTTTACATTTCATTTAGCTGACGCTTTTATCCAAAGCGACTTACAATAAATGCATTCAACCAAGAGTACAAACAAAAGTACAATTTCTTCACACACTACAAAGTGCTATCAGTAAGTAACATTTAAGTGCTACTAAAGATTTAACCTTTAAGTGTTTTTATATGATATATTTTTCAAATGTCAGAGATATATATTTACCCTTTGAAATTCTCAAAAATAAAATAAAATAAAAAGAGGCCAAAACCTTAATATAAATGAATATATCAGAACTTAGTTTCTTCTTCTTTAAGCACCATAGGCACACTACTAATTTATTGCAAAAAATATATAAATCACAAGAAATATATATTAATGTTTCACACGCCTTTGGTACAAGAATCAGTATGCCATTTAACAAAAACCTCAAACAGAAAGAAAGATAATCATAAAAGTATTGTTGTTACACTTTGTTTTTTACTGTGTTTTTACAGTTTGATAAAAATTAAATCTGTTCATTCATTTAATTTTGAGCGGCCGTAGCTCAGGGGGATGAGTGGTCGTCCTGCAACCACAAGGTCGGCGGTTCGATCCCCAGTCCCCCCATAGCTCACATGTCTCATGTCCCTGAGCAAGACACTGAACCCTCAGCTGCTCCCCGGGCGCCTCACAGGGCTGCCCACTGCTCCCCATCCAGGGATGGGTCACATGCAGAGAAGAATCTCCCCAAGGGGATTAATAAAGTGCATGTTTCTGTTTTTTTTCTTTTCTAATTTGTGTGCTTGTTTTATTTTAATGGGAGTTTTTTTTTTATTCATAAAACAACCTAATTTTATGAATAAAAAGAAAATCATATAATCATAAAAAATAAAAAAAAGGATTCATAAAAAAAAAACATTCATTAAAACAAAAATGCTGTATTTGAATGTATTGAACATCATAAGTAATATACAATTGAAATATATGGTTTGGTACATGATACAATTCAAATGGCACATTTGAGTCCTCGCCTGAATGTTCTCTGTTCTAAACCCTCTAACTTTGTTCTGCTTCACTTTCAAGTCAACCTTTGCAGAGAGAATGTTCACATATTGTGTTATGATTTGAGAGAAGTTCAGACCTCACGAATGCCTCATTTCAAAGGAATAATCATCCTGAAAGTGATTTTTTTCTAGGCGGACCTGAAAACTTTAAATCTTTGCTGTGTTTCGAGCAGAAGCCTAAAAATAGCTTGGTGCTTTAATCATCTCACGACCCCTCAGATTTATCTGGTGACCTTTGACCCTTCAGAGCACAATGAGTACTTTTTTGTACAAATGAGTACAATCCAAAAAGTACAAATTGTACAATTGTAATTGAAAAATAAGTGTATTATTATTTTTTCTTTAATACTTCTCTGCTTTAATTGAGAATTAGAAAGAAGTTGTTTTATATTGTGATCACATACTTACATCTTTCCCGCTGTGCAGTCTGGGTGCAGGAAGCAGGACTCGGACACCCGACCCAGAAGAACTGCCTGAACGCCGGTCAGCTGTCTCTGTTTGGCCAAAGTCTGGATTAACCTGCACAGGACGCCCGAAACGTCAGAGACCAACAGAGACCATGTGTGCAAACATGAGATTATGATATGTCCAAGGCCGATTGCCGATTCCACACACACACACACACACACACACACACACACACACACACACACACACACACACACACACACACACACACACACACACACACACACACACACACACACACACACACACACACACACACACGCATGTGTGCTCTTCAGTGTTGTGACACATCGCACCATGTCGGCCTCGTCTCGCACAGGAATAAAACAAATTTAAAGAGGTGAATGCACTCTTATCACAGAGTCTGCATAAACCCTAAATATTGACTCGAGACACGGCGTGACGTCCCGGAATAGATCCCTCCGGCTACATCCAAACTTCTGCGTTTCCATTTAAAAAAAAGCAAATCTTTTGCTACGTTTAACGTCGATAAACTCCACTAACTTTGGAGTTTTAAAACCCCGAAAACAGACGCGTTTGAAAGCGCCTCGTAGAGCGGAACAACCTTTGAAACAGACTAAACTGCACGCCAACTTTGAAAAATACAACTTTTTTTCTCCAGGAAGTTTGTCTGTTTGAGTGTAGAGAGGAAGATTGTTGAGGAAGATCTTAAGTATCAAACACAACCTTTTATATTAAAAAGAGAACTACAAAACTGTCGTATTTTCTGGAACTCAGAAACCGATCTACTTCCTGTTTACGCCGGCAGGTATTAGTCTTCAGGCGTGCGAGGATGGCTCGAATGGACTTCGATCGTTTTCAAACCCCGGGTCAACCTGCATTCCTCTGCCTGGTGTCGCTGGTCCCGACGTACCTGTTGGTGCAGTTGCAGTGGTACAGCGTCCGGGCCTCCGGGTTGAAGAGGCCATATTTATTCTGCTGGGGCCGGATCTTCTTCCCGCACTCGTCGAGGTCCTTGAAGGCGCCGCATTCAGACCGATGCTTCTCTGTGAAGACGTCCGATCAGTTACTGTCGGGTTATCAGCTGGAGAGACGCGACCGTCTACAACTAAACTGCACTGACCATTTAGAGTAGAGGGAAACTTTTTTTTATAAAATAAAAATGCACCAAACTACAAACTACACCAAGCCGTTTCCTCCTCCTGCAGGGACTCACTTTAGACTCCAAACATAATCCACAAGGCAGTTTTGTTGCTCAGGGACCGTAAAAGGAGAAGCATTAAATACCTGTGGCGTTCAGCCCGGGCAGAGTTGGTAAAGAGTTCCCCGCGCCGTGGCCCCTCTCCGGTGGGGAGGAGGGCGCTGCAGCAGCGGAGGAGTTGGACGTCAGCGTCTCGGTGGCGTTCACGCTGACCTCTGTTGCGTTGGGAGAGTCGTACAGCATGGGGGGGTGCACCACGGCGTAGAGGGACATTTTACTGTCTTTACACCTGGAGGGCACAACAGAGGGGGAATCATTTACATTGTTGGAGAATTATGGGAAAAACACGCATTCGCTTTCTTCCCGAGAGTCAGATGAGAAGATTGATACCCCTCATGTCTGTACAATAATATGAGCACTCAGTTAGCATTAGCTTAGCATGAAGACTGGATACAGGTTGGTACCGCTAGCCTGGCTATGTTCACTAACAGAACTACCAGAAAAACTAAAAAACACAAGCTATTGATTCTCTCCGTTTCCAGTCTTTAACCCTTCGGAATCTGCGACCGCGGTTCCGCCGTATACAATGTTTACATTTTGAAAATATTCATTTCTTCGGGATAATTCTGCACAGAAATATGGTTCAACGTCTCCAAGATTCAGAACTTCCGCTGCCCTCTGCCCGTGAAATCGTACGAGATTCACAGCGAGATCAGAGCCTCTAAACACGGCGTGTAAAACGCTTCACTGAGTCAGAGGGAAGAGAGAGCAGGGAGTTTAGCCTGAGCGAAGCTATAGTTTGAGAGGCTTCACAGCCTGAAGGATACCATTCCTGCGATGAACAGCACAACGCCAAGCAAAGGGATCCATTCGAAGATGGGTAAGTGTATTTACTGAACTTTGCAATAGCATATTCACGTTAGTAACGGTCCCTGTAGCCACATAGCGCTGCTACTACCACGGAGCTAGCGGGAGCTAGCTAAAGTGAGCTAACAGGGAGATAGCTGGGTACAGCGTGTCTGTAATACTGAACGCTGCATAATCAAATATGGTCACAAATCCCCGTTAACTTTCTTTCAGGAAACTTAGTACGACTAGTAGTGTTGGATCTCAGTTACATGTTTGTAAGGCTGTAACTACCGTAGTGTTTATGGTAGCTTAGCAGCGTTAGCACGTAGCTAGCTCATGCAGTGTCTTGAGCATAGTCAGTGTTGGATCTTCGTTATGTGTCGGTGTGTAATCATTACTTTCTTTTAGTGAACTCATACCGACAAGTAGAAATGTATTTTACAGAGAGGATTCACAGCTGGAGGACAACATGTCCTGTATCGTTTATTGGATGCCCGGTAGAGCCGCCGGAAGAGAGACGGAAGAACACCGTCTCTCGTTCTGATCATTTATTTACTGGTCACAAGAAAGTAAGCAAGCGCTGCCATTGCAATAGCAGACGTGATCCGACCAGCACACATTTTAATCTCAAAGTTCAAATGTCTTAACATCAATTATTATTTACAAATCTGATTGGCTCTAACTGACTTCAAGGCTCATCTCGTACAACGCTGTATGTGTCTCTCTTCTCTAATTGTTTTAATATCAAACATTTGTGTATGATTGAATGTGTTGGGTGTGCCTTCGACCGTTCTTTGGTTTCTACCGTACCATCCTGTATCCGTCACAGCTGAGCTACACTTCCTGTTGCTGACTCCTCACATCTGACCTCCAACATCCTGACTGTGCCTCTACTGTTTCTCACACACACACTTTTTATCATCACACAAATTATTTAAGCACGCTGATTATTAATAATGATTATCGAGCAGCCTCCCAGTCCGTCTGCCTGCCAACAGATCACCACCGCAGGCCACAGCACATCATCCCCACCAAATAATAATACATTTGGTATTAGACATTTATTTACATGCGTCTACCATTTTATTCATATATTCCACTGCTTTTGTGAACCTAAGACCTTTGGTAAACCAATTTCTACCACCTGAGTAAAGGTACGTTTTCACAAGAGATATGAAGAATTTCCAAAAATTGAGATTACATTTTTCAGCTTTATCACTTTACACTTGTGTCTTATGACAATGGTGCCTCTTTATATAGAGAGTAGGGCTGTCAAAATTGCTAAAAAATGACGTTAGAATAATCCCTTTTAAAAAACACATATATTCGAACATATTCAAATATATGTGTAAATAAAAAATTCTTCAGTTTAGGTGTTCACTCCCCAGATACGTGTCGTTGAATGCTAAGCTAACTCTAGCTTACATAGCGTAGCGACCCTGGGTCAGGAAGCTACGAGACGTTAGCTGCTTACAGGGTGTTTATTAAGGGAGCAGAGAACAGTACTGTGGGCCGCAGCCTACGGCACAACAGCAGAACCCCGTGACGTCTGCTCCGGGTCAGAGACTCTGCCCCGAACGGCTCACGTGTCTCTCACACACACACACACACACACACACACACACACACACACACACACGCGCGCACGCACACGCGCACGCACACGCACGATAATTATCCTCCGAAATACTTTTTTTTTTTTTACATTCGAATATTAATTTTCACATTCGAAATTCTGTTTTAACAACTATTCGAATATATATTCGAATTTCGATTATTCGTTGACAGCCCTAATAGAGAGCTGAGATTGTTCTGTAATTTTAGATGTAAAACACATGGGTATCTATCACATGCAAGTGCCTTTAAGGTGAATTTAAGAAATTATGTAAAAATCAACTCCAGAGGGTTAGGCTAAGCGAAAATAACTTAATTTCCAGTTTGTTGAGACGTTTTAAAATCGGGGGCAAAACCCACACACACCACAGCGTTACTAAATAAATAAACGAGAACTTTACTTACATGCCAAACCAGTTCCTCTCTGTGCACTGGAGTCGGTGGGAGAACTCAAAGCACTGCATCTTCAGCAGGTTGAAGAAGGTGTATCCCACCACTCCAGAGATGCCGTCCTGCGCCTCCATCAGACACCTGTGAAACCTGCAGCAACGATCACTTTGCTTAGAATAAAAGCACCAAAGGAAACGAAAGGCATCGACTGGGCGTCATTTAGTTTAAAGGTATAAGTACTTGTTGTCGCAGTCACAGTGAGACATGGTGAAGATGTTGCTGTTGAAGACGCCAAACTGGGAGCGAAAGGACGGGATGGAGTGTTTGCACTGGTCGTGTTCCCGGCAGCAGCTGTCGGTCTCTGAAAAGCGTCCTGCAAGAGGATCAATATCTCATGATCAATATCACATGATCAATATCACCACGTGTGGCTTGAAGGGCCGACCCGTCAGTGGTGCCGACTGTTTAAAGTTCCATCTCATCTTAAAGTCTTTGCATCTCGAGTCATTCACCGGCAAGCTTTCAAAACGTTATAGTTGGTCTTGAACGAGTGGAACCGTGACTGTTTCAACACTTTACTGCAGGGGGCAGTAATGAGCCAGCAAAGACGAAGAAGAAGAAAGAGCCATAAACATGGATGGAAACAATGCAGATTTCTAACTTTTTACAAACAGTAGACAGAGGGTCCCAGTGTGTTTTCACGTCATGAAAGCTAATAATGTTTTGAGTCATCAAAATATATATTTTTAGTGTTTGGTTGTAGCTCCGCCCTCTATTACCGGTTCCAAAAACACAAGATGGCAACGACCAAAATGTCCAACTCAGGCTTCAAAATGGCAGTCCACAACCAATGGTGATGTCATGGTTATGGTGGGTCACAGGTTTCTTTCCTTGCATGCAGGTAGACGGCACTCTGCAATAATGCAAAGCAATTCACGCATTTCACACGAGAAACGCTTAATCTATGAGGCATATGTTTGTGTTCTCCTCCCGACATTATTATAAAATAAAGTATGAAGCCAACGTACCCAAATCTGCGTATGACGGCGCCTTGTTGCCAGAGCCGCACCACAGCGTCCCCGGTACAATGAAGCCGCGCTTTACGCGCCGATGGGTCGTGACCTCTGACCTTTCAGCTTCATGGTTCTCGGAGGCGCACAGCTCCTCTGCCGCCAACACGGACTCCACGTCGATGCTTTCATCTGGATGGTCGGAGAACTCGTGCGCGCGCTCCCGGCACGCAGAGGAGTACTCGTGGATCACGGCCGCGTCGTCGCTCCACGCGCAGCGGAGCAGCGCGCGCTCCCCGGACCACGCGCCGTGGTAGAGCCGCGCGGAGGGAGCGGCCTGCCGCAGGAAGCTGTAGTGCACTTCTCCATCTGGAAGGACTCGAGTCCGGCTGCAGAGGATCGAGCTGCCTGCGGCCGGCCGGCTCAGGAGCGCCGACAGCAGCACGAGGCAGAGCAGAGGAGGCGCGTGCGTCATGGTGGCGCGCGGGCAGAGCGGCTTCACTTTGGGGAGACCGACAGACTCCAGGTCGGTTTTAAATGAGCTGGGGAGGCGGGTTTTCCCGGTGGAGCTAAAATAAACAAACAGCCCAAACCACGTGACCTGTCACTTCAGTCACACATCACCCCGCCCCCCTCTCCCTCACGCGCACATCACCGGCAGTGACCATGACACCCATATTGATAAGTGACAGACTAGTCAATATGTATTGAGTCATAAACGGGATATGACAGCAGCAGCAAATAGAGATGTTCTTCCACAGCTTCCATGAGTCAGAAGAAGAGAAAACATGCAGAAAAAACAAAAACAATGAACAAATTACATCATTTTTAACAAAAATACATTGTTATTTAAAGCAGAGAGACCTCCTGTCACGGGGACATGTGGGGCCACAGCGGTTGCAGGGGACGGACGGGAAACAGAGGAACAGGATCAGATCATCCAGAGAGAACACGGGACAGAACCCAACCGACCAGCACCGAGCCTGACGAGACAGGTGGATTCATTTAGGGGCGGAGCCACAATCACACAGGTGGAAACATAAAGGCAGGAAGTGAAGTGAAGGACACAAGAGGCAGGAAAATAACACAAGAAACTAAATAAAAACCCAAACCGCGACACTGCCGTGTACACACACACTTCAATTAAAATGTGACAGACTAATCAATACATATTGATTAATAAATAGGACATGAGACACACAGCCAGCTAGCTTCTTATCTATTTCAGTCCACAAATAAAATGGCACACTTTTTCCCCACAACCAGCCATATGAGTCCAACTATATTATAGATTTTTTGACCCGATCTTTTTGGCTCGCTTACAATGAAACACTCGCCTGGTGAGCTTTAGTCAAAGGTCAGAGTTGAGGAGGATTTTTCCTTCTGAAGAAGAGGGAACATGTAGGACAAAACAAAAATGAACAAATTACATAATTTTGAGCAACATAAATATACATTTTCTTTTCTTTTAATCAGATTTCCGCACGACCCCTTGAGACCCTCCTCCGGTTGGGATCTACCTGCTTCCGGACATTTACAACCAGATTCCTTCTGAAGGAAAATAATCAATGTTTTAAAAACTTCATATGCACAGTGAAGTCAGTAAAGTATTGATTTCCACTGTAATTCTTGACCAAATTGAACTCATTTACTGATGAGAAAAGTAGATTAGATCTGATCCGAAGATTAAAGAGCAGACTTTCCAAAGTGAAACGGGTCCGTAAACTTTCACCCACTTGGATCCCGAAGGCGAGTTTTATCAAGAGAAGTCAAAGTTCTGTCTGAGCTGATTGGTTCAAACCTCGCCTGATGCAGACAAAGTTTTCTGCCAACGCGTCTCAAGAAAACAGAAGAGGAAAAGGAGGTTCCATGATGTCTTTATTGATCAGCCACGTGTTTATGCCACAGTAAGACATGCATCAATTATCAATGCACAGAGCAACATGTTGATTATTTAGCTGACAACACTTGAGCAGATCTCATTTAAATTCGCCAATCAATTATAATATTTCATGGATTTTCTTTGGAAAGTGAGCTATTGTTGCCTAATCCAGTTTGTTGTTCATGCAGAAGCATTTCTTCAGAAGAGACACATGCACACAGGTGAGGTGATGATAATGAGACCCACGGGTTATTTGTCAAAAACAAACAAAAAAGCAGTACACATCAACAACAATAACAACAACAAAAAGTGAATTTGTTCACATTATTCTTGTACAAACATCCCACAGTTAATATTGAACAAATAACACAAGTGAAATGAATGCTTTGGTGATGCAGGCGGTCACAAAGATCAGCTGACGACACGCGACGTGATCATATGAACACAGAGCGACACGAGGACAGAGACAAGGGAATTCCCTGTTTGGGTATTACAACATACTGTGTTAGTGACAATGATAACGTTTTATCGTCTCCATAATCACTCCGTTCAGTCGTTACCGCGTGTCAGGTACAGTAAATGTATTATACGATAGAGTTGATGATGTGATAACATTAATAATGGATTAAGTTCAGTGTTCAAAAAGAGCCCAGAGGTCAACATCCATGTTGGTCACCTGAAAACTGTTGAAAATGTAGCCTGCACTTTGGGGACAAAACCACATGAATATCCGTCTATCGTCACTGGAAGACAATATCTTACAAGGGGGGAAATGATGGAGAAACAAAATGCACAGAAGGGCAGAGAAGGGAGAGGCTTTAATCCTCAAAAAGGACGGTGTTGTCGTTTAGCAGGACGTGCCAGCGCTCTATCTTCTTGTCTTTGTTCTTCAGGCATTCGTACCAGTGCTTCAAACACTCCCCTTTCGCCTGGATGCCCAGCTGACATCCGCCTGCAGGCACAGAGGAAAGTATGCGTTCACACGTCAGCGGCTCTGTAAGGCCGGTTTTAGGCTAACGTCAACATGCTAGCATGCTCACAATGACAAGGCTTGCATGAAGGCACAACGTTCATCGTGTTCTAATAGCAGCCGAGGCTAACGGGGGTGTCATTGGTGCTGCAGGTGATTAGTCATAAACCAATGATACAAAGTCAGAGGATCACCAAAGTTATCACAATTCATCCTGAGGGGAACATGCATGTGCATATCAAATATTATGGTAATCCATTCAATAATTGTTGAGATATTTCAGACCAAAGTGAAGACCAACCAGAACGCTCAAATTGCACGACACACAAAGTCCAGCTGAGACAGATGGCCGTGTCATTGTTAATTAAAAGTGAGAGGATCCCCAAAGTTTTTACAATGTATTCTGAGCTGAACACAAATGGTTTTACCAAATGTAATACATTTAGTACAACCAGTACTGGCATTTCCCTCAATACCACAAATTAATCACTGGGATTCACTGACTGTAACAGAATCCGTATGAAATTTCATGGCAATCCGTTGAGTCTGTGAGGCTGTACTTTGGTCAGAACACCAAAAATATTAGCTTAGCATAAATGGACACTATGGTGGTGCAATGGTGCATGATAAAGTCATTTTTTACTCTTCATCCTGAGGGGAACATGAAATGTCTGAACCAGATTTCATAGCAATCGATTAAAAAGTTGGCAAGACATTTCACTCAAAACCACAAACGTGAACCTCATAGTGGAGCAAGAAGAAAGGATTCATCCTCTGGGCACCATGAATATATGCACCAAATCCCATGGCAATCCATCAAATAGTTGTTGAGTTATTTCAATCTGGACTGGAGTGGTGGACGGACCAATCAGAAGACATTTCCATCCCGGGAGACGACCCATTGGATGAAGGATGGATGAGGAAATGCGATTACAAGACACTCACCAATGAAATCATTGGATTTCCCCATGTCGTAGTCCCAGACGGAGATGTCCAGGGTTTTCTTGGCCAACTCGCCGTGCTTTATTTCATAACCAAACTCCTGAAACACATGAAAACATGAAACATGAAATGAGATTCCAAAATCTGACATTGAGATCCGGCTGAGAAGAAGATGTTTTCAGTTTGTGCAAACAGAAGCTGAGATGAAACGGACCTCGTTAAACTCCGGATTGAGGGTCTTCTTTTTTATCTGGGTCTTGTTTTTAGCTTTCTTCCCCATATCTGGTTTCAGACATCTGCAGCACAAACAATAAATAAATAGCAGGCGTGTTGTTAAACATGTTAAAAACAAACACAATTTTCATTTGAGACTTTTAAATTACACTAATAAATATAGTTCATCAATTTGGTAAACATGCTAATTAACAGGATGCTTTATTCCTACTTCCATGACTGTTACCGGCTACATGTTCTCACATAAAATCACAAATATAAATGTTTTGCTTCTCTGCATCTTACTTTAAACCACCTGCGCTAAAAACAACAACAATAAAATATCAAATAGAAACATAACCTAAGCATCGCATATCAATGACAGACTATTCAAAATAAGCATTAACTGACTAATACATTTTAATAATATTAGAACTGTTACAACATGTGATAACAACAGAAAACAGCTCTAGAAATGTGTCTCTACGTACTTTCTTGCAGAGAGTTAAATAAATGAGAAGGTCGATTAGCTTAGTTTAGCATAAAGACTGGGAATAGGGGGCAAGGTCCAACTTTTTTTTTTTTAAATGCCTACAGAGACCGGCTAGCGGTTTACCCCTATTTCCAGTAATTGTGCTAAGCTAAGCTAACCATCTGGCTTTAGTGGTATCCACCTTCTCATCTGACTCTAAATCAGAAAGCAAATAAAAAAAGTAAAATGGGATTATTCCTTTGACCATAATCCGAAGGACTCGGCTGAGTGGTGCGCGTACATTTTGACGAACGGGTCGGAGTAGCCGTTGGAGTCCATGGCCGCCAGGTGAGCGCAGCGCACGACGCCCACCATCAGGCGGCCCTGCTGGCTGTTGTAGGTCAGAGACACCAGGATACGACCCCGCTCCTCTGAGTCCTCCCCCTCGTTCATCTGCACAGAGATAAATAAATAAATAAATATATATATATATATATATATATATTTATATATACACACCAAGCATGCACACAAAGTAACAGTATTTGATTTCACTGATCCGAATGCTCGCTTGCCCCCTGCACGTATCTGGAGGGATTATACGTGATTATCATAATATCTACTAATGGAGGATAACGTACGTGCTTATGAGGAGCAAATGGTCGACATGTATATTATTATGCAGTATGATTAACTCCAGAACCAGCGATGCATTCGTCAGTCTTGTTTGGTGTTTCCTGTCTGTGGTTCTACAGAAGATCAGTCACGAATATATAGTTTCATTTGGTATTTAAATGTGATTTTATAAAACAGCTGGTCACTGTAGTTTGATCATACAATCATGGAGAAACAGTCCATTTGTTAGGGACTATTTTCAGTGGCGGATGAATCCACATTTGCTGCAGCGAGGCCTAAGAGCGGAAACAGTGAATTCCTTAATGATATTGATGAAGAAACTGAATGCGGATCGATCACGTCTGATAGCTGAACTGCTTAATTAGATCAGCATCGGGTCGGTGCCTCCCTAAAAGATGTTTATGGCACAGAGGAAGAAGATACATCACGCAGTCGTTAGTGGATTAATCTACTTTCTATATCCTTTAATCTCCTTTAATAAACTCTGAACACTGCAGAACATTCCAGCACGCAGCAGCAGAGATGCATGAGTCTTACGTCCTCATAGAGAGCCATGCCGCGGGCCGATCCTCCAACAGCCTTCTTCACCTGCATAGAGAATAAACCAGCATCATCATCATCATCATCATCATCATCATCATCATCGTCATCATCATGAGCACTGTTATACTTACTTAGTGTCTGAAAATATGATTATTCCCTTTCTCGCTTCACAGGTCTACAAATTGAAGATACAGCCAGGAGCTGATTAGCTTAGCATAGCTTAGCATAGCTTAGCATAAATACTGGAAACAGACTGTGAAAAAGGGAAATAAATCCACCTGACAGGACTTCTAAAGTTCACTCTTAAGTCTCAAAAACTGAAGCGTAAAAACGACAACCAGCCAGAAAATAGCTCCTCACATAACCAGTTGTTATGCTAAGCTAAGCTAAACTTAGCTTACTTCAAATTAAGGCTACAGACATGAGAGTGGTATCGATCTTCTCGTTTCACTCTCGGTACAAAGCGAATAATTGAGTTTATTAAAAATGTCGGACTTTCCCTTTAAGAAAGTAATATTAAGGCTCAGTTCACCTCTACTTGCATCTTTGTCACGAAGGTCCATTTAGTAGCTGCTCTGGAGCTTTCGGTCACAATATATGATCATCAGCAGCAGATGACATTGTTACAAGGCGTTTCCATGGTTAAGAATTTAACTTAAAAACTAAAATGTAGGTTTTTAATTTGTCGTGATTTTGTGTTTCTCGCTTTTATTTTGAAAGAAAATCAAACCGTGCAATCTCAAAAAACAATGAGAATAACTTTGCATGCTGCTGAAATATTAATTAATGTAACGTTTCGGTCCGTTTCGACCTTCTCTACCTGGTGAGGTACGATTCCTGGACCGTTCACAGTGATTTAACCAACCCTTTAAGTTAAATATGACGTAATCACGAACGACACGAGGCGTCGGACTCACCGGGATCACTCGCTCTAAACAAACACTGAAGTTCTTCTTCTGGTTGAACTTCAGTTTCTTCAGAGCGACTCGCGTCTCTCCGATGAATTCGTTGTGACCGAACTTGTCCTCGTCGCTCACCGAGAGCCTGCAGGCAGAAAGCGGCCTCGTGAGACTCTTTTCGTGCCCCTGGTCCAAAAGGAAAGGTGGAGCTCGAGCTTACCGCAGAGTTTTGCGTGACATTTCGTCATCGGTGATGCCGTGGTAGACCAGGGTCTCGTTCCACACCGGGTTCAGGGTGGTCTTTAGGGTCTTGGTGCGAAGCTTGTTGGACTGAGAGCGAATTAATTATCAACATGATTGTTACTTTTACGTTTAAACTGAAGACAACGGCTGCTGCACACCTGAAGGTTTAATGAAATGAAACGAGGTCGTACCTTACTGGCTCCTGGTAAGAGATGCAGCTTCACATACGGGTCAGCGAGGCCGTTGGAGTCCATCGGCTTCAAACCCTGAGACACATCAAGAGGGGAGAGGGTTAGAAGTGTTCATGTGTTCATGTGTTCATGCGTTCATGTGTTCAAGTGTTCGTGCGTTCATGCGTTCATGTGTTCAAGTGTTCATGTGTTCAAGTGTTCGTGCGTTCATGCGTTCATGTGTTCATGCGTTCATGTGTTCGTGTGTTCATGTGTTCAAGTGTTCGTGTGTTTGTGTGTTCATGTGTTCATGTGTTCATGTGTTCATGCGTTCATGTGTTCGTGTGTTCATGTGTTCATGTGTTCATGTGGTCATGCGTTCATGCGTTCATGTGTTCATGTGTTCATGTGGTCATGTGTTCAAGTGTTCGTGCGTTCATGCGTTCATGTGTTCAAGTGTTCATGTGTTCAAGTGTTCGTGTGTTCAAGTGTTCGTGTGTTCGTGTGTTCATGTGTTCATGTGTTCATGCGTTCATGCGTTCATGTGTTCATGCGTTCAAGTGTTCATGTGGTCATGTGTTCAAGTGTTCATGTGTTCATGTGTTCATGTGTTCGTGTGTTCATGTGTTCATGTGTTCATGTGGTCATGTGTTCATGCGGTCATGTGTTCATGCGTTCAAGTGTTTATGTGTTCAAGTGTTCATGTGTTCATGTGTTCATGTGTTCATGTGTTCAAGTGTTCGTGCGTTCATGCGTTCATGTGTTCAAGTGTTCGTGTGTTCGTGTGTTCATGTGTTCATGTGTTCATGTGTTCATGCGTTCATGTGGTCATGCGTTCATGCGTTCAAGTGTTCGTGCGTTCATGCGTTCATGTGTTCAAGTGTTCGTGTGTTCGTGTGTTCATGTGTTCATGTGTTCATGTGTTCATGTGTTCATGCGTTCATGTGTTCAAGTGTTCGTGCGTTCATGCGTTCATGTGTTCAAGTGTTCGTGTGTTCGTGTGTTCATGTGTTCATGTGTTCATGTGTTCGTGTGTTCATGTGTTCGTGTGTTCATGTGTTCATGTGTTCATGTGGTCATGCGTTCATGCGTTCATGTGTTCATGTGTTCAAGTGTTCATGTGTTCAAGTGTTTGTGTGTTCATGTGTTCATGATCCGTCCCCTCTGGTCCGTCCCCTCTGGTCTCATCTTGTCCCCTCTGGTCCGTCCCCTCTGGTCTGTCCCCTCTAGTCCGTCCCCTCTGGTCTTGTCCCCTCTGGTCTTGTCCCCTCTGGTCTTGTCCCCTCTGGTCTTGTCCCCTCTGGTCCGTCCCCTCTGGTCTGTCCCCTCTAGTCCGTCCCCTCTGGTCTTGTCCCCTCTGGTCTGTCCCCTCTGGTCCGTCTCATCTTGTCCCCTCTGGTCCCCTCTGGTCTGTCCCCTCTGGTCCGTCCCCTCTGGTCTCATCTTGTCCCCTCTGGTCTGTCCCCTCTGGTCCGTCCCCTCTGGTCTCATCTTGTCCCCTCTGGTCCGTCCCCTCTGGTCCGTCCCCTCTGGTCTCATCTTGTCCCCTCTGGTCTGTCCCCTCTGGTCCGTCCCCTCTGGTCTCATCTTGTCCCCTCTGGTCCGTCCCCTCTGGTCCGTCCCCTCTGGTCTCATCTTGTCCCCTCTGGTCTGTCCCCTCTGGTCCGTCCCCTCTGGTCCGTCTCATCTTGTCCCCTCTGGTCCGTCCCCTCTGGTCTCATCTTGTCCCCTCTGGTCTGTCCCCTCTGGTCCGTCCCCTCTGGTCTCATCTTGTCCCCTCTGGTCCGTCCCCTCTGGTCCGTCCCCTCTGGTCTCATCTTGTCCCCTCTGGTCCGTCCCCTCTGGTCCGTCCCCTCTGGTCTCATCTTGTCCCCTCTGGTCTGTCCCCTCTGGTCTTGTCCCCTCTGGTCCGTCCCCTCTGGTCTCATCTTGTCCCCTCTGGTCCGTCCCCTCTGGTCCGTCCCCTCTGGTCTTGTCCCCTCTGGTCTCATCTTGTCCCCTCTGGTCTGTCCCCTCTGGTCTTGTCCCCTCTGGTCTCATCTTGTCCCCTCTGGTCCGTCCCCTCTGGTCCGTCTCATCTTGTCCCCTCTGGTCTGTCCCCTCTGGTCCGTCCCCTCTGGTCTGTCCCCTCTGGTCTCATCTTGTCCCCTCTGGTCCGTCCCCTCTGGTCCGTCCCCTCTGGTCTTGTCCCCTCTGGTCTGTCCCCTCTGGTCTGTCCCCTCTGGTCTCATCTTGTCCCCTCTGGTCCGTCCCCTCTGGTCTGTCCCCTCTGGTCCGTCCCCTCTGGTCTTGTCCCCTCTGGTCCGTCCCCTCTGGTCTTGTCCCCTCTGGTCCGTCCCCTCTGGTCCGTCCCCTCTGGTCTGTCCCCTCTGGTCTCATCTTGTCCCCTCTGGTCCGTCCCCTCTGGTCTCATCTTGTCCCCTCTGGTCTGTCCCCTCTGGTCTGTCCCCTCTGGTCTGTCCCCTCTGGTCTTGTCCCCTCTGGTCTCATCTTGTCCCCTCTGGTCCGTCCCCTCTGGTCCGTCCCCTCTGGTCTCATCTTGTCCCCTCTGGTCCGTCCCCTCTGGTCTCATCTTGTCCCCTCTGGTCTGTCCCCTCTGGTCTCATCTTGTCCCCTCTGGTCTGTCCCCTCTGGTCCGTCCCCTCTGGTCTTGTCCCCTCTGGTCCGTCCCCTCTGGTCTTGTCCCCTCTGGTCCGTCCCCTCTGGTCCGTCCCCTCTGGTCCGTCCCCTCTGGTCTCATCTTGTCCCCTCTGGTCCGTCCCCTCTGGTCTTGTCCCCTCTGGTCTGTCCCCTCTGGTCTTGTCCCCTCTGGTCTTGTCCCCTCTGGTCTGTCCCCTCTGGTCCGTCCCCTCTGGTCCGTCCCCTCTGGTCTGTCCCCTCTGGTCTCATCTTGTCCCCTCTGGTCTCATCTTGTCCCCTCTGATCCGTCCCCTCTGGTCTGTCCCCTCTGGTCTGTCCCCTCTGGTCTTGTCCCCTCTGGTCCGTCCCCTCTGGTCCGTCCCCTCTGGTCCGTCCCCTCTGGGCTCTAGCGGTCCTACCTTAGCTTTGTGGACGCAGCAGTGCAGGGCGTGTGTCTCCTGGTCGTACAGCAGACTGAACTCCAGAGACCCCAGAGTGGCTGCAAGAGGACAAACACAGAGGCGTCAACCCTCAGACGTCTCTTCTGCTCCAGAAACCAATTTCCCTCCAAAGCAGATCGACATTGATTTGTTCCTCCGTCGCTCGTCTGGGAATTCCTTTCACGGCTCGAGGGCCAATTTGCATGAATCACAGAGGAAAGTAAACATCTGGGAGGAAGACACGCTGCGTAAAGAACATCCGTCTCACTGGCGTCGTCCGAGTCGTACTCGTCCTCGTCCTCCGTCCGATCCGGCGGGGGTCGAGGGGGAGCGGCGTCGACTGGTGGTTTGATTCCGGTCGCGGGAGCGCGTGACGGAACGGAGCCGGAGACCGCAGGTTGTCGTCTGTCCTCCGTCTCGTCCCTCTCCGGGCGCTTGTTGTTGTCCACATCTGCAGCAGGAGCAATTCATTCTGTCACGTTGAGGGTGAATCTTCTCGATCGGGTTTATTCATAGAAGGAGCCGCTCTACCTGAGGCGACCTGCGGAGCGCCGGCTCGCGGCGGCTTGGAAGCTAACGCGTTTCCCTCGGTCCTCGTTACCGCCGCAGGACTCTCACTGTGGCTGTCAGCTGTTGTCCTCGCTGTCTGCTCCCATTGGTCTGATCCACGGGACGGCTGCTGCGTCTCTGAGGGGACGACAAGAGAGTCACCGACAACACAACACAGGTGCTACACAACCACACAGGTGCTACACAACCACACAGGTGCTACACAACCACACAGGTGCTACACAACCACACAGGTGCTACACAGACACACAGGTGCTACACAGACACACAGGTGCTACACAGACACACAGGTGCTACACAGACACACAGGTGCTACACAACCACACAGATGCTACACAACCACACAGGTGCTACACAACCACACAGATGCTACACAACCACACAGGTGCTACACAGACACACAGGTGCTACACAGACACACAGATGCTACACAACCACACAGGTGCTACACAACCACACAGATGCTACACAGACACACAGGTGCTACACAGACACACAGGTGCTACACAACCACACAGGTGCTACACAACCACACAGGTGCTACACAACCACACAGGTGCTACACAACCACACAGGTGCTACACAGACACACAGATGCTACACAACCACACAGGTGCTACACAGACACACAGATGCTACACAGACACACAGATGCTACACAACCACACAGGTGCTACACAACCACACAGGTGCTACACAGACACACAGGTGCTACACAGACACACAGATGCTACACAACCACACAGATGCTACACAGACACACAGATGCTACACAACCACACAGGTGCTACACAGACACACAGGTACAACCACACAGGTGCTACACAGACACACAGGTGCTACACAACCACACAGGTGCTACACAGACACACAGGTGCTACACAACCACACAGATGCTACACAACCACACAGGTGCTACACAGACACACAGGTGCTACACAGACACACAGGTGCTACACAACCACACAGATGCTACACAACCACACAGGTGCTACACAGACACACAGGTGCTACACAACCACACAGGTGCTACACAGACACACAGGTGCTACACAGACACACAGGTGCTACACAACCACACAGATGCTACACAACCACACAGGTGCTACACAGACACACAGGTGCTACACAGACACACAGGTGCTACACAACCACACAGGTGCTACACAGACACACAGGTGCTACACAGACACACAGGTGCTACACAACCACACAGATGCTACACAACCACACAGGTGCTACACAGACACACAGGTGCTACACAACCACACAGATGCTACACAACCACACAGGTGCTACACAGACACACAGGTGCTACACAACCACACAGGTGCTACACAACCACACAGGTGCTACACAACCACACAGATGCTACACAACCACACAGGTGCTACACAGACACACAGGTGCTACACAACCACACACGTGCTACACAACCACACAGGTGCTACACAACCACACAGGTGCTACACAACCACACAGGTGCTACACAGACACACAGGGAGGGAAGAAGTACTCAGATATTCTACTTAAGTTGAAGCAGAAATAAATACTGTTGCCGGTCAAAGGCATTCAAACCCTTCGCTGTTTCTTGAGCCCTGGGGTTCCCTAACATGGGGACCCTTTTATACCAGATTTAATTAAAATCCATGTTAGGTATCAGATTAAACATAAAAATCATAATCCCCATGTACACGCTCTAAACACAACTCAAACAATAACTAAAAGATTACAAATATATTATAGACATCAATCTCACGCTGGCAGCTAGCAGCTAGCAAACAAAGTGAGTCGACAAAAAGCTAGCAGCTTCCACACAGATATCTAATCCCTCTACACCGAAGTAGCATTAAGTAAAAGTATGCAAGTATTGGGTTTAAATATACTTAAAAGTAGCAAAAGTTAATTATGCAGAATGACTCATTTCAGAATAAAATGTATCGTTTTAGTAGATTGGTGGTAATTGTATCGAAAACAGGTGGGATGTGATACGTTAAACTACACAGCAGTATGGAGTAAATAAATTAGCTCCAATAATATAATATATATAATATTGTGAGGGTTTGAATGCTGGATTTCTGCTTATAACAAAGTATTTTTACACTCTTGTATTTCTACTTTAACTGAAGTAAAATATGTGTTTTCAGATATATAATGATAGCTTAGATTCACAGTTATAAATGATTAGTATAATGAAGTACTGTATCCCTGATGATGTGTTGGAGGTTCTTGAGGTTCCTGAGGTCCATCCTGGCCTTCGGGTCCAGAACCGTTCTCGGTGCTGGACTGTCGAGACCCGGACAGAGGGAGCGGGTCGGGCAGAGCCTGCTGGACCCGTCCCTTGAAGAACCAAGCGCCCGAGCGCTTCTGCACCTGCAGGACATGAGCCCAAAAGAGACTCAGTGTCTGTGCATCACATCCGGGGTTTAAAGCTGTCGACTCAGCAGATATGGAGTCACACAATCCAGATTCAGGAGGAGGAGGAGGAGGAGGAGGAGGAGGAGGAGGCCTGGGGCGGCATGCGATGAATAAACGAGCAGGAATCACTGAAGCGGAGCGGGACGCGCTACTAAATGTTCCTCTGCGCCGTAAAAAAGCTTTTGATTGATGCAGAACAAGCTGGAAACACAACACTGACACATTATTACCGTATGAAGCTGATATACGGCTGACTAGTCAACAATATTACACATCCAGCACACAGAACTATGTCAGTCTGGTTTCTGGCCCCTGAGGAATGGAAGTGTGTCTCTTCAGCTGCTGAATGCTAACTACGTTCACCAGCGTGTTGCTACCTGGAAGCAACACTCAAACAGTAAAGTTGTGCTGTTAAACCAAAACGATGAGCTGAAAGAGGCTAACATGCTCAGTAGAGCTGAGGGGATCTGCACCATATTGATTAGTGCAGTTTTAAAAGGGCTAAGATCTCAAAATAATTGGCCAACAATATGACCGTAGTGCAGCGTTTAGCAGCTAAAGAGACAGATATCTCCCTCAGGAGCAAAAAGAGAGAATATTGGACTCATAATCTTTAGGTGACACAAACACAAAGACACACAATGAATCATCACGTTTCTCTGTAACTGCTGGATATGGAAATAAGAAAACGTTTGCTAACATTTTCATCATAGAGTTAAACGGTTGAAAGCTTGTTTCTGCTGCCGCCGCGTGGCGCAAAGCAACATTTATTTACCGTATGATGAAAGAAACGAAGCATTTTGTCACATGAAACAAACTAAATGATGTTGCCTCTGACCACATTTGTGGGAAACGTGTTAACTTGAATGTTGAGACGTTGAGAGTTTAGCTTCTAGTGGCCAATAATGGAACTGCAGTTAAGAAGAAGTCTTTCTATCTACCTCCTGAATGGAGTAATTAAGCTGGTTCATTTGAGTAATAATTTGTGAATATCTATGAATTCGCACACAAATGTAGACTAGAATAACAACAAAAAGTGTTTCTTTCTTGACCACGTTGGTTGTCCTTTGTTTGAGTGACAGGAGAGAGCATTTATTTAAGGAGTCTGGCTCCCGGAGGCCGAGACCTCAAACTGCAGCGTCATCATCACCGCAGCGCTGTGTCACGGCAGGGAGAAGCTCAGAAAGCAGACCGTGTTCTTCACGTTTCATATTGATCAAAATGCTATCTGTGTTTTTTTAAGAATTAAAAATAAAGCGTTGAAAATGAATCATTTTGGGGATATTGAGGAGGTGTCAATGGAAGGTAATTTTTCAGGTCGCTGGACAGTGAAATGCAATTCTGTTAAAAAAGACGAATGAAAAGCTGGAAAATGGTTCGTTTCTCCATTCTGCTGGCGGATGAACGACATAATGACGTAAACTGTCCCCTTGTGATTTTATCAAAGCACTCTGCTCTTCCTCCTCCTCCTCTTCCTCCTCCTCCTCCTCCTCCTCCTCATCCTCTCACCTCTTGCTGCTCGTTGCAGATTCTGCACAGCCACAAAGGACTCGTCCTGCTGTTGCTCCAAATCCCACATTTGCTGCACATGTGCTGCAAAGAGGCAAATACATATTATATATATATATATATATATATATATATACCAGTGGAGGAAGTATTCAGGTCATGTACTTCAGCTAGAGTACTATCACTTGTATATGTTAGTGAAGTAAAAGTAAGTATAATCAAGAAAATGTGATTAAAGTATTAAAACTGCTATTAAATATACAATCATTATGATATAATTACTCATGCTTTAAAGTGAAATCAGGATGAGCTGGAGCTCATTTTGAACTATTCACTATATTTTCATTATGGATTCATCTGCTGATTATTTTCTCCATTATTGATTGTTTTGATCGTTATAGTGAGAAATGCCATCACGATTATGAAAGAGCCCAAAGTGACACCTTCAGGATGTTTGTTTAGTCCAAACCTCAACAGATAATTATTACAATTATCAACATTATTAGAAGGGAAAAAATGGAATGTTTTGACATGAAAAATGACTCAAACGGTCAAAATAGTTATCAATTAATTTGGTAATTGTGTGTGTGAGTGTGTGTCCGTCAGCATGATATCTGTGACCGCGAGCTCGTGCTTTCATGTCATTATTGACTCACTCGGCCTGAAAGTGATCAACATCTCCTCCAGTCTGGACTGAAGAGTTGTTCTTCTCTTCAGACAACTACATGTTTGCAGAATGATCACTTAGCAAATGGTAACAATCTCCATTTGCTACTAAAGCTGACTTTTCCTTTTGTTTTGTGGCATGAGAGGAAAATACCTCAAATGTGTACTTGAGTAAATGTACTTAGTTACATTCCACCACACACACACACACACAGATCTTTCTGCATAGATCCCGGTCTTGATAGCAGGTGCAGGGAGCGCATACAGACTACATTTCACGGTTCAGATTGCATTAACCTCCTCTCAGTTATTGAGAGCAGCAAGAAGCCCAATGTGGGGCAAGAGACCAGGAAATGCAGAGTGTGTGTCAGGGAGCGTTAGCGCACGGCCCACCGGGCGCTAACGCCATAGGAGACCTCTGTGTGCGTCTTATAGGGAACACGACCCTGGGACGTCCTCTGGGGACCCGGAGTGGCTTCACCCACTTTGTTGCACTGCACACAGAGCTCCGCCGTGACGCCCTGCGGCCCGAAGGACGTCCCGCACAGCAGGCAGTGCGACCGCCCGTCGCCACACGCCGTCCGCTTGATGCTGTCCAGGCGGCTGGAGAGGCGCCTGGAACACATGCGGCCCAACGTAAAACACACACACTTGGCACAAGTCTTACGCACAGAGATCATCCGACTCAGCGGCGTCTGTGTGCAGTTGACTGATGAGATTATGTGCAACAGAGACAACAGTTTTCCGTCTCACTCGATGCGCTCGTGCTCCGTGGCCTCCATCATGGCCGCCCGCGCCAGCACGCTGTTGATGATCTCCTTCTCCTCATCCGTGAGCTGCTCCCCCGGGGGGCCGCCAGACATGCTCATCGTCCACCCGATGCTGAGACCCCCAACACACACACACACACACACAGAAAGAGACACGCAGAGTATAAGTGGCATGAAAAGTAAAAACATGAAGTTAAAAAAAGGCCATATCTCCAAAAGAGCCTCATAAGACGCTGAGGTCTGCGGACAGGAGCACAGCTGGAAACATTTGGGACTGAAAGCTGCAAACATCGTCACAAACAATAACTCACCAGTAGGAGACATGATGGCTGATCATAATAATGCATAATAACTACTTCACATGAATATCATACATTTGTGATGTTTCATGCTCGTCCCTCCGTGACGTGACTGATTTAAAACTGAAATCTACTATGAACAGATGAGACTCATACATGGTATTATACATTTCATCCATCCATCCAAATAAGTTTATAAATTATGTTTTATTATATTTGATTATTTTATGTTTCATTGTCTATAATCTGCTTTTGCGTCCATACAGAGTGCTATTCATGTTTCTTACCTTCTGAGGGGTTTTTCCTCTACAAATATACAAATATAAATAAATATAATAATACAAATCTACAAATATAATATCCAAAAGAAACAACTATCTAAATTTTTTATTTTGTCAAGAAAAACAACCTTTGGTAAAACAAATAAAAATGTTTTGATGAGATAAACAAGCCGTGGACTCAAGTTGACAGATCTTCCTCACAGATTAAGGTTTTAAAAGATTCGGACTCAGAGACAACGTGTTCCAAAGACAGCTGTAAAGTCAGAGCATGACAATTATCTTTTTAGTTCATAATTTTAACAGTCGACGTCAACAAATTTCCCAAATGTCCCTTTCTAACCCTTTAGGGCTGCAGAAAGCTTCCATGAGGACTGGTGGAGGAAATCAAGTGAAGTCGGCTGGTGTCGTTGTTTTCTCCCCTCAAACGTGTCTGTTTGATATTTTTCTGGCTTCCCATGATGAGCAGAAGCCAATTATTGTTCCAGGAATTGAGCTTGTGGCTTCACCAGCTGATGCAGATGATCCGTTCTATCATCGTGGCTTCATTTAGGACTTAAAGCTCAAAATATTACACCAAAATATGCCAAACATCACGCCTCTTTGAAGTGATTTGACATTAATACACCAGCTAATGACAGACAGCGTTTCACTTTCAATTACTAGAGACAATCTAAGAAGAGAAGTGAAAGAAGAGAATAGTTTCTACAGCAAATGCATTCAATATTCCCCTGCATTGTGATTCTGCTGCACCAAACTCTGGTCTTCTATTCGGTGCCTGTGCGTCTATCTTGATTTAAGTTCTGAGAGCTTTGACCACGGTGATTTGCTGCGTGCATAATGGTGAAGCCCAGCCTGCAGGCTGCAGATGGAACATTGAGATGGTTATGAGGAGCTAATCTACCTGCTTCCTGCGGAGCGTCCGGGATCATTATGACCACGGCTCTTATCATGCTACGACCACGAGCACTTTCTATTTTCCTCTTAAGTGAAGGTTGTGACCTCTTCGTCATCATCAGCGTTATGTAGATGTGATTAACTGTCTTCAACGTCTTCTTATTGACATGTGTTGGATCAATTTTAGCCTCATGAGCGGCACATGGATCGAAAGATGTGACGACGTCAGCAAGAAGTCATCTGTGGGGTTTCATGTGATTCTTAGAACATTTTCACACAGGATGAACTATAATCCCTGAACCGTTCACGCTAAACTAAAATGATAAACATCGTAAACATTATACATGCTAAACATTCTGCGGACGTTAGCATGCAGATGTTAGCATTTAGCACTGTGCCAAAGTACAACCCAGGCGACAACTCCCAATTCTGAAAATTGAATCCAATGGTGAAGTTCCCTTCACCTGCATTCTCTCTCCTGACCACCAGGCGGCGACTCCTCTGGTTGTGTAGAAGTCTATGCTTCATGTGTTAAAGCTGCATTCTCTCTCCTGACCACCAGGGGGCGACTCCTCTGGTTGTATAGAAGTCTATGCTTCATGTGTTAAAGCTGCATTCTCTCTCCTGACCACCAGGGGGTGACTCCTCTGGTTGTATAGAAGTCTATGCTTCATGTGTTAAAGCTGCATTCTCTCCTGACCACCAGGGGGTGACTCCTCTGGTTGTATAGAAGTCTATGCTTCATGTGTTAAAGCTGCATTCTCTCTCCTGACCACCAGGGGGCGACTCCTCTGGTTGTGTAGAAGTCTATGCTTCATGTGTTAAAGCTGCATTCTCTCTCCTGACCACCAGGGGGCGACTCCTCTGGTTGTATAGAAGTCTATGCTTCATGTGTTAAAGCTGCATTCTCTCTCCTGACCACCAGGGGGTGACTCCTCTGGTTGTATAGAAGTCTATGCTTCATGTGTTAAAGCTGCATTCTCTCCTGACCACCAGGGGGTGACTCCTCTGGTTGTATAGAAGTCTATGCTTCATGTGTTAAAGCTGCATTCTCTCTCCTGACCACCAGGGGGAGACTCCTCTGGTTGTATAGAAGTCTATGCTTCATGTGTTAAAGCTGCATTCTCTCTCCTGACCACCAGGGGGTGACTCCTCTGGTTGTATAGAAGTCTATGCTTCATGTGTTAAAGCTGCATTCTCTCTCCTGACCACCAGGGGGCGACTCCTCTGGTTGTATAGAAGTCTATGCTTCATGTGTTAAAGCTGCATTCTCTCTCCTGACCACCAGGGGGTGACTCCTCTGGTTGTATAGAAGTCTATGCTTCATGTGTTAAAGCTGCATTCTCTCTCCTGACCACCAGGGGGCGACTCCTCTGGTTGTATAGAAGTATATGCTTCATGTGTTAAAGCTGCATTCTCTCTCCTGACCACCAGGGGGCGACTCCTCTGGTTGTATAGAAGTCTATATAAATGACTCTACTTCTCTTGATGTATTCCCTCAGTAAACATTGTAAACATGAGTTTATGTCTCAGTCTCTAGTTTCAAGTCTTCTTCAATACAGCATGATGTTCATTTAGTAAATTATGGTCATTTAGAGTCAAACAGACCATAATACAGGGGACGCTTTAGGGTGGGACTACAGGTGATTGACAGGTCTCTACATCACTCCTCCTCAGTCCAGATATGGTTCAGTTCAGTGGTTGCAGATATATTTATATGATATTATTATATGTTGTGTAAACTCTGTCGTACACTACAGTGATGACAAAACGACCAAATTAAAAAAGGTACAAATCCAATTCAACAGACTCTGATCTGTGTTGTTCCGCTCGTGAGACACAACGACACACATTCAGCCGTCCACTCAGCCGTCAACCGGCCGCAGAGGCACTCCTCTTAAAAGCTCTGCGAGGAGCTAATTTGATCATCCGTGATTTATTTCAGCTCTACCACACCGACGGCTGCCCCCGCGCCTCTGGCCCGTTAAATCTCCCAAAGCATCTGCCGGTCACGTCCGGGTGCACCGGCACCTCGTCCTCCTGCAGCCGCTCTGAGGGGAAGGCGTTAGGCCGCAGAGTGTAAAGCGTTCTCTGTGATGTGTTGCTGCGGCGCCCTGAAGGCCTTCTCGCTGCGGAGGAGCGCTCTCATTACCGTCCGACAGGAGCATCGCGAGGGGGAGGCGTGACCTCTGGACCCGACCGGACGACGCCTCGCTCATTGGCTGTCCTGCAGAGGAGACTTCACGCTGCCGGTTGTGCAGAGAAAACCAACGCCACCTTAATTATCGAATTATCTCCGCAGATTAACTTCATTTACAATACCGTAACCCTTGTGAGAAGAGACCTATGGTTTAAAAAAAGTATACGTTTAACTAATTACGTAAACGCCGTAACTTGCCGCGGCGATCGTAACGTTTCACTGAAACTAAAACGTTCCTCTTACAAAGTCGGATTTCAATAAAAAGCACATCCCGTAACCCTGCGGCTTGTGGGAGTCTAACAAATACATAGCAATCCTTATAAACCCCCTATTAGTACCTGTAAAGTCCTCCCTGCTCCGCCCACATTTCTAAAACGGCGTCATACAGCTCATGCAGAAGCTGATGAACATTTCGTTACCCAGCATGCCCAAATCAGCCAATGTTTTGCCATAAAATAAGTAATTTTTCCATTTTTGAACCGAACGACACAGTTTTTTGACTGAAACTCTTTCCTAGCATGCCAATGCTTTTGGTTTCTTGTGATTCTTTAGGTCCTAATCTTTCCAAAAAGGTGTCTTATTAGTATGTGGGTTGTTGTTAATGTCCTGAACCAAACAGCTTGAAAAACTCTGGACCGCTCGAGGAGGCATTCTTGGGGAATCTGGCTCATATCATGCTGGATGTTCATAGTTATGATCAAAATATGTTATACAAGTGATTTTTTTTATATATATATAATTTCTTTTCGCAAAAACATTCTGAAAAAAATCATATAAAATTTGTATTAGAACTCATTTGGGTTTCCTACGACTACTGGAACACAGGGGGAAGAGGTGCAGACCCCCATGGGGGTCTATCGAGCTTAAAAGTAATGATACAGGCGGAATTTCCCCTCCATTGTAAGCAGATTTTATTTCCTATTTTTAAGGGTCTTGAAGGCGGCGACCCCGACGTGACCTGCTGATGTCATCGCTTCACTCTTGAGTCGGACTAATCTACCGTGTTCAGAGGAGCTGTTACACGGCTGTGTCCGAGCATTAAACATCACAAGAGATCCGGCGCGGCGGCTGCTGAGTACGAAGCTTTTAATGCCTCGCTTACTTAACGGCTCAGGGCCTCGTCTTCCTCATCCCCTTCGTCTTCCTCATCCCCGTCCTCTGTCCTCGCTGCAAGTAAATGTCAGGGGCTGCTATCACTGTGGACAATGTGGCAACCTGACAGATTGACGGCTGTGAGTGAGTGTGTGTGTGTGTGTGTGTGTGTGTGTGTGTGTGTGTGTGTGTGTGTGTGTGTGTGTGTGTGTGTGTGTGTGTGTGTGTGTGTGTGTGTGTGTGGTTGCCTTGAAGGGTTCAGAAAGGTGGGGTCAGTAAGAAAGGAAATGTTCTAAAATAGCAG
The DNA here is from genome assembly GCA_038501785.1 of Myoxocephalus aenaeus. Lineage (NCBI taxonomy): Eukaryota > Metazoa > Chordata > Actinopteri > Perciformes > Cottidae > Myoxocephalus > Myoxocephalus aenaeus. Next base: position 172,098 of record JBAMJR010000351.1, on the reverse strand, counting down.
ACACTTTCAGCCCGTGAGTCACCACTCAAATAGCACACACACACACACACACACACACACACACACACACACACACACACACACACACACACACACACACACACACACTGTCATTATGCATCAAATCACTGCGGTTACAGCTTGGACTATGTCTGAATGACAAACTGGTAGAATGTGAGAAAAAAAAACGGAAGGGATTTGCATAATATTTAAAATATTAGTAAAAGTCTTGCTTTTAAAAGTACGAATGCATTGAACGTTTGGGGCGGGGCTACAAGGTGATTGACAGGCGTCTCTACGTCACTTCTGTTCACTGGTTGTAAAGAAACAAGATGGCGACGGCCAAACAAACCCCAGAAACACACCGGTAAAGCGTGAAGACGATAAAGCGAACGATTGTGGAGATAATGACCAGAAAATGTATAGCACTGTAACGAGACCGTTAGCTTAGCTTAGCATAAAGACTGGAAACAGGTGGAAACAGCTAGCACAGCAACCAGCTCCTCTAAAGTTCACTGATGAACAAATCATTGTTTATCTCTTTGTTTATTTCGTACAAAATAATGTTAATGACGAAATAACTATTAAAGTACATTTACTCATACTGTACTTTAACTGTAATTTTTGGGGTATTTGTACTTTAATTGAGTATTTCCATCTCACGCTACTCCTACTTCACTTGGTCTGTTTTTAGATAGAAGATTTTACATTAAACTTAAGATTAGTTTATAAAATATGATGCATTGTTATAAATAAACTTCCAAGAAGAAGAAGAAGAAGAAGAATATTACTTTTGAGTAAATGTAATTAAACATTGCTTGAATACGACTTTCTCTCCTGTATGAAGGGTTGTAAATTAGAGCAGAGCTGTTTCTCTTCCTCACAGTCACGTGCACACGCTCACGTGCACACGCTCACGTGCACACGCTCATGCACAGACGCATGCAGAATGGAGGGCCGGTGGATCGATGAGCTCTGATGATTCTTAAAGTCACAGAACACATGGCGTGATATCAATATCTGTCCTGCGCTCACCCCGAGAAGTACTCAGTATACAAGTACATTAGTACCTATTTGAGGTACTTTTTACTGTACTACACCTCAGAGGTACATATTGTACTTTTTACTGTACTATATCTCAGAGGTACATATTGTACTTTTTACTGTACTACACCTCAGAGGTACATATTGGTCCTTTAAGCATCTCTTGGGGGGGGGGGGGGGGGCTTTGAGCATCTCTTGGGGGGGGGGGCTTTGAGCATCTCTTGAGGGGGGGGGGGGGCTTTAAGCATCTCTTCAGAAGGCCACACCAAGGACACGTGTCACCACGGAGCCCCTTTGATTTACATCTGTTTTATAGCGGCAGGTGACCAAGGGGCGGAACGACCTCCAGGGAGCAGAGGTACTTACATGTGTGTGTGTGTGTGTGTGTGTGTGTGTGTGTGTGTGTGTGTGTGTGTGTGTGTGTGTGTGTGTGTGTGTGAGTCAGTCCATTTGGGATTATGGGTCATAACTCCACTATAATGAGAGGAGCCATTTTCACCCACCATCTCTTACAGCTCTCAAGTGCATTAGAGAAGGATTAAAATCATTATAACCTCTCAAATTAATAAATACAATTCAGGAGAAGGAACATCTCATATGTAATATTTGAACAAGATGTAGATTTTGGAGGAAAGGTTGTGAGGTTGTATTTTTGGACTTGACTGGATGGCTCATCCGGACACATGCATGGTTTCCAGAGGATGAACCCTCATGATGTAATGGCTGACTTCTCCCGTTTTTTAGAGAAATATCTCAACATCTACCAGATGGATCGTCAAGACTTTTGAAAATTTGTATTTCTCCAAATACCAGAATTAATGAGATTCCCATCAGCCTCAGCTGTTCGTTGTGTTTTGAGCTAATTAGCAAATGTCAAGTCAAATGTATTAATACAGCCTTAATATAACACACACTCATGTGCCTCCAGGGTTTTCACAAGCTGTGCCTCCTATATGTGTCTATAACATGCTAACATGCTAACAGGCCTGCTTCCCTTCAATGTGTTGTCATTGTTAGCGTTAGCATTAGCATTAGCGTTGGGCTCAAAGCAGCTCTGAGCTGAGAGCAGCCGACACAGAAACACGTCTCTCTCTCCGAGGTCACATGAGGACGACTCAGTGGTGTTGCTCTGTCTTTCATTCACTCTTCATCTGTCTGTCTGTCTGTCTGTCTGTCTGCCTGTCTGTCTGTCTGTCTGTCTCTCTCTCTGTCTCTCTGTCTCTCTCTCTCTCTCTCTCTCTGTCTCTCTGTCTCTGTTTCTCAGCTGCTAGTGAGTGCAGTAAAGTAGGTCTTCTGTAATTATAACATTCACCAACCTGACGTTAACATTAGCACAAATTGACATGCAAAGAATGTGCACACACACACACACACACACACACACACACACACACACAGAGTGTGCAAAGAGAGGACCTGTCACACACGGTCAGCGGCGCAGAGGAAAGCATCGCAAATTGACGTGAAGTAAAAGGAAACCAAGGCATTTTAACTCCATGAGACTATGTGGGCTGACTAAGAGCTGCAGGGCCACACACACACACACACACACACACACACACACACACACATACAGAGTGTGTGTGAGCTGCAGGGAGGAAAACTGACAGATTGCGTCATCCTCCTGTGTCCTGTAGCGCCGAGAGGCCTTCAGACTGGTTGGACTTCATTACAATATTTCATATTCATGTTTATGGAACAAGAAAAATCTGCTTATTGTTAATAAATATAAGAATATGTTCCATGTAATAGTTTGTCTAACTTTTCTACAGTAACAATTCAAGAGGGAAATCTTTTTTTTGTCATCTCAGGTTAAAAGGAGATTTAAATTTGGTTCTTATTTTCATGTGTTATCAGTAATAATAACTACATAATTATTGTGATTTGAACACGATGTCATCGCTGCAGCAAAGTCTCACGACAGGCGAGCAAACAGTTATAGATATTATCTAGACGTCTTTAACTGGAGGTAAATGTTCTCAACGCCGCCTTATCCATCTCTCTTTCTATCAGACTGAACAGGTGGGACAGTTTAATGTTGGTGGAGGGCATCAGATCAATAGTTGGATCTTAAGGAGACTCGTCCTCTCAGGAAACCTGGTCCAGGAGATCGTTTCCACTACTATTACTTACGCTACACAGAACTGTCCCCAAGGACTCCAACCACTCCCATCGGAACTAGACTGGAACATTTCCACTCATCCATCCCACTACCGAACTCCTTTTTCCCCACAGTTGTCACGTCCCTCGTCGGTCCACCATCATCCATTCATGCTATCTCACCCCTCCCACACTGCACCACTCTGCACTGAGGCTTGTCAGACTCCTGAGGAAGCAGCTTATTGAGCTTAGTTCTGCAGAAAGGCATCAGCACCTCCTTTATCCCCTGTCTGATGGCTCTGTGGGGATGGTAACTCTCCATAAAACACACATGCATACATTCACAACGACTCCTGGGTAAAAAAAACAAGCGTATAGTAATCTGGTCTTCAAGCCCAACACGGGAGGCTGAAAGCTTTGACGTCACTGAGTTTTTCGAGAAATGACTGTGCTCTAGTCTGAGTAGTGGAGGAGGATAACAAAACATGAGAGTGAAAGACCTGCTGGCTTTCAGATGGTGCTCAAGTAGGTCGCAGGATGAAAGCCGGACGGCTCGGGGATATCAGTCCACTTCCACTTCAGATATCTCAACAACTGTCGGCTGGGTTGCGTGGATATTTGGTGCAAGCGTTCGTGGTCCCTTCAGGATGCTTTATAATAATAATAATAACTTTATTTATAACAATTTTTGTGATCCTCTGACTTTTCCTCTAGCGCCACCATCAGGCTAAAATTTGTATTTATCCTTTGTGACAGACTAAAATAAGATGCTGAACATGGTTAAGAGTATCACTGCTAAACATCAGCATGTTAGCTTTGTCTCTGTGAGGTTGTTAGCATGCTGACTTTAGCATTTAGCTCAAAGCCAATTACAGCCTCACAGGCTGGTCCACCTCTTTGGTTCACACTGAAATAACTCAACAAATATTGTAGGGGTTGCCGTGAAATTTTGAAAAAAAAAACATTCGTGGTCCCTTCAGGATAAAGTGTAACAACTTTGATGATCCTCTGACTTTTCTTCTAGCGCCACCATCAGGTTAAAATGTGTATTTGCCCTTTATGATTAAATCTGCAAAATTGCTTTGTGTTTAACACTAGTTAGGAAATGTTTGCATAATAACACGTTAAAATAAGACACTGAAGATGGTTAAGAGTATCGCTGCTGAACATCGGCATGCTATCTTTTTCTCTGTGAGCTCTCAGCAAGCCTCGCAGACTCGGCCCACTACTTTGGGTCAGACGGAAATATATCAACAACTATTGGAATGATTGCTATTAAATCTTCTCCAAACATTCATGTTTCCTGTGAGAGGAATTGTAATAACGTTGGTGATCGTCTGACTTTACATTTTTATGTGCAAAACTTTGGTTTATGACCAAATTCCTGCAAAACTAATGAAACTCCCATCTCCCTCAGCTGGACTGTGCATGCTAATATGCTAAGATAACATGATGAACACTGTATTCTACCTGCTGGACATCAGCATGTTAGCATTGTCATTGCTAGCGTGTTAGCACACTGACTCCAGTATTTAGCTCAAAGCACAGCCTCACAGAGCTGAGAGCATGACTGTGTGGATCCGTTGGGATTTGGTGCGCCCCGGTGGCCTCGGGGTTTAAGACTGATGAACTAAAATCCTGCAATTTGTTGAAAGTAATCCCCCATCTCTCTTTCTCTCGCTCTCTTCTTTCAATTCCTGTCATTTCTCTCACAAAAGGATTCCTTTTGAAGCAATCTGTTTGGATTACACCAGTCATCTGCCAAACTTCTGCAAACCAACAGCAGATAATTATGGAAAGAAAATACAAATAAATGTAAACGGCAGTTATAATTAGCAGCTTGTGGCCATCCGCATGTGTGTGTGTGTGTGTGTGTACGTCCATATGGTGAGTGGAAATCACACATTCAGTGGGTGTGTTAGTGTGTTTATCCACCAGAGGCAGCGCTGAGGCCACTAAACAGAATGCAGACCTCAGGCTCGTTATCCGTCACTCTGTCTGTCGGTTTGCGTGCCAGGCGGCCGGCTGAGGGCGTTCGTACGACTTTGCGAGGAGGAAGTCAGCTGCTCAGTAAAGACAGAGATAGAATAATGAGGAGAAACGAGGTCAGAGAAGGAGCGACGACACCCTGAACGCGCCCGTCTGTTCCATCTAAACAGAGTCCGTGAGCAACAACGTTGTCCGTGTCGTTGCGGTTTACTCTCACTGATGGACGGAGTAATCGTGACGTCACCCACGGTTGGCGTCAAGTTTTCATTTTGGCCGTCGCCATCTTGTTTTTGTGACACAAGAAGGCGGAGCTGAGTACAAGTGAATGCTGAATAAGACATTTTTAACATTACAATTAACTTTCATGAACTGACATCACACTGTGAAAGAGTTCAAGTTAAACACGGATAACTTCCACATCGGTGACCTGTCAATCACCTTGTAGCCCCGCCCTAAAGCAAACCCTGCTTTATGGTCTGTTTGACTCTAAATGGGGAACAGATCCTCCTCATATAACAATTTGTAAAATATCTTCCAAAAAATGACTTCTTTCACATCTTTCAATGGCATTCCTCAACCGGCAACCTCAGTTCTGACGAGTGGAAGTGTCTTAAACCTGCATTCTGTGTAATGTCCACCAGGGGGCGACAGGTACGCACAAACAGCTGGCTGAAAGATGGCTGTTGGTTGGACCCATCCACCTCCTCTCATACCCGTCTTTGGATTTCCTCATTCATGATTACATGGAGGATTTTTACTAATTACAGCACATTATTTCTTGGAGGTAAAGCCACAAAAATGCTGGACGGGAGCAATAAAAAAAACTATCGCTGCTGGAAATGTTAGTCAGACATTCTCGCCCCCAAGGCCGCTGACAGAATATCCAGGTCATGGAGAGGAGACGTCCTCACATAGCAGCATGTAATAGTGCCACAGTGGTTTTATGTTTACAGCTGTGTTTCTGCGACAGACACACACACACACACACACACACACACACACTTCTGCCCTCACCCTCTCTGCCTGTGAACAATCCAAGAGTTCCCGTGATATACAGCTAATCAAACACTCGTGGGCCACAGCGGGTTCGTGCAGCACATCTGCCGCTCTCGCCGCGCTGAGAGAATTCCCGAGCGCTGGAAAACAATAACGCCTCAGCTGCAGACCGGAGGAGGAGAGAAGTCAATTACTGTACATCTCAACCGTTCAAATTGCTAAACGTTCCACTGAATGAGCTCATGGAGAACGATCCTTTCCTGGAAGTAATGGGGAACTGGGAAATTCATGAATTTAAACTGATTGCTTTGATGGATCAGATGAGAAAGGCCTTGACCCCAAAACCTGACGGCGATTTATGATGAAAGAGGCAATTTCACCCATTTAAAAATGCCTTTATAAAATCTACCAAAAATGATAAAACCATGCACTGACTTTTAATTACCACATTCAGAATGTGTGCTGTGTGCATAAACATGTTGAAGGTTATTATGAAGACCAATATGTTTACTCTCATGTCGACTATCATGAGCATACATTACATGTTGCAGCATCACTATGCAAGTAATAAAACATCTACCTTTGTTTACTGTATAACTTCTACATGCAGTAGAACCTATTTCAACCTTTACCTATCTCTAACCAAAGTGACTCCTCTGGTTGTATAGAAGTCTATGCTTCATGTGTTAAAGCTGCATTCTCTCTCCTGACCACCAGGGGGCGACTCCTCTGGTTGTATAGAAGTATATGCTTCATGTGTTAAAGCTGCATTCTCTCTCCTGACCACCAGGGGGGGACTCCTCTGGTTGTATAGAAGTATATGCTTCATGTGTTAAAGCTGCATTCTCTCTCCTGACCACCAGGGGGCGACTCCTCTGGTTGTATAGAAGTCTATGCTTCATGTGTTAAAGCTGCATTCTCTCTCCTGACCACCAGGGGGCGACTCCTCTGGTTGTATAGAAGTCTATGCTTCATGTGTTAAAGCTGCATTCTCTCTCCTGACCACCAGGGGGCGACTCCTCTGGTTGTATAGAAGTATATGCTTCATGTGTTAAAGCTGCATTCTCTCTCCTGACCACCAGGGGGCGACTCCTCTGGTTGTATAGAAGTCTATGCTTCATGTGTTAAAGATGCATTCTCTCTCCTGACCACCAGGGGGTGACTCCTCTGGTTGTATAGAAGTCTATGCTTCATGTGTTAAAGCTGCATTCTCTCTCCTGACCACCAGGGGGTGACTCCTCTGGTTGTATAGAAGTCTATGCTTCATGTGTTAAAGCTGCATTCTCTCTCCTGACCACCAGGGGGTGACTCCTCTGGTTGTATAGAAGTCTATGCTTCATGTGTTAAAGCTGCATTCTCTCTCCTGACCACCAGGGGGCGACTCCTCTGGTTGTATAGAAGTCTATATAAATGACTCTACTTCTCTTGATGTATTCCCTCAGTAAACATTGTAAACATGAGTTTATGTCTCAATCTCTAGTTTCAAGTCTTCTTCAATACAGCATGATGTTCATTTAGTAAGTTATGGTCATTTAGAGTCAAACAGACCATAAAGCAGGGGACGCTTTAGGGCGGGGCTACAGGTGATTGACAGGTGACCAGAGACGTATACGGCGTCTCTACTTCACTCCTCCTCAGTCAATATTTGGCGATGGCCAACACATCTGCATCAGCAGGTAAGAACAACAGATCTTGCAGCTGCAAACTCAGCTTTCTTGGTCAGTATAGATTTTCTGGGGTTATTTATCGCTTCACTCAACAACGTTTACGATCTACGCTGATTTGACTTCCAAGTCTTTGATGGGACACGAACTCATGATCTCCTGCAGGAACTTTCCCCCTCGCTTTCATGAATGTACGCTGGCACCGTGTGTAATAAATCAATAATTACGAGGATGCTTTCTGTAATTTGGGTGAAGTGACTCTTCAACAAACGCACATTCATTATCTTAACAACATAAAGTCGAACTGAACTCACACTGACAGCAGTTATTTTTTTGCAACTAAGGGTTTTCCCGCACTCAAGACAATTAAGTCTTCAGTGCCAGAATAAAAAAACAGATGAAAAGCCACCCACAGAAGGAGATCTATGCCTGAGTTCAGCAGCGAGCGGCTGTTGAGTCGGCGTGAAGCGCATTAGCCCTTCAGTCAGCACCTGAGCGCTCAGCGGGGCGTAATCCACCGCCACCCACCTCCAACACCATACCGTCAATACAGACGATCGGGGGTCAAAGGGAGCATTCGGCAGGGATTACAGGGAGCATGGGAAAGCACAGGGACGTGGCTGAGCATGATAGACCCAATAAAAAATACAAAGAGTGAGCGTCACACGCACACACGCTGAGCTAAAAGCTTCCTTCCCTCTGTCGCCGGCTCTGACTCGGCTGCTGCCACGACGCGTTAGCTAGCGAGCTACATCACCACGCTCACCACCGGCGACTACGAGATGAATGCCGCGCTCACTCACCCACTTTTCTAGTCTATTGTCGTCTATCTATTCTTGGTGGCAAATTAGTTTTCACCCTGGGGATTAATAAAGCTTTCTAACCTCACCTGACCTAGTTTCATATCTTGAGAAAAACGTTTATTTGCTTTCTTGCTGAGAGTTGCATGAGGAAATAAATGCTACTAGATGTGAAGTGAATGCCAGGACACAGTTAGCTTAGCTTAGCATAAAGACTGAAAGCAGGGGGAAACAGCTAGCCTAGCTCGGTCCAAACAAGTATATAGAATCCACCTCCTACCACCTTTAAGCTCACTGATTAACATCTTTGTTTCGTCCATTTAAAAACCAAAGTTTAAGAATGACATGTCGGGGTTTTCGGGGGCTTGTTCAGGACTATTTATGTGAATTATTTGCTTTGTTGAAGGCGAGCAAAGAAGATTGTTACCGGTTTGTACGCTAAATATGAAGCTGGTTAGCTTAGCTTAGTATAAAGACTGATAAGCAGGGGGAAACAGCTAGCAAGACAACAAGTTGTGGTCCAAAACGTGACAAAACATTTGGACCGCAACTTTTTATGTTTCTGTTTTAGCGTGGATTAAGCAAAAGAGATATAACGTGATAAGTGAGCTTTCACGGTGCGGATAGTTTTTAACTTTAGACAGAGTCAAGCTAGCTAAGCTAACTAGCTGCCGGCTCTAGCTTCAAACTTAGCATGCAGACATATTGATCTTCTAGTTTAACTCTCCTGTGAGAGCAAATAAGAACATTTCTCATAATGTTAAACTGTTCCTGTAAGATTATGGAAATTACAAACACTAAATTGTAGGTGTATTGATGCAAACAGGCCCCTAGCTTTTTGCTATGAGTAAAAATAGATAAAATTATATATATCTGCAAGAGTTTAGCTTATATCACAAATGAATCGGTATCTGCGTACGTTGGCGTAAATTGCGATACATTTTAAGGTTATTATTTTAAGATGATTTCAAAACGGTGCCAACTTTATGCAAAACTAAGGGTTATTTATCAAATATATAAATAAATAAATATAATCATATTAGCTATGAAGCAAATTATGCTCCAACGAAGTCCTCCTGAACAAAATATATTCTGACCACATGTATAATCTATAAGAACTGCAATATGTAGATCAGCTTATTTGAATGTTTCTATATTCATAATTTCATAATGTTATATGTTGTCACTTAATGTCCATGAAAGTCAGAGAAATAAAAATAAAATAACAAATATGGTCGATATAACATTACGAGGTTTTTTTAAATATTGATATGTGTATCGCCATATGTGTGAGTTTAAGTAGAAAATAATCTTAATAATATCTTTCGAATAACTCAAATGATGTCATCTGTGTATAATAAATGAAAACATCACAAATATATGAACACAGTCACATAAAGCATCCCTTTTTGCAGTCAAATGTCATTTATTTTACAGTTAAATAGTTAATTGTGTTTTATAATAATATAATAATAATAGTTTAAAGGGGGAATATCAGAAAGGTTCCATTTTTTTTCTTTGTTTTATTATTTTGTATTTATTGATGAGTTTTGGTGATTCATTGACATTTTAATGAACCTCAGACTATTTTAAATATTCCGGTACGTCTGCTGCTGTGAACCAACCGGAAAGTTCACACTAAAAAAAGGTCATTTTTCATCATAAAAACAATATCAGCGAAACTCTTAAAGATGCTTATTTAAAGAAAACAAAAGCCGGTGTTACCTGAGGCTGTCAGACAGATGTGTTGTCGTCGTCGTCGTCGTTGTTGTTGTTGTTGTTGTTGTTGTTGTTTTCTTTCTGTCGGGTTGGAGCTGCTTCAGTGAGACAGAGACAGTAACGGCTCCGTCTCGGCATCCAGCGTCCTCTCTGCTCTGCTCCTCACTGAACGCCTCCTCGTCACACACTGAGTGAAGCCTCTCTCCCTCCTCCCTCTCTCCTCCCTCCAGCCCTCCTCCCTCTCTCTGTTTAACTAAATCCATCCACTCTCATCTCATCAGAGGAAGACAAAATGGTGATGGCTCTATTGCTGGCAAAGTGAACTTTATGAGGAAAAAAGAGAAAGAAGAAGAAGCTGAAATGCCATCCAGGGATCTGCACAGCGTGTCCTGAATCTCAAAGTACTCGAGTATTAAAGGAACACGTTGTAGCATTTCAGGGATTTATTAGCAGAAAAAGATACGTGTGTGTGTGTGTGTGTGTGTGTGTGTGTGTGTGTGTGTGTGTGTGTGTGTGTGTGTGTGTGTGTGTGTGTGTGTGTGTGTGTGTGTGTGTGTGTGTGTGTGTGTTTAATCCCCTGAAGCTAAAGTATGTTTGTGTTCGGTGAGAAAGAACCTTTAGTCTTTAGTCTTTAGTCTCCTCTTCTTCTCTCCCACTGATCCTCTCACGGACCCTCAGATGTATCCGGTGGCCCTTTTTAGGGGCCCACGCCCCTCATGTTGGGAACCACTGGACTAAATGTGCTGACTGTATGTAAAAGTAATTACAGCAGCTCCACCTGGAGCGGCTACAACCGTAATATTAATAATAATATTTAAAAGAATACGTCACACTGGGGGACATCGTTCTGCAGAACGAGTACTTTTACTTTTAATATTAATACTTTGTGCAATATCAAAACTTCACATGTGCAATAAGAACTCAACCATCCAGTCCGGTTATGTCGTATTTTCTTTTTCTCTTTTATGGTTTAATTATTCATTAAACCTTTACTGTTGGATTACTTATTTATTACAGTTAATTAGTTTTTCATGTCTCCTGTTCTGTCCACTTTGCTGCCGTACAGCAGCACACGTCATCACGTGGGACTAATAACAGATCATCTTGTATCCTTTGATCATCTTACCATATTCTGATATTATGACTTTTTATTTAAGAAGCATTTTGAGTTGTTTTTTTTACATTTTTACTTAAAAGATCAGATTTCTTTCTGCCCTTTTCCTCGTCTGACACATTAAATCCCTCTGACATGTTCACCCGACATGAAGGAGCTCGTCTTCATGCGCCGTACGAGAATACTTTCTATTGGATCTATTCTCAGGCCTTTCTTTGGCCCGGAGCTAAACAGCTGCACTTATTGTGAGCAATACAATGCAAACCCAATAGGCCCGCATGGCGCGTGCAATTAGAGGCGTAATGATTGCGTAATTCTATTATTCAGCAAAACGTACAGAGTCTTAACCGTAAGCCTTGCTTCTTGCTTCTTCATGCTCCCGCCACACGAGGTCTACACGCCGACATGTGAGGTCTACACGCCGACATGTGAGGTCTACACACTGACATGTGAGGTCTACACGCCGACATGTGAGGTCTACACGCTGACATGTGAGGTCTACACACTGACATGTGAGGTCTACACGCTGACATGTGAGGTCTACACACTGACATGTGAGGTCTACACACCGACATGTGAGGTCTACACACTGACATGTGAGGTCTACACGCTGACATGTGAGGTCTACACGCTGACATGTGAGGTCTACACACTGACATGTGAGGTCTACACACCGACATGTGAGGTCTACACGCTGACATGTGAGGTCTACACGCTGACATGTGAGGTCTACACACCGACATGTGAGGTCTACACACCGACATGTGAGGTCTACACACTGACATGTGAGGTCTACACGCTGACATGTGAGGTCTACACACCGACATGTGAGGTCTACACACTGACATGTGAGGTCTACACGCTGACATGTGAGGTCTACACACTGACATGTGAGGTCTACACACTGACATGTGAGGTCTACACACTGACATGTGAGGTCTACACACTGACATGTGAGGTCTACACGCCGACATGTGAGGTCTACACACTGACATGTGAGGTCTACACGCTGACATGTGAGGTCTACACACCGACATGTGAGGTCTACACGCTGACATGTGAGGTCTACACGCTGACATGTGAGGTCTACACGCTGACATGTGAGGTCTACACGCTGACATGTGAGGTCTACACACTGACATGTGAGGTCTACACACTGACATGTGAGGTCTACACGCCGACATGTGAGGTCTACACACTGACATGTGAGGTCTACACGCTGACATGTGAGGTCTACACACTGACATGTGAGGTCTACACACTGACATGTGAGGTCTACACGCCGACATGTGAGGTCTACACACTGACATGTGAGGTCTACACGCCGACATGTGAGGTCTACACACTGACATGTGAGGTCTACACGCTGACATGTGAGGTCTACACGCTGACATGTGAGGTCTACACACTGACATGTGAGGTCTACACACTGACATGTGAGGTCTACACACTGACATGTGAGGTCTACACACTGACATGTGAGGTCTACACACTGACATGTGAGGTCTACACGCCGACATGTGAGGTCTACACACTGACATGTGAGGTCTACACGCCGACATGTGAGGTCTACACACTGACATGTGAGGTCTACACGCTGACATGTGAGGTCTACACGCTGACATGTGAGGTCTACACGCCGACATGTGAGGTCTACACGCTGACATGTGAGGTCTACACGCCGACATGTGAGGTCTACACGAGGTTGTGTGGAGACGCTTTGATGTACTGACCCGTGTTGGGTTCGTCCCAGAGGACCACTTCCTGTCCTCCACTTCCTGTCCTCCACTTCCTGTCCTCCATTTCCTGTCCTCCACTTCCTGTCCTCCATTTCCTGTCCTCCACTTCCTGTCCTCCACTTCCTGTCCTCCATTTCCTGTCCTCCACTTCCTGTCCTCCACTTCCTGTCCTCCAAAAGGGTTCAGCTGAAATGTTTAAACAAGTGAGAGTCCTCTGGCCGGTCCAGCGGTGTCTGCTGTTGCCCTCTGGTGGCTCCTTCACGTAATGCCTGGACCCTTGCCTCCTTCCCTTCCTCCTTCCCTCCCTCCTCCCCTCCTTTCTGCAGCCAGCGCTCTGTATTTCCGCTCCATTGAATTCCCAACGTGGCCCAAACATTTTTGACGGCTCGGAGATTCTCCCTGATTTGTGAATTCAACCTTGAAGAAGAGCCACAACAAGCTCTTGTGAGCAGCGAGAGGCGAGCGGAGCGCCACTGGAGGGAAGTTGTGTTAATACAAAAAATACTAAATATAAAGAATCAGGATCACGTTGAGGCTTCATTGACACAGGTGGTACCTGAATGCATCTGGTACCTGAATGCATCTCCAGGAAGTGATGCTGTACAACTAAATAAAAGAATATTAAAAGAGATTTAACAATAAAAGATCATTTTCAGTTCCAGTAAAACACTTTTTGTATTATTATTTAGCATTTACAAGCACAAATAAATATGTTTTAAAGCACATTATAATGTAGTTGTAAGAAGATTTAAGTCTATAACGCTCATGTGAAGATAAGCAGATGCTTCTAAACACATAATACGAATGACAATAAAACTGTTATGATCAAATAGATGTCCTTATGGCTGCTTATAACGACATTATAGTGTTATAACCCATTTATTACATGTTTACATACTGCTTATGAATGCAAAATTCAATTGTTACACTTTTTTTTTTATTCAAAGAGGCTTTTGATGTTCAAAACAATGAAATTATGACCATGAAATCAGCGGGAAAAGCTGCCCCAGCTGTGTGTGTGTGTGTGTGTGTGTGTGTGTGTGTGTGTGTGTGTGTGTGTGTGTGTGTGTGTGTGTGTGTGTGTGTGTGTGTGTACTCCATCCAGCTGCGTCACACGCTGCAGATGTTTTCACCACAAATGAACCAGTTTGTTAATTAAACTTCAACGACCTGCTCGAGGTGTTTTTGTTTTTTTCCCCGTCCGACTCTTTTCTCTCATGTTTACATGATTAAGCGGCCGAGCTCGTTAACCTGCACACGCCTGTGAGCTCGTTAACCTGCACACGCCTGTGAGCTCGTTAACCTGCACACGCCTGTGAGCTCGTTAACCTGCACACGCCTGTGAGCTCGTTAACCTGCACACGCCTGTGAGCTCGTTAACCTGCACACGCCTGTGAGCTCGTTAACCTGCACACGCCTGTGAGCTCGTTAACCTGCACACGCCTGTGAGCTCGTTAACCTGCACACGCCTGTGAGCGTAAGTTATGACGAGCCGGAAGCTTCAATTTAGCCGGTGTTCAGTGCAACCACTGAACTGAACCATATCTGGACTGAGGAGGAGTGATGTAGAGACCTGTCAATCACCCTGTAGCCCCGCCCTAAAGCGTCCCCTGTATTATGGTCTGTTTGACTCTAAATGACCATAATTTACTAAATGAACATCATGCTGTATTGAAGAAGACTTGAAACTAGAGATTGAGACATAAACTCATGTTTACAATGTTTACTGAGGGAATACATCAAGAGAAGTAGAGTCATTTATATAGACTTCTATACAACCAGAGGAGTCACCCCCTGGTGGTCAGGAGAGAGAATGCAGCTTTAACACATGAAGTATATACTTCTATACAACCAGAGGAGTCACCCCCTGGTGGTCAGGAGAGAGAATGCAGCTTTAACACATGAAGCATATACTTCTGTACAACCAGAGGAGTCACCCCCTGGTGGTCAGGAGAGAGAATGCAGCTTTAACACATGAAGCATAGACTTCTATACAACCAGAGGAGTCACCCCCTGGTGGTCAGGAGAGAGAATGCAGCTTTAACACATGAAGCATATACTTCTGTACAACCAGAGGAGTCACCCCCTGGTGGTCAGGAGAGAGAATGCAGCTTTAACACATGAAGCATAGACTTCTATACAACCAGAGGAGTCTCCCCCTGGTGGTCAGGAGAGAGAATGCAGCTTTAACACATGAAGCATAGACTTCTATACAACCAGAGGAGTCACCCCCTGGTGGTCAGGAGAGAGAATGCAGCTTTAACGCATGAAGCATAGACTTCTATACAACCAGAGGAGTCACCCCCTGGTGGTCAGGAGAGAGAATGCAGCGTTAACACATGAAGCATAGACTTCTATACAACCAGAGGAGTCGCCCCCTGGTGGTCAGGAGAGAGAATGCAGCTTTAACACATGAAGCATAGACTTCTATACAACCAGAGGAGTCACCCCCTGGTGGTCAGGAGAGAGAATGCAGCTTTAACACATGAAGCATATACTTCTATACAACCAGAGGAGTCACCCCCTGGTGGTCAGGAGAGAGAATGCAGCTTTAACACATGAAGCATAGACTTCTATACAACCAGAGGAGTCGCCCCCTGGTGGTCAGGAGAGAGAATGCAGCTTTAACACATGAAGCATAGACTTCTATACAACCAGAGGAGTCGCCCCCTGGTGGTCAGGAGAGAGAATGCAGCTTTAACACATGAAGCATAGACTTCTATACAACCAGAGGAGTCGCCCCCTGGTGGTCAGGAGAGAGAATGCAGCTTTAACACATGGAGCATAGACTTAACAAAAATATAGTAAATGTTCTTGAAGAAGATTAGCTTTTGATAATTTGGTAACATTTGCATGCGAGGAGAGATTAAAGCATAGCTAATAACAAATGACGGATAAATGCCAAATTCATGACCACGCACGCTGAGAGCTTAAGGTCAATGACGTGCCGACTGTGTGTGTGTGTGTGTGTGTGTGTGTGTGTGTGTGATAGTGTGTGTGTGTGTGTGTGTGTGTGTGTGCATAAATAGACACACGTCTGTGTTCAGTAATGTCATTAATAACCCTGGGTAAGAAGTCCTTCAGAGGAATTGTCCAGATGCTGCTTGTTCGCTCTATATGCCTGAATGCCTGGAAGTGTGTGTGTGTGTGTGTGTGTGTGTGTGTGTGTGTGTGTGTGTGTGTGTGTGTGTGTGTGTGTGTGTGTCACAACCCATCAGCTCCCTTGCGGTGGCATGAAAAGACCTAGCGGAGAGGTTTTGGCTAAGTGTTGAGTCGCCTGAGTCTCATGAGTGAGTGAGTGAGTGAGTGAGTGAGTGAGTGAGTGGCCACGTCTGAAAAGGCCGTCCTGTAACTTTCCCGGAGGACACTGGAAGAAGAAGAAGAAGAAGAAGAAGAAGAAGAAGAAGAAGAAGAAGAAGAAGAAGAAGAACATAACTAAGTGGTTTAGTTTCTTAAACCTAAGTTGTTTCCTTTGAGGACGAAAGTTATTTTATTTTTTTAAAGAGACTGTATTTGTATAACAAGCGGAAAATATAACACTCGTTGGCGTATTTCAGTAGGAAAACAAACTGAAGAAAACACAATTAAGAAATTGTTGTAAAAGGATGCGTTGATCATAAAGGTTTATAATTATCTGTATTTTCTGTATTTCTTCATAAATACAGCTTAACTCCACCAAACGTCCTTCATGGAATCATTCTCCACTCATCGTAGTTATCTGAACCCAAAACCCAAATATTATAAAGACGCAACCTTTAAGATCGGACTAGAATGTTAGTTTAAAACATTAATAAATAAATGTGGGGCAGTGACATTTTAACAATTTATGCTGCAAAGATTTCACTTTTACTGCAGATTTGTATGAAGTTTCATGAGGAACTTAAAGGTGCATCCTGGGTAATGCTCCAGATCGGGGCGGATGGTCTCGTGTGACTTCCTGAGTCCCTGAATGCACCGTGCCGTGTGTGGAATTAGGTCATAACCGTTACAGCCACCCGACAAATGCAGGCAGACTCAATGTGACAAATGAAATGCATCACCGCTTCACCCTGAGCTGCACGTCTGTCTTCACGAAGGAGTCATCGTGATGAAGACGATGCTGCTGAGGTGGAAGAACGCCGACCGAGTCCCAGAGGTCAGGTGAGACCGTGTACTTGCATGAAGTACAAGTACGCTTCATGAACTTAGTCAAAGTACTAAGTGTGTACGATCATATCTGATGCTTCTGCATTCATGTGTTCATTCATGTTAACTCCTTCATATCCCGGTTAATCGACACCAATGCATCACATTCTATAAGATCTTCATGTTTGTCCTAAAATCAAGAAATCAGTCGGTGCTTTTGTTTAGATTCCACAAAAAAGGTCTGACGAGATTCTAACATTTAGTTCTCTGATGTTTTAAACAGGTCAGTGAACGCCCCTCTGGTGCATCTTGAAGAGTCTAAAGGAGACGACTGAGCGTCCTCACAAGGACGGTCCTCCTTTAGTCATGTGACCGAGGTCTTTATATAACGTTAGCGTCTTACTTTACACTTCAAACATCATTAAAGTTCATGAGTGAAGATCATCTTGATGAACTAAACTAAGATTATTTCCTGCAATAATCCCAAAACCAGTGAAGCTCACTTCCTGTTTGACTACAAACACAAACCTCCTGCAGAAAAGACCCAAACAGACTCAATATGAAGGCTAATGTTCAGCTGCAAGTTCCCCATAAAAACTTTATGTATAAAATGTCAATATTGTGTTTACAGGTTGTTCTCTTGCCTGTGAAGACCTTTTGAAAACGCAGCATGGAGATCATTAAAAGACACAAATCACTCGACAGACATTTCTTTATAGGATTCAGTATCGTGTTCACCATCTGTGTGTGTGTGTGTGTGTGTGTGTGTGTGTGTGTGTGTGTGTAAAGATTTTAACTGCACTTGGCACGTCGGTGAGCAGGTGACTGGTGGGAAGGCGTGAGGACATCTGGTGGCTGGATGAGGAACTACACGTCTGGAGTGTTCATGTGTGATGAACTCACACTGATCCCTGGTCAGTGCTTACAGGTCTCCAATGAGGTTTAATGCAGTTATGGCACAAAGAAACTGACACACAAAAAACCCGCAAACATAATCAACTTTCTCTACAAAGAACAAATGTGAATTTTAAGTTGTATTTAGCGCCAATAAGAGGTTTTGTTTACGTGAGTTAAAGTAAATTCACCCTCAGTGTTATCCAGCTGTGATCAGCGCTTTTATTTTAGTTATTAGTCTGAACTTTGAACCCTTCTTTTTGAAAGTATTTTGTCTCGAGCGGCTTTCTACCACTCAGTGCCGAGTACTTTGACAATATAAAGACACACAACAGAAGCTACTTTTCCCCACGGACACAAACTCACCACCGGTCTCCACGACAAGTTATCGCTTCCACTCCTTTCATTGCTTTAACTTCATTCAATGCTCACATCTATTCTCACCACTTACACTCCTTTCAATGCTTTAACTTCCATTTTACCTGAAATTTCCATTTCAACCACTTCAACTCCTTTCAGTATTTCAAACTACTTCAAATGTTTCAACTGTACCTTTTCTAAAGCGAGCACACAGATGTTTCTAAATAATGTGTTTGTCTTTTTCTAATTTGTATTTACAGATTTTGGTGAATTGACTGTTTGGAGATATTATAATATATATATATATATATATATTATTTATATTACTGTAATATTTCCTTTAATATGCTGCTTGGAGACACTTTTTAAACCCCTGCAGTTTTTTGAGCAACTCCCCCTTAAATTCCATTGCAAATCTCAAACAATATATAACATAAATTATATTTTTGCATCTTTAAACTGTGTTTAAATGTGTAAATAAAGAAACAAACATTCCTTTGCAGCCTGAATAAACAAAGCAAAACTCATATAATATCTGATAAACAGCGTTGAAAGAAAGCAGCCAGAAGACGTCTTCATGAGGCGGAGCCGTTTATTGTTACTGAGGAAGTTAACACGGTTAACTGCTTTAAAGTCGTACAATAACCCTCTGAAGCCAGAGGAAGCTGTAGGAATATACAGGCAAGTAGATATGTTTATAAGTACAGTCTCCTCTACCAGGTACTCATGTACAATATACACGTTCAAAAATATAGTTTGTTTGCATTGTGATCACCGTTTCTTTTTTTCATTTAGTTTGTTCAGAATTCACATTTAAGTGTTACAGGTTCTTGAATGGCGATGGAACTAAAAGAGCACTGTTTTTTATTTTTGTTGTTTTTTAATAGCTATCACATACACACAGAGGCATATATGCATAGAAGGCACGTCTATGCATCTACAGCGCCGACACGACCAACGGATGAGCGGAGTTATCATCTGGGGAGCAGGAACACAAACAAAACACACACACATCCTCTCTCTCTCTCACACACACACACACACACACACACACACACACACACACACACACACACACACACACACACACACACACACACACACACACAGCGCTCCACGAGGACACAGTCATCCACTTAGACGATGAACCTGCATTCAGTCGCCACACGAGTGGACGGCGTTTCACCGCAGGAGAGGAATCATTTCAAAAGAACACTGGCTGTTGAAGCAGGAGGAAGAGGAGGAGGAGGAAGAGGAAGCACCCCCCCACTGATTTCATGATCGGTTTAGTTTCCATCGTCACAGAAAGAAGCGCTTCCATCAGTGGTTGTGGAGCGTTCCTCCAGGCGAAGCGATGGGAAGACGGAAAATATAATAAAACGAATGAAAAGTCTGAAATGAGTGTTGTGGATATTCTCTCCAGAAACACTGCAGCTGATCCTGAAGACGAGGTCAAAGGAAATGGGTTGAGAGTTGGATGGAAAGATCGATACCGCGCTCGTCTGGCTGGTCCGTAGCTTAGCTTAGCATAAAGACTGGAAACAAGGGGAAACCGCTAGCATGTGGACCACCACAAATGTTTGGGTTCTTGTCCAGTTTAAAACAAACGAGATATAGTGTGTTCATCTGTGCTATTAGGGGATTTTATATTACATCTGGACAGAGCTGGGCTAGCGGTGTCCTGTCTTTATGCTAAGCTAAGCTAAGCTAAACCAGCTGCCGACGGCGGCTTCGTATTTATCTTAAACTCACTTTCACACGCGCTAAAATCATCTAAACGTTGTCTGGACCACGAGAAGTCGCGTTGCAGGCTTTTCTTTTGCGGCCGTGTGAGAATGTCGCGCACGAGCGTGCGCACGAGCGTGCGCACGAGCGTGTGCACGAGCGTGCGCACGAGCGGCCGGAGTTCATGCGAGAAAGAAAACGTCTTTGCAGACGTGAGATTGGCGGTGATCTGCTCTCGGTGTGTAAACTGAATCCAGCTGCCGATCCAGAGCGTTTTCTATCGGGCCGAAGCGGATGATGTGAGGTCGCTTCTTCAAACGCTTGACATTAAGTACATGTGGTGCTCAAAATATAGGCAATGGTACACAAAAGGCATGACATAAAAAAGAAAGAAAATAATAACAACAACAAAATAACAAGTAGTAATGAAAAAAGTAATACGCACTTTAAAAAAAAGAAACTTGAAAAACTTAAAAAAACTAAGTTTTCTTTTTCTGGCCGAGCCGGTGGTTCGATTCTCTAGAGTCCACCGGGTGAATCGAGGCTGGACCGACACGTTACGCTGCTAAAGGAAATAAGACGCAGCAATAAGAGCTCAGGAATGTTCACTAACAACATAAAGAAGCATTTTAAACCAAGTGGACGACGACTAAAAGGCAGATCTGGCGGCAAAAAAATAAAAAATAAAATAAAAATGAATTCATGTTTAGAAGTGGATTAGGAATCAACAGTAAAGATGGAGTTACACTACAAAAGGTCTTCATTCAGACACATTATTATTATTATTATTATTATTATTATAGGCGTAACGAAGTGAAAATTACAAAAAAGGGGGCGGGTCTCCCACCGCTTTAAAACAGGCCGAATGGAAACTTTTAATTGGCTGGGAAATGTGGATGAAATCATGGGTTTTTGGCAGAGGCCGTTTAAAAAGAAAACTCCTCATTTCAGTCGACAAAACCTTCCTTTGGTTAATAACAAAACAAACAGACAGGAGGAGAGCGGCGCCTCGGTTTAGTAGCACGATGTAGCACGATGTAGCACGTTAGCTTCTCCAAGGCTCTTCTGATGATCGTCACAGTGGTTTAGAATTCAACTAGAGATGAGCGACAGCAGGAGGAGCCTGGTGTGTGTGTGTGTGTGTGTGTGTGTGTGTGTGTGTGTCCATTGTTCCATGTCATTACGGTCATCAAGTCTCAGGTGTCAAGGTGAGGCTGGCGAAAAAAACTGTCGGGTATGGAGATCCTGAGGAGAGACGGAAAGATAAAACAGTTACCGTTACGTCGTCTTAAACACACTTTATACTTCAACATATTCTATAAAAGGATGGAACATGGCGACGGACGTAATCCAAGATGGCGACACTCGAAACCCAAGGCTTCCAAACATCCGTCCACGAACCACCGGCTGACGTCACGACGACTTCATGTTCAGTCTGGTCTCGTGATCATGACTGCATTGATTTTAAGATTTTACGGATGTCTTTAAAAGACCCCAAGACATGTTGACCCCTGTTGACCCGACCGAGGAGACAAGGCCCGCGGAATCAATCGCTTTTCAATCTCATTTTTACAATCTGTCTTTTGTGTCTTTTTTTTTTTTAATCGCCTTTTTCTTCTTTTTTTCTTCTTATCGTATCGATTGTTTTTTTTATTGTTTCTCCTCCTACTGAACTGTTTTAATCGGCAGCTATTCTGAACCAGAGTCCATCGACCGAGCCGCCGAGAGCGCAGACAGATGACACGCAGACGACACGCAGACGACACGCAGACGACACGCAGACGACACGCAGACGACACGCAGACGACACGCAGACGACACGCAGACGACACGCAGACGACACGCAGACAACAAGCAGACGACACGCAGACGACATGCAGACGTGCAGACGACATGCAGACGACACGCAGACGACACGCAGACGACACGCAGACGACACGCAGACGTGCAGACGACATGCAGACGACACGCAGACGACACGCAGACGACACGCAGACGACACGCAGACGACACGCAGACGACACGCAGACGTGCAGACGACATGCAGACGACACGCAGACGACACGCAGACGACACGCAGACGACACGCAGACGACACGCAGACAACAAGCAGACGACACGCAGACGACATGCAGACGTGCAGACGACATGCAGACGACACGCAGACGACACGCAGACGACACGCAGACGACACGCAGACGTGCAGACGACATGCAGACGACACGCAGACGACACGCAGACGACACGCAGACGTGCAGACGACACGCAGACGACACGCAGACGACACGCAGACGACGTGCAGACGACATGCAGACGACACGCAGACGACACGCAGACGTGCAGACGACATGCAGACGACACGCAGACGACACGCAGACGACACGCAGACGTGCAGACGACATGCAGACGACACGCAGACGACACGCAGACGTGCAGACGACATGCAGACGACACGCAGACGACACGCAGACGTGCAGACGACACGCAGACGACACGCAGACGACACGCAGACGACACGCAGACGTGCAGACGACACGCAGACGACACGCAGACGACACGCAGACGTGCAGACGACACGCAGACGTGCAGACGACATGCAGACGACACGCAGACGACACGCAGACGTGCAGACGACATTCAGACGACACGCAGACGACACGCAGACGTGCAGACGACATTCAGACGACACGCAGACGACACGCAGACGTGCAGACGACATTCAGACGACACGCAGACGACACGCAGACGTGCAGACGACACGCAGACGACACGCAGACGACACGCAGACGACACGCAGACGACACGCAGACGACACGCAGACGTGCAGACGACATGCAGACGACACGCAGACGACACGCAGACGACACGCAGACGACACGCAGACGACACGCAGACGACACGCAGACGACACGCAGACGACACGCAGACGTCACGCAGACATGCAGACGTCGCGCAGACGACATGCAGACGTCACGCAGACATGCAGACGACGCGCAGACGACGTGCAGACGTCACGCAGATGACACGCAGACGTGCAGACAACACGCAGACGACACGCAGACGTGCAGACGTCACGCAGACGTGCAGACGTCACGCAGACGTGCAGACAACACGCAGACGACACGCAGACGACGTGCAGACGACACGCAGACTGCGTGCAGACAACACGCGGACGGCGTGCAGACAACACGCAGACGGCGTGCAGACGACACGCATACGACACGCAGACGTCAGACGTCACGCAGACGACATGCAGACGACACGCAGACTGCGTGCATACAACACGCGGACGGCGTGCAGACGACACGCAGACGACAGACGTCACGCAGACGACAGACGTCACGCAGACGGCGTGCAGACGACACGCAGACGTCAGACGTCACGCAGACGACAGACGACACGCAGACGACATGCAGACAACACGCGGACGGCGTGCAGACGACACGCAGACGACGTGCAGACGACACGCAGACGACGTGCAGGCGACAGCTGCAACGTCCCGACTCACCACATTTTCCTGTTAGGCTTTTAATGTGAAACTCTTGCAGTATAAAAAGGCACATCTTCGGTATTTAAAAAAACAAAAGTTTAAACGAGTGAGCAAACAGGAATGAATTAGATGGTGCTGAACTCATCAGCTCTTATTACACAGATTATACTGAAGGCTTTTCACCGCCAGCTCTCGTTCTATTGAGGACTCTCAGCCTCTCTTCCTCTAAAAGAGCAGCATGTCAGTTCATTTACCCGGAACTGATAGAGCACCGGGGTCAAAGGTGAATCTCATCTGAAGCTCTTCTGCTGCTGCATCAGGCCCACGTTCTCATACACTCTGGAGCTGTCCTCCCTCATCCTGCCAACACACACACACACACACACACACACACACAGGCGCGCACACACACAGGCGCGCACACACACACACACACACACTTTCATGTGACGAGGCTTGCCGACAGGCGGTGTAAATATGACACAGAGCGTGGGCAGTACTCACTCTGTGCAGGTGGGGGTCGGCAGCGGGGTGCAGGGCGGCAGGGGGCTCTGCTCGCCGCCCGTCAGGTCGGACAGGGAGTACTTGATGTTGGTGTACTCGCGCCCTTTAATCTTACTTTTCTGCGGAGGAGAGAGACAGGAAGTTCAGGAGGACGTGCGTGAAAGCGGGGGGAAAGAAAAGGAGGAGGACCGCGCCGCCCACCAGCTCCTCCTCGATGCGCCGCTGCAGCGTCTCGATGTAGTGCTGCACGGCCATGTAGATGAAGCGGTACTGCGCCTCCGTCTGCACCATGCCGGAGCGCTGCGAGCGCACCATCTGGATGCTCTTGGGCACGTCGATGTCGCAGTCCACGCCTGAAACGACACCACATCTCATCTCACACGCCTGAAACGACACCACATCTCACACGATGGGTTCAGGACTTTAAACCAAATGTCATGACCAACATTTAGTGAAATCTGGGTGTAAACAGTAAAAAGTGAGTAAATGTAGTATTTAAACTAACAATGAGAATACAAAGCATACAGTAAACCTTAAATGACTCAAATGAATGAGACAATAGTTTGATTAAAAGAATAAACATTTATATAGATGCCTGTATGGATGCCTGCTTATATTCTGAGTCTTTCTTTTAAAAGCATATTCATTATTTCAAACTCAGCGTAAATGAACACATGAATATAACACATTTACATGACTTCTACTAAACTTTTGGATTTTATATTTTTCAAGGACTTTTCCAAGCCTGGAAATAACCATTTTAAAACTCCTTGACTGTTCCATGTCCGTGAGAACCCTGTGGTAGGTGGTTGTGTTAGTTTATAGTTTATAGTTTATAGGTTATAGGTGGTTGTGTTAGTTTATAGGTTATAGGTGGTTGTGTTAGTTTATAGTTTATAGGTTATAGGTGGTTGTGTTAGTTTATAGGTTATAGGTGGTTGTGTTAGTTTATAGTTTATAGGTTATAGGTGGTTGTGTTAGGTTATAGGTGGTTGTGTTATAGGTGGTTGTGTTAGTTTATAGGTTATAGGTTATAGGTGGTTGTGTTAGGTTATAGGTGGTTGTGTTATAGGTGGTTGTGTTAGTTTATAGGTTATAGGTTATAGGTGGTTGTGTTAGGTTATAGGTGGTTGTGTTATAGGTGGTTGTGTTATAGGTGGTTGTGTTAGTTTATAGGTTATAGGTGGTTGTGTTAGTTTATAGTTTATAGGTGGTTGTGTTATAGGTGGTTGTGTTAGTTTATAGGTTATAGGTGGTTGTGTTAGTTTATAGGTTATAGGTGGTTGTGTTAGGTTATAGGTGGTTGTGTTATAGGTGGTTGTGTTAGTTTATAGGTTATAGGTGGTTGTGTTAGTTTATAGTTTATAGGTGGTTGTGTTATAGGTGGTTGTGTTATAGGTGGTTGTGTTATAGGTGGTTGTGTTATAGGTGGTTGTGTTATAGGTGGTTGTGTTAGTTTATAGTTGGTTGTGCGACAGCTGCTGAGGATAAGATAAGCTGCTTATCGTTCACGGAGAGTAAAGTTTGTTTTTTATGGCGTAAAAATGGCCAAAAGCTTCGACGTGACGTGGAGAAAGAAACTCATTATATAAAATACAACTGAAAAAACTGAAAAGTCGAAAATGTTTATTAAAGTAAATATTCTGCACCCAAACACCTTTGTGTTTCTTTAGAACACATTTAATGTTGGACTTATGATTACAATCCCTTTTAGACGTTAAACAAAGGACTCACCTTTCTCTCTGATCACATCGATCAGGATGTCGATCACGATAAATGTTCCTGTTCTGCCGATCCCCGCACTGGAGGGGGGGGGGGGGGGGGGAGGGGGGGGGGGGGGGGAGAGACTTTGAGGTAACAGCTCAGAGGATTTCTGGGTAATGGATGTGTTTCCTGTGTGGTGTGGTGTGTGTTATGTGTGTGTGTGTGTGTGTGTGTGTGTGTGTGTGTGTGTGTGTGTATATGTGTGTGTTGTGTATGTGTGTGTGTATATGTGTGTGTTATGTATGTGTGTGTATATGTGTTTGTGTATATGTGTGTGTGTGTGTGTGTGTGTGTATATATGTGTGTGTTATGTATGTGTATATATGTGTGTGTATATATGTGTGTGTTATGTATGTGTGTGTGTATGTGTGTATGTATGTGTGTGTTATGTATGTGTATATGTGTGTGTTATGTATGTGTGTATGTGTGTGTGTTATGTATGTGTATATGTGTGTGTTATGTATGTGTGTATGTGTGTGTGTTATGTATGTGTATATGTGTGTGTTATGTATGTGTGTATGTGTGTGTGTTATGTATGTGTATATGTGTGTGTTATGTATGTGTGTATGTATGTGTGTGTATGTGTGTATGTATGTGTGTGTTATGTATGTGTGTATGTGTGTGTGTTATGTATGTGTGTATGTGTGTGTGTATGTATGTGTGTATGTGTGTGTGTTATGTATGTGTATATGTGTGTGTTATGTATGTGTGTATGTGTGTGTGTATGTATGTGTGTATGTGTGTGTGTATATATGTGTGTGTGTATATATGTGTGTGTGTATATATGTGTGTGTATATATGTGTGTGTTATGTATGTGTGTGTTATGTATGTGTATATGTGTGTGTTATGTATGTGTATATGTGTGTGTTATGTATGTATATATGTGTGTGTTATGTATGTGTGTGTGTTATGTATGTGTATATGTGTGTGTTATGTATGTGTATATGTGTGTGTTATGTATGTGTGTATGTGTGTGTGTATGTATGTGTGTATGTGTGTGTGTATATATGTGTGTGTGTATATATGTGTGTGTTATGTATGTGTGTGTGTTATGTATGTGTATATGTGTGTGTTATGTATGTGTGTATGTGTGTGTGTATGTATGTGTGTATGTGTGTGTGTATATATGTGTGTGTATATATGTGTGTGTATATATGTGTGTGTTATGTATGTGTGTGTGTTATGTATGTATGTATGTGTGTGTGTGTGTGTGTACCTGCAGTGCACCGCTATGGGCCCAGCGTCCACGATGCTCTCCTGCTTCAGGTTCACTTCCTCCAGGAAGTCCAGCACGCCTCCCGGGTCGGTCGGCACGCCGTGGTCGGGCCACGCCCGGAAGTGGTACTGCCACACCGTGCGCTCCGTGTTGCCCTGGAGACCACGAGGAGCACACACACACACACACACACACACACACACACACACACACACACACACACACACACACACACACACACACGAGGAATTCATATTTAACAAACGTACACAGACCAGATGCAACGACTCCGTTCTGACCTTTCACAATAAAAGCCCGAGACACAACTCACTCGAATCATTTGATCGTCAATCAAATAGCCGACGTGTCTTAAGACATTGATCTGGATCAATAGGATCCTGCTAGTTTTATTGGAAGAGTGTCGCAATAGTTTTAATGATATGTATTTGCAGTACTTTTTGTTTATCTATTGTGTTATTCTATATTTCTGTTATTGTCAATAAATTATATATATATATATATATATATATATATATATATATATATATATATATATATACACACAAAAATATATAAATACATATAAAATAAAATATATATATATATTATATAAACATATTTTCCCTGATTCTTTTTGTACTAACAGGTGTTCATATTATGGTCTGTGTTCTCACACACACACACACACACACACAGGACTTACCTGTCCCACCTTGGACAGCTTCAGCTCCCTCAGGATGTAGTCGTGGGCCGACGTCTCTCGGACGTTGCGGACGCGCATCGCTCCGTACTCCTTCAGCGCCGACATGTCCGGCCAGTACTTCACACATTTACTCTGAAAAGACACCAGGACTTTTACTTTGACGGGGTTTTCCTGTGATTCAGATCAGTGAAAGCAGCGACGCCACAGAGTAGAAATACTGGAAATAAAAGTACAAAAGTACATCAATAAATACTTTAAGTGCCAAAAGTAAAAGGGCACATTTTTGCATTATATTATTGTATTACAAGTATTGATGTATTAATGTGTTTATCACTTTAAATAACGCCTCATCATTTTAATAAATACAAATGAAAAATATTTATTTGTCTTGTATAACTTTTAGGATGATTTATAAATGTTGTGTAAAGTGTCTTTGAGTTCCATGAAAAGCGCTATCATATATATATATTAAATGCCTTATTATTATTATTATTATTATTATTATTATAATCGGAATTTATGACAAATAAAATAGATGTAGTGGAGGAAACTTTTTACTCCACTCCATTTATTTGACACATATTACTTACTGGTTACTTTTCAGATTAAAAAAATATGATGTTTATATAATAATATGATGAAGTACTACTACTAAAGTAGCCAGTAACAAAGTACCTGAAACTGGCTCTCCATTGACGAATTACACAATTAAAATACTATTCCACGTAGTTGTTAGTGATAAAAACATAATAACAACCACTATAATAATAGTAAAACACAGTTATGCATAACGAGTACTTTTCCTTTTGATACTTTTAGCAAATACTGCTCATACTTCTGCACTTTTACTTTTTAAGTTCTGGATTTGTAAAGGATCGGAAAATATAATTTAAAAAAATATGATAATAAAAATGCTAGCTGCTTCAGAAACGCTCTGCTAGCATGGAGGAACTAGAAGAGCATTACTTATAATATATATATATTTAAATAAAGAGTATTCTTGTGCACCTTTCCTCGCTCCACCTCCTTGGTCGTCATGACGATGACTCTGGAGTTCTCCTGGAACACCATCCTCCAGAAGTCACTGATGGTGTTCTGCAGGCAGCCCTGCGTGGCGATGTAGCTCTTCCTCGCCTTCGTGCTGGTGGTCACCTTCGGGTCCAGCTCCGGCTGCGCACACACACACACACACACACACACACACACACACACACACGCACACGCACACGCACACTGTTAATGAACAGGAAATAAAAACTGACTAAAAACCTGCAGAACGACTGATCAACACAATTCTACATTGTGTGTGTGTGTGTGTGTGTGTGTGTGTGTGTGTGTGTGTGTGTGTGTGTGTGTGTGCTTTACCATGACAGCAGGTACTACGATGATGATGTTGGCGTTGATGTAGTCGGAGCCCGGCTCACTCGGCTCCCTGTCGTTCAGCACCACACGCGTGTGGTCGACTGGAAACACACACACACACACACACACACACACACACACACACACACACACACACACACACACACACACACACACAGTTTAGTAAGCCCACTCGGGAGAGAGGACGGTCGTGGGTTCTGTGTGCGGCTCACAGGGCAGGATGTTCTTGTAGCGGTTCTTGTTCTTGTTCTCCGCTCTCTGGCCCTCCTTGCGGCTGTAGAGCAGTTTGCACTCCTGCTGCTGCAGAGTCTGCATGAGAGAGAGGATACGACACCGGAGGATTCAGGGTTTAAACATGATCATATAATACGATAAGATACGATAGGATTCAACATGATGAGCCTCTGAATCTGCTGAACGAGGAGAGGATGTAAACATGTAAACAAACAGCTCAGTATAGGAGCACCGGGAGCCTCCATTTTCCTCTAACATAGGAAGGTCATGTTGGATGGATAGATTACAGTGTTTTCCAATGACGCATGTCATAAGAACTGTGTTATTCTGCACTAAAGATGTGTTCCAGTTCTCTACTTCTAGTCATCATGGTTCTGTTTACAGAGAGGAGCAGGACTTTTATTTTGAAAAATGTGACGGGAGCAATAACAACAACAAAAAGCACTCACCTCAAACTCCTCCCAGAAGCCCTGCTTGACTTTATCCGTGGCCTCCGCCAGTTTGCTCAGCTCCCGCACGCGACTTTCAATCTCTGCTGCGTTAATGCGAGTTGTGTTCAGGGGCTGCAGGAGAGGAGGAGGAGGAGGAGTCAGGAAAACGTCCATCTTTTACCGGCAGACATGAGTGAAACGGCCTGGAGCGTCACCTGCTTGAGCTGCAGCACGGTGCCCAGGGTTTCCACCATGGGGTTCTTCTTGTAGTGCTC
Organism: Myoxocephalus aenaeus; assembly: GCA_038501785.1. Taxonomy (NCBI): domain Eukaryota; kingdom Metazoa; phylum Chordata; class Actinopteri; order Perciformes; family Cottidae; genus Myoxocephalus; species Myoxocephalus aenaeus. Next base: position 141,828 of record JBAMJR010000351.1, on the reverse strand, counting down.
CACCAAGTCGGTGAGGGAGTCGAACTTCTCCCCTCCGCCCACATCGTACTTCAGGTCTTGCTAAAGAAAGAAAAAAGAAAGAAAAAGGCCACAGTTTCACCAGAATGCAGCTTTAACATGAAGCATATACTTCTATACAACCAGAGGAGTCGCGCCCTGGTGGTCAGGAGAGAGAATGCAGCTTTAACATGAAGCATAGACTTCTATACAACCAGAGGAGTCGCCCCCTGGTGGTCAGGAGAGAGAATGCAGCTTTAACACATGAAGCATAGACTTCTATACAACCAGAGGAGTCACCCCCTGGTGGTCAGGAGAGAGAATGCAGCTTTAACACATGAAGCATATACTTCTATACAACCAGAGGAGTCGCGCCCTGGTGGTCAGGAGAGAGAATGCAGCTTTAACATGAAGCATAGACTTCTATACAACCAGAGGAGTCGCCCCCTGGTGGTCAGGAGAGAGAATGCAGCTTTAACATGAAGCATATACTTCTATACAACCAGAGGAGTCGCCCCCTGGTGGTCAGGAGAGAGAATGCAGCTTTAACATGAAGCATAGACTTCTATACAACCAGAGGAGTCGCCCCCTGGTGGTCAGGAGAGAGAATGCAGCTTTAACACATGAAGCATAGACTTCTATACAACCAGAGGAGTCGCCCCCTGGTGGTCAGGAGAGAGAATGCAGCTTTAACACACGAAGCATAGACTTCTATACAACCAGAGGAGTCGCCCCCTGGTGGTCAGGAGAGAGAATGCAGCTTTAACACATGAAGCATAGACTTCTATACAACCAGAGGAGTCGCCCCCTGGTGGTCAGGAGAGAGAATGCAGCTTTAACACATGAAGCATAGACTTCTATACAACCAGAGGAGTCGCCCCCTGGTGGTCAGGAGAGAGAATGCAGCTTTAACACACGAAGCATAGACTTCTATACAACCAGAGGAGTCGTCCCCTGGTGGTCAGGAGAGAGAATGCAGCTTTAACATGAAGCATATACTTCTATACAACCAGAGGAGTCGCCCCCTGGTGGCCAGAAGAGAGAATGCAGCTTTAACACATGAAGCATATACTTCTATACAACCAGAGGAGTCGCCCCCTGGTGGTCAGGAGAGAGAATGCAGCTTTAACACATGAAGCATAGACTTCTATACAACCACAGGAGGTTTTCCGCCTGGTGTGTTACGATCTCTCCTCTCGTGTATACTAACGAGGAAACTCTTAAATCCTGGATTAAACCTGATATTTGTGATAGTCAAGTGAATATAGTAAAGTCACCTTCCTGCAGAAAGGTCGACTGTAACCCGATGAAAGATTCTCAATTTGAACACTAAAAATGTAATGTATAAAAACGTATAATGCAGAAGTCAGTGGCTGCCACTTTTAGTGTTCATTTCAGCATGACCTCTTAAACCAGAGAAATGCAACAAAACCATCTGATCCTCGTCTTCACATCTGTAGGAGTCATTATCACGCCATTGAAGAAGCGGTTGACGGCTCTATTCCCTGACCTTCTGACGAGGAGGCGCTCGTGCGTTTACCTGGCAGCGGATCATCACGTGGGTGACTTTGGGTTTGTTGTCGCTGCTGTCCGTCTTGTCGTCTCCCGTCCGGACCGACAGGACGAAATCCCCGGGGTGGCTCTGGCTCTCCCGCACCAGGAAGCTGCCGTTCTTCCCTTTCTCCGTCAGCAGCTTCTCGGCCTCCCGGCCCGACAAGTGTCCGTGGAACCATCTGGAACAAAGACACACACACAGACAGTCGAGATATGTTCGGGTTCGTGCATCGTCTTTGTTTACGTGAGGTAAGCACGGATGTTTAAGGCTCACAAACTCTGTTAATCTGGAGCCAAAGACAGAGTTTACGTTTTTGATTATCTATTTTGTTTTATTGTACATTATAGCTTTGTCCAATTTCATTGAGGTGTGGAGAAGGGCTGAAACTCTGTGAAAGCTGCATTCTCCCTCCTGACCACCAGGGGGCGACTCCTCTGGTTGTATAGAAGTCTATGCTTCATGTGTTAAAGCTGCATTCTCCCTCCTGACCACCAGGGGGAGACTCCTCTGGTTGTATAGAAGTCTATGCTTCATGTGTTAAAGCTGCATTCTCCCTCCTGACCACCAGGGGGAGACTCCTCTGGTTGTATAGAAGTCTATGCTTCATGTGTTAAAGCTGCATTCTCCCTCCTGACCACCAGGGGGAGACTCCTCTGGTTGTATAGAAGTCTATGCTTCATGTGTTAAAGCTGCATTCTCTCTGCTGACCACCAGGGGGCGACTCCTCTGGTTGCATAGAAGTCTATGCTTCATGTGTTAAAGCTGCATTCTCTCTCCTGACCACCAGGGGGCGACTCCTCTGGTTGTATAGAAGTCTATGCTTCATGTGTTAAAGCTGCATTCTCTCTGCTGACCACCAGGGGGCGACTCCTCTGGTTGTATAGAAGTCTATGCTTCATGTGTTAAAGCTGCATTCTCTCTCCTGACCACCAGGGGGCGACTCCTCTGGTTGTATAGAAGTCTATGCTTCATGTGTTAAAGCTGCATTCTCTCTGCTGACCACCAGGGGGCGACTCCTCTGGTTGTATAGAAGTCTATGCTTCATGTGTTAAAGCTGCATTCTCTCTGCTGACCACCAGGGGGCGACTCCTCTGGTTGTATAGAAGTCTATGCTTCATGTGTTAAAGCTGCATTCTCTCTGCTGACCACCAGGGGGCGACTCCTCTGGTTGTATAGAAGTCTATGCTTCATGTGTTAACGCTGCATTCTCTCTACTGACCACCAGGGGGCGACTCCTCTGGTTGTATAGAAGTATATGCTTCATGTGTTAAAGCTGCATTCTCTCTGCTGACCACCAGGGGGCGACTCCTCTGGTTGTATAGAAGTATATGCTTCATGTGTTAAAGCTGCATTCTCTCTCCTGACCACCAGGGGGCGACTCCTCTGGTTGTATAGAAGTCTATGCTTCATGTGTTAACGCTGCATTCTCTCTGCTGACCACCAGGGGGCGACTCCTCTGGTTGTATAGAAGTATATGCTTCATGTGTTAAAGCTGCATTCTCTCTCCTGACCACCAGGGGGCGACTCCTCTGGTTGTATAGAAGTCTATGCTTCATGTGTTAAAGCTGCATTCTCTCTCCTGACCACCAGGGGGCGACTCCTCTGGTTGTATAGAAGTCTATGCTTCATGTGTTAAAGCTGCATTCTCTCTCCTGACCACCAGGGGGCGACTCCTCTGGTTGTACAGAAGCCTATGCTTCATGTGTTAACGCTGCATTCTCTCCCCTGACCACCAGGGGGCGACTCCTCTGGTTGTATAGAAGTCTATGCTTCATGTGTTAACGCTGCATTCTCTCTCCTGACCACCAGGGGGCGACTCCTCTGGTTGTACAGAAGCCTATGCTTCATGTGTTAACGCTGCATTCTCTCTGCTGACCACCAGGGGGCGACTCCTCTGGTTGTACAGAAGCATATGCTTCATGTGTTAACGCTGCATTCTCTCTGCTGACCACCAGGGGGCGACTCCTTGTTGTACAGAAGCCTATATAAAAGACTCCGCCCCAGTGAACATGGTTCTCGGCCTCACCGCTCAGAGGTCGGGTCGGCACAGTTCAGCGGGTACTTGAGCTCGATCACGTCCCCGTTCTTCTCCTTCAGCTGCCCGTGGTGCTCCATGTAATACTGCACCAGCTCCGCCAGCGTGGCGAACTTCTCCCCGCCGTACAGGTCGTAGTAGTCGCCCGTGTTCTGGATCTTGATGTGGGTGACGGCGCCATTTCGCCTGCAGAAGAAAAGAAAAAGAGAGAAGAAGAAAAAAGCATAATCATCAATCAGGGACACAAAGAAATCTAAAATCTAAACTACGTGAAGTATCTTCTCACTAAATGTGCTGCAGAGTCATAGCGACCTCATACTTTGTGAGAAAATACTAAAAAACAATGACGTAAATGTCTCCAGCGATTAGTCCAGGGTTCAGACACATGTTGACCAGTGGAGTCCAGGACTTTAAACCAAATGTCATGACAAACATTTAGTGAAGTCTGGGTGTAAACAGTAAAAAGTGAGTAAATGTAGTATTTAAACTAACAATGAGAATACAAAGCATACAGTAAACCTTAAATGACTCAAATGAATGAGACAATAGTTTGATTAAAAGAATAAACATTTATATAGATGCCTGTATGTATGCTGCTTATATTCTGAGTCTTTCTTTTAAAAGCATATTCATTATTTCAAACTCAGCGTGAATGAAGACATGAACACATGAATATAACACATGAATATAACACATGAATATAACACATTTACATGACTCTTCCAGGTTTTACATGACCGTAAGAACTCTGCTAGTCGATCGAACTTATCTGCAACTTTTCTAATAATCGATTGTCATTTTTCAAAAACACAAATGTCAAACATGTTCCAGCTTTTCAAATGTGAGGATTTGATTCTTTGTCTCGTGAGACTTTAAAGTGAATACATTTGGGTAATAAACAACAACAAACAAGCAACTTGACATCATCATGTTGCACATTTTCCATTCGTGACATGAAGAACACGATGCATCCCATCATGCATTATGATTCACATGATCAAGACGTAGAAATAAAATAACCAACATGGTAACATCTCTGTTGTTTGGAAGGCGCTGAGATGAAATGCCTTAAAAACGGAAAAACACCACGACGTTTTGTGACACGCACCAAAAAGAAAACTGATGAGTCATCGTAGGTCTCAGGAAACAGAAAAGGAAGAACTCGTGGCCGATGCTGAAGCACGTCGGCCTGAGCGACTTCTGGTCAGAATGAGCCAGAACGGAGAGGCGGCGGTTCGAAACCAGCAGCGGACGAGCCTCCGTCTCGTGACTCCTTTTGTTTCCACTTGAAGTAAATATGGAGCGAGGTGAGAGAGCGAGACGCAAATAACTTCTGACTGCATCGGCTAAGCCGAGCTAACGAGACGTCATCTGCAAAAAATGTGAGACTCGAGTTAAAAAAAAAAAAAACCACAAACTTTTTTTCCCTTTATGAGTAAAAGACTTCCTTCTTCTGATGACACCATCACACATCGTTGGTGCTTCTGCAGTGTTCACCGTCAACAACCGTTTCCTCATTATATTCCAGCAACATTTGAGTTTCCACCTCTCGTCATCTTTTAAAAGTTGTAAAACGAGCAAACAGTTAGCGCCCGTTAGCGCCCGTTAGCGCCCGCAGAGCAACGCTATCGTCGTGTCCGCCCAATAAATGAAAGTCCAATATTTACCCTCCCTTTAGTCTTGATGTGAAACATCTGGCTCCTCCGCTGCTCCATGTTTCCCCAGCTAGTCGCTATAAGTATTGAGAATATTTAAATGTTGATGAGCGCAGCATTAAGAGGCGGAGGTCACGATGCCGCTCACAAACGTTCCTCTTCCTCTCGTTAGCGGCCGTTAGCGGCCGTTAGCGCACGTGTCCTTCGTCTGACGCTCAGCGTATCGCAGCAACGTGTGCAAACGTTATTGATGTAAAACAAACATGTATGAGCATCAGAGAACATTTATGGTCTGGTTTTTAATCACCTTCTTGTTTCCATTTCGATCCCGGAAAACCTTTTACGTCATAATATTCACTCAATGAAGGACTGTTTTATCTTTCTTTAAAAACAAAAAAAAAGACTATTAAATAAACTCCATGAATAAAAACCACGAGATGAACGCCTTTAACAGGAGAGGCAACAAGACTTTCAAAATAAGAGAACCCAACAGAAGGAGAGGCAGCAATACTTTCAAAATAAGAGAACCCAACAGAAGGAGAGGCAGCAATACTTTCAAAATAAGAGAACCCAACGTAAACACATGAAGCCATTTTTGGTTTTCAAAAGGATTATTTATAAAACAATTGTTGAGGGTTACAAGTGTGAATGAAATGTATGTATATGGAAGATGTATGTGATATATATGTATGTATATATTTATTTCAAATTAATTATCTGATTTAATTGATAATAATAATTTAGGATAGGAATATATATAAGCATTTTTTGCTTCTACCTATACCTTTTCAGTCTTTCTGTTTTGTATATTACCGTACTTTTCGGGTTATAAGCCGCTACTGCCTTCGGTCAGTGTCCCCGTTAGCTCCCCGCTGTAGCCAGCTGGGGCTCCTGCTAGCGCTCCATCACTTCCCCGCTAACTTCCGCTAGCTCCCTGAAAACCACCGAAGGTAGCGGGACCAGGCTCGACACCCGACTTGGGCAGAGGGGACGCGGGCAGTAGCAGCAGAAGCGCTATCTAGCAGCGCTACTAGCAGCGCTAGCTAGCAGCGCTACTAGCTTGCTACAGCGGGGACACTGATCAGCCGTAGGAGCGGCTTATAACCGAAAAGTACGGTATATAGAATATTGTATTGTAATGATTGACTGAATAAAACACACAAACAATGTGTGATGCTAAACAAAACAAAGCCAACACTCTTATCTTTTATTTCTACCGTCCTCCTGTTCTTAAACTGCTGCCGCAGCATCACGTACCGCACGGAGAGGGTGAAGTCTCCCGGGTTGCTCTTGCTGGGTCGGGCTAAGAAGCTGCCGTCCACCCCGCGAGTCAGCAGCAGGTTCTCCGCCTCCACGCCGGTGATGTTGGGGTGGAACCACCTGGAGGAGAAGAGACAGCTTCAGTGTCCAGCTTGAGAGTCTCATCCTTCTCATATCCTGATTGTGTCTCAGACAAACACAAAGCAGTGTGCTTTAAATGTTTGCTCCTTTTTTCCCCTTTTCTTTTTATATGTGAAAATTGACTGCGGGGGACAAAAATAGACAATAACACAACACTTTTTTCACTTTTAAGCCATTGATGCCTGTGTTTTGTGTTTTATTTATTTTTTAAATGTCTTGTTTTAAATTAGAATGTCCTGTCTTAATGTTTTTATGTTATACCTGTTACTGCTGTACTGACTGATGAGTCGCCAACTTCATTTGGTTGTATGTTTTTATAATGACAATAAACTCCCTTACCCTTCACAGAAGCACCAAAACTTCACCTTTCAACTTCAGGCAAATAAAAAACACAGAAAACATAACAAACATAAATCATATCATGTGTGTTTTTCGGTATCACGGTTCCTTTGCACTGGACTATCTTAGGATCACGATCACACACACACACACACACACACACACACACACACACACAGTGTCTGGTTCGTAACATCAGTCTTTGTTCGTCCCTCTCTATGGTGAACATCGTACCCTTCAGTGTTGTGTACAAATAGTCCGTCCTCTTTTTTTTTCCAAGTACTTGCTTCTTTATTCTCTCTCACTATTTTTATCATTATGCACCAAAATACCAGGACTGATTCACGGTGGAGGTTATTATATGACAGATAGTAATAGTGGACGAAGTACTACTAGTAACCCTGCAGTACCAATCAGTAGAAATACTCTGTTCCAAGTAAAAATCCTGCAATCAAGACTGTATTAAAGTAAAAGTACAACATGTACTTAAAGTAGGGAAAGTAAAAGTACTCATTATGCAGGATGGCCCATCCCATAATTATAAACATGATATGCCTGGATTATAATTATGGATGCATGTGAAACGTAAAAGATACTACTACAGTTTCATGGTACTGAGGGGTCTTATTGTACTTTTAAGGAGTATTTGTCTTTTCTACCTCACATTACCCTCTAACGTCCCTGTGGTTGTTTACTAAGCTCCGCATCCTCCTCCGGCGGCTCCGAGGTAACACGGTCGCCCGTTACACCGTAACACCGGTGTGTTAAATGAAGCGCTCCTCGGCTAACTAGCTACTCAGCTGGTTTTCTCTGTTTTTCCAGCGGCTGCTGGTCCCGCAGCTAGCTAGCGGACAGCCCGCCGGGGTGCGGGGAGGGCGGGCTTCCTCTGCGGACGCGACCAGCGGACATTGTTCCCCTTCTTACCTCCGAGATGTCATTTTGTTGTGCTCGTCTTGTCGCTTCCTCGCGGGCAGGTTTTAGCCGAGGCTGCAGCCTAGCTGGCGGAGACGCTTTCTCCCTGCCCCCCTCCCCGCGAACCCCCGTTTCCGCTTCGATCACCGGGTAAACCGCTTCATCGGTTCGCAGCCGGTGAAAAAAAACGGGCCCCGAAATCCCGTCATGGAAACTGAAAGGAAACTAGAAAAAAAAAATCTATACGGTACAAAAAAAAAAAAAAAAAGTCTGTAGACCTCGGAGACTTCGCGGCACGTCGATTATTGGACGTCACCAAACATGCGACAGATGAGAGGGGTGCGCGGATGTTCTTCTGCCCGCACCCCGCACCCCTGGGCCGCCGCGGCTCTCCGCTGCCGCTTCGCCCGGTTTTTTTTTATTCAATTTTATTTATTTTTTATAAAACCACAGAGTTTCAGCCCGTCCGGCAAAACAGTGAGGCTCGAATTAAAGAGTCCTACCACTTTCTCTTCGCGCATGCTCATTAGCAGCGTTTTGTTTTACGAGTACAGCGACGCACGCGGCATAAGCGGCAAACGACAAGCGGCAAACGACAAGCGGCAAACGGCAAGCGGCAAACGGCAAGCGGCAAACAACAAGCGGCAAACGACAAGCGGCAAACGGCAAGCGGCAAACGACAAGCGGCAAACGGCAAGCGGCAAACGGCAAGCGGCAAACAACAAGCGGCAAACAACAAGCGGCAAACAACAAGCGGCAAGCGGCAAACGGCAAGCGGCAAACAACAAGCGGCAAACGGCAAGCGGCAAACAACAAGCGGCAAACGGCAAACGGCAAGCGGCAAACAACAAGCGGCAAACGGCAAGCGGCAAACGGCAAGCGGCAAACGACAAGCGGCAAACGACAAGCGGCAAACAACAAGCGGCAAACGGCAAGCGGCAAACGGCAAGCGGCAAACAACAAGCGGCAAACGGCAAGCGGCAAACAACAAGCGGCAAACGGCAAGCGGCAAACGGCAAGCGGCAAACGGCAAACGGCAAACGGCAAACAACAAGCGGCAAACGGCAAGCGGCAAACAACAAGCGGCAAACGGCAAGCGGCAAACGGCAAGCGGCAAACAACAAGCGGCAAACGGCAAGCGGCAAACAACAAGCGGCAAACGGCAAGCGGCAAACGGCAAGCGGCAAACGGCAAGCGGCAAACAACAAGCGGCAAACGGCAAGCGGCAAACGGCAAGCGGCAAACAACAAGCGGCAAACAACAAGCGGCAAACGGCAAGCGGCAAACAACAAGCGGCAAACAACAAGCGGCAAACGGCAAGCGGCGCGTCTCCGGGAGGTTTTTGCCGCGGGTAGCGTCAAAACAAAAACATTCCGCAGCAATAAATAAAATCAATATCCGAGCTGCAAAATAAAAAATAAAATAAATACTCTTATTTAGGATGTCAACCATTCTGCAGTGGTGGAAGAAGTACTCAGATGTTTTACTTAAGTAGAAGTAGTAATACCACTGTAGGAATACTATTACAAGACAAGTATCACAAGTAAAAGTATAACACATATCATATTATTTAGGATTATTGATCAAATGTTTTGTGCATCACTTCAATATTTCAGCTGTGAGAAATACTGATATCACAATGTATATGTTGCTTAAAGAAAAATCTAAATCTGTATCAGGAAAGTGAGTCAAAAATAAATTAAAAAGTACAATATTCCACATTTTTATTTTATAATATATATTTGTTTTAACGTACTGTTACCTGTTTGTTTGTTTACCATATTTATTTTTTGTGCAACGCACTTGTCAATAAATTATTCTGATTCTTATTTATGAAATTGTACAATTGTTGAATAAATAATTATAATAAATATGATAGATAGATAATGTATAATCCCGCAAGGGGAAATTAGAATATAATAAGAAGAAAAATGCACAATGTATACAAAAAATAGAATAGGATAATAAGAAAAATGCATAATTTATACAAAAAATAGAATAGATTAAGAAAAATGCATAATAAATACAACAAATAAAAAAGTATAATAAGAAAAATGCATAATATATACAAAAAAAGAAAAATAGTACAATAAGAAAAATGCATAATAAATAAAAATAGTATAATAAGAAAAATACATAGTAAATACAAAGAGTATAATAAGAAAAATGCATAATAAATACAAAAAATAAAATAGTATAATAAGAAATATGCATAATATATACAAACAATAAAATAGTATAATAAGAGAAAGCATAATATACGCTAAAAAATAGAATAGAAAATATTAAATATTAAATTGAATTAAATAACAACGCAAACATAAATACATACAAAAAGCGACGCTTCGTTTTGACAAAGCGTTCGCGCCGCGCGCGCTCTTTTAACTTTGTCCCTCGCCGGCCGCCGTTTAAAGCCTGTACGTGGCAGTCAGAGAGCCGAGGCTGTTGCGGCTCCTCTCCTGTGACAAGTTACCCCATCAGAGCGACATCCCGCAGCCCGCGTCGGACACACGTCTCCGTAAAACGTTTTTATTTATCGCGCGTCAACATGTTCACTGTGCCGGAGCTGGTTGTGCTGCTGGCCGCTCTGTCCGCCACCGCGTCCGGATACTTCGTGAGCATAGACGCCCATGCCGACGAGTGCTTCTACGAGCGGGTCAACTCCGGCACGAAGATGGGCCTCATGTTCGAGGTGGCCGAGGGAGGCTTCCTGGACATCGACGTCGAGGTGAGCGACTCCCCGGAGAGCATGAACAAAGCAACCAACGCGGAGGAAATGTGTGTGTTTTTAACGGAAACGCGAGATTGTGAGGCGCGAGGCCTAAAGCTAAAGCTAGCTGACGTTAGCTGCAGCCGCCTCTATGCGTGACGTCACATGAACCCCTAACTAAACTGCTGTTTAAAGTTAAAACTAATCAAAATGTACGTAGTAAATGATTATTACTACTATTATTATTGTTGTTATTATAGCAGCTTCCTGCTGACCGGTGCGTGACAATGCTATTTGAATTATTCATGCAGGAAGTGCAACGTTTATGTAGTCAAAATGTCATAAATAGGGTTATTCTGCTAAATGACTCGTGACGTGTTTTGTGGACGCGTTGCTGTGGTTTCACGTGCATCTGAGTGCTCCGTGCACCCAGATGTTGCTGCCATATGGTGTGTTGTTTTTGTGTCATGCAGCTGTTGTCGCTCACACACACACACGTGTGTCTCTTTGTGTGTCCTTCCCTCAGATAACGGGGCCCGACGGGAAGCAGATCTACAAGGGCGACCGGGAGTCCAGCGGGAAGTACTCTGTGGCGGCTCACATGGACGGAACCTACAAGTTCTGCTTCAGCAACAAGATGTCCACCATGACGCCCAAGATCGTCATGTTCACCATCGACATCGGAGAGGCCCCTAAGGGCCAGGACATGGAGACGGAAGGTACTTGGGAAGAGGGCGGGGCTTAATAAATACTGTATATCCCACACGCCAGATGGATCACGCAAACCAGAGTGTGTCTGTCTGTTCTGCTGATGTTCTGTCATTGTTCTGTGACCGTTTGAGTCCTTGACTTTTTTATTTTGGGCGCTCTGTTCCTCTTCGTAGGTGGTGACAGCTGGGATGGTAGGGCTCGTGAAAGTAGACTTTTGTTTTGAGTTTGTGATGCACTGCGGAGTTTTCTCTAACCAGGGGTGTCTCCTTAGTGTAAACTAATAACGTGCATTTCTACAACGCACAGGAAGTGGTATTGGTTGTGAATGGCTTGACTGTTGGCACAGCGAGAACACGTATGACGTATAAATGTCTCTGGTGATGGGACGGCATCACCCGCGACATGAGTCACAGGTGCAGGATCGTTATGCATGTGTTGCATACCTCATGCATGGTTTTTATGGTTTTTCGTTGTGCACATCCACGGTGTTGTGGCCTGTTTCTGAAGATTCCCTTCTCGCCTGTTTTCAGCTCACCAAAACAAGCTGGAGGAGATGATCAACGAGCTGGCGGTCGCCATGACGGCTGTGAAGCACGAGCAGGAGTACATGGAGGTCCGCGAGAGGATACACAGAGCGAGTGAGTCCACCAGAACGGGGACGCCATTTTACAGGGTTCTTATGGTCATGAAAAACCTGGAAAAGTCATGTGAATGTGTTATATTCATGTGTTCATGTCTTCATTTACGCTGAGTTTGAAATAATGAATATGCTTTTAAAAGAAAGACTCAGAATATAAGCAGGCATACATACAGGCATCTATATAAATGTTTATTCTTTTAATCAAACTATTGTCTCATTCATTTGAGTCATTTAAGGTTTACTGTATGCTTTGTATTCTCATTGTTAGTTTAAATACTACATTTACTCACTTTTTACTGTTTACACCCAGACTTCACTAAATGTTGGTCATGACATTTGGTTTAAGGTCATGGACCCCATTGGTCAGAATGTGTCTGACCCCTGATTTTAATTGTTTGAGTGGATTTAAAAAATAAACCAACTCTTCTCTCTCTCTTCCAGTCAACGACAACACAAACAGCCGGGTGGTGCTGTGGTCGTTCTTCGAGGCTCTGGTTCTGGTGGCCATGACACTCGGACAGATTTACTACCTGAAGAGATTTTTTGAAGTACGGCGAGTGGTTTAGAGCGATGAAATGATCCCTGTGTGTCCTCCACTGATTTCTCCCGACACCAAGACAGTTATTTACACTCTGGAAACGAGACGGGCAGATTCGAGTAAAGCCTTCGTGTGATTGGCTCTCCGAGGTTTTGTTCTCCTGTTACCCGTTTCCTTTATAAATGTGATTTAGTGTTTGTTTGGAACGGATGGCCAACGACTCTGGGATAGATGTCAGTTTTTTTCTTCTTTTTTTCTTTGGTTTCACAGATTTTCGTTGCCCAAATTTGTTCGATAATAATTATTAAGTGCAACATTTCTTGCCAGTCCAGTTTTGCCCGTGTGAATTACCGCGATGGCTCATAATTTTATGTAAAAGAAGACGTAGAAATGCACATAAATTGGTCGGCATGTGTGGAAGATTAAGATTGGACCCTTTTTCAAATGATATAAAAGAAAAACCTGAAAACATTGGATTGTTTTTTGTTTTTAGAAGCAGGAGTTTTTGTTTCCAGTGTCTCAGTCAGACAAAGTGCTGCTGAATATGTGATACCTGCGTTGTGTTTATGCTCTCAATCTACAAATTGCACTCCCGATGGATATATCTGAAGGATTTTCACTGCAGCTGATCTTTTAAGGGAAACTGTACAGCTTCTGGCTCTGTCTGTTGATTCTCTATGGGGCGGGGGAGGGGCTTCAGTGGACGTCTCCTGAAGGGAAACGGTTCGATTCCCCGACGTAGCTCAGAAACGTGCGAGTGGTTCCCGAGTCCACAAGTTGATTTAACTTTTACACTTTAATTTGACAACTTCCACTTAGTAGTAAGACCTTGAAGAACTGAGGCCGAGTTGATTTTAAACTGAACTACTTGGAGTGAAACTCCAAAGTGTAGACGAATACTGAAGTACAGGTTACAGGATGGGGTGGCGCTGGGTGGGCATGTGGCTGGGGTCTGATGCGTAATGACTGCTGTGTGCTTTAGTTGCTTATACTATAGTTCTTTTGTTGGGGTTAGGGATTTTAAATTATGATTGTATACAGTTTGTTTTTCCTGGAGCATATCCTGTGACATCTTTCTGTTTCTTTACCCGTCGAGGTAAAATAAGTGTTGCATGTCGCTGAATATGCTCCAGTTTTGTATTAAAAACAATCTTGGGTGATCTCTGGTGGGTAAACTGCTCTTTACAGTCTCTCCTCTTTGTGATTACAAGCTACTGAATCTGACAACAATGGATCTGTACAAATGTAGAATGGTTGTCTGTGGAAAAAGCCCCAGGTTTCATAATAAAGCCAATATTCTGTACATTTACTCAGATGTCTTTTTAAGCGGTTCTCAAACTGGGTGGAGCTCGCGGTCCGAACGGGAGATTCAGTTAATTTTAATTAGTTTCCCTTGTTTTTCCTGCTCTGACGAGTTAAACTGCCGAAGGGTTCAAGAATCTGACTCGACTTGTTGAAGAGTGCAGAGACGTTAATGATGCTGAAAGTTGAACATTAATTCAAAACTGATGTAAGCAGGCATTTTACTTGTAATATCGTTTTACAATATACTTTTGCCAATTAAAATAATTTTACATGAGGATTTAAGCCGAAACGAGCTCAGTGTTGTGATACTTTAAAGAGTATTTTCTTTTAACTTCTAGAAATATTAATTAAGATGCATTGTTAAAGATCACCCATGACCAATTACTCTTATATAAAGTGGAAACACGTTCGTCCGCATATGGAGTACTTTGTATTTCGATACTTTAGGTGTAAATAAATTAAACATTTTAATAGATAAAGTACTTTCCTCTTTGATCCTTTAAATTGACCCTACATTTGCTAAAAAATACTTCTATAAGTAAAATGTTGTATTTAGGACCATTATGGTATCACGGTAGTGGTAATACTTATTGTGGTAGTGGTAATAAGAATGTTGTGTGTGTGTGTGTGTGTGTGTGTATATATATATGTGTGTGTGTGTGTGTGTGTGTGTGTGTGTGTGTGTGTGTGTATATATATATATATCTCACACACACACACACACACCACAGCACTTTTTAGAGCTTAACATGGTTTGAACCAAGAACAAAAAAATGTCATGACTGCAATGAGATTTTAAAAAATCTGACAATTACAACAATATACAAATTAAGTATCCAAAAGTTGTATTTAAAAATTAAAAATTAAAAGCTAACCTGTACTGTAAAAAGAAACTCATTGGTACCCGGAACAATACTCGCGACGGAACGTCGGTTCCCACCCGGGTTGTAAACATCGACGCACCCGGAAACCGGAACAACGTGCAAGAGGGAGACGCGACCGAGCGGCGACCAGCGTTCCAACATGGACAACTCTACTGAAGGGACGTGGGACAGTTTACCGGTTAAACTCACGGACGGGATTCTACAGACGCTCGAGGAAGTGAAGTTCACGCACATGACACCTGTCCAGGTAACTTTTAACCCTTTAAACCTCGTTCTTTCACGCATTAAACCTGCGTCTCTTTAACGCATTAACCCATCAAACCTGCGTCTCTTTAACGCATTAACCCGTTAAACCTGCGTCTCTTTAACGCATAAACCCTTTAAAACTGCGTCTCTTTAACCTTTTAAAACTGCGTCTCTTTAACGCATTAACCTTTAAAACTGCGTCTCTTTAACGCATAAGCCTTTAAAACTGCGTCTCTTTAACGTATTAACCTTTTAAAACTGCGTCTCTTTAACGCATAACCCTTTAAAACTGCGTCTCTTTAACGTATTAACCTTTTAAAACTGCGTCTCTTTAACGTATTAACCTTTTAAAACTGCGTCTCTTTAACGCATAAGCCTTTAAAACTGCGTCTCTTTAACGTATTAACCTTTTAAAACTGCGTCTCTTTAACGCATAACCCTTTAAAACTGCGTCTCTTTAACGTATTAACCTTTTAAAACTGCGTCTCTTTAACGTATTAACCTTTTAAAACTGCGTCTCTTTAACGTATTAACCTTTTAAAACTGCGTCTCTTTAACGCATAAGCCTTTAAAACTGCGTCTCTTTAACGCATTAACCTTTTAAAACTGCGTCTCTTTAACGCATTAACCTTTAAAACTGCGTCTTTAACGCATTAACCTTTAAAACTGCGTCTCTTTAAGGTCCATTAAACATCTGATGTTGTTTTTCTTCCAGTCTGCTTGCATTCCGCTCTTCATGAGTAACAAAGACGTGGCTGCTGAAGCGGTAAGTGTTACCAAGTACTGTGACGTTACTTTGAGGTACTTGTACTCAACTTGGGTATTTCTATTTCATGCCACTCAATACTTTTACTCTACTACATTTCAGAGCCGAATGTTTTAGATAATACTAATTTTTTTAACTTTTAGTGATACATAGTATACATTAACTAACACATTATGATGTACTTGTATTGATTAAACTATCCAGCGGTATATGAAGTCATTAAAGTACCTTCAACTGTAACATTATATATAAATGTGTTATACAACATAGTAGCATAACAGGTAAACCATACACACTGGTACCACTTCTAATACACACTTATGAGCTGTAACTAAGGACTAATACATCAGTTACTAATGTTATAAAGACATCAATTATTTTTGGGTTGCCAGGTTGTCAAACATCCTCCTCCAGCATGACTCTTTGATTTCACCTCTCCAAAACACTGTATCCGCCCTACAACTACCGATCTTCCTTATTGATTCATTGTTTTTCTTGATTAATAATTGTCTATCAAGTGTCAGAATGTCAAGCAAAGGTTAAAAACTACAGATATTCAGTTTAATATAACTTACAGAGTGATAAAGAAGTTGAAAACTAGCAGTTTTTTGCATGTTTTTACTTCAAAATGAGGACATTGAATCCTCTTTCGATGGATGACTTGCTGCTGATCGTTGTTTCTTCAGCCTCTCGTGTCGTTGCAGGTGACTGGCAGCGGAAAGACGCTGGCCTTCGTCATCCCCATCATAGAGCTGCTGCTGAGGAGAGAAGAGAAGCTGAAGAAGATGCAGGTGAGAGAGAGGGAGGGAGGAAGAGAGACTCTGCTCAACATGTGGACGAGGATTTGGACACTCAAAGCTTTAAATGTTGTTTCTTCCTCTTCCTCTTCTGCAGGTCGGAGCTCTGGTGGTCACTCCCACAAGAGAACTGGCCCTTCAGATCAGCGAAGTGATGGCGCTCTTCATTCAGAAGTTTCCACAGTTTACGTGAGTACAAAGTCCCTGAAGGCCACGCGGATTTAGAAATCTGACCCTTTTAGATAGGAGTCAAATGTCCGAACTCACGATGAAGATCTCTGTGGTCGAGACTGAAGATTCAGACGACTGAGAGACATTAAAGTTGATAATATCTTAAAGTTTCTTAGAGACCGTTTCTTAGAGACCGTTTCTCCGTTTGTGCTGAACCAGCAGCAGCCTCCTCTTCCTCCTCCTCCTCCTCCTCCTCCTCCTCCTCCTCCTCCTCCTCCTCCTCCTTTGTGTAAATTAATCACGTTTTTAAATCCTTCTTGTACGTTTGTTTTTTTCCAGGCAGATTCTGCTGATCGGTGGCACCAACCCGATGGACGACGTGGATAAGTTCAAGGATAAAGGGTGAGGCGTGATGCGTTGACTAGTTAGCCTTATGCTAAGCTAACCCACTGCGTCTTCATATCAACGGACAGACCTGATGTGGCATCAGTCTTCTTCTCAGAGTCGGGACAGACGAATCCTAAACATTGTAAAGCTCCAGAAAGTAAACACAAACCATCAGTCCAGTTTCCTCTTTCTGGAGTCGAACCACCAGTTATCAACATGAAATGGTTATTACAGGAAACCTTCACCCTCTAAATGACCGTTTGTACATTAATGGGACCTTGAATTGTTTTTCTCTCGTCGCTCCACGGTGAACGAAGAATCTAAAAATGGAAGTAAACGGGTCAACAGCAGCAAAACTACAGGAAAACATCCGTTTACAAATTCTGAAATAAAACTCAAGGTCACAGAGGACGAGTCGAATGAATCATGTCCCTTTAGTTAAATAGTGGAATAAACCTTTAAAGGAACAAACAAACAAAGAAAGAAGTTCAAGGCCTTTTTCTGTCTGCAGACTAAAAGTAGCAGATCAAACAGGAAGTGAATGTTTCTGTGACTTCCTGTTTATTCTTTGAAGGCCGCTGAAAACTGTCCGACAGTTTATTTTAGTCTTTTAGTCTTTTAGTCTCCTCTCAAACGGGTTTATTAGAAAGCACACAGAGGGTCCACTCCGCATCCTAAACCTGTGTGTGTGTGTGTGTGTGTGTGTGTGTGTGTGTGTGTGTGTGTGTGTGTGTGTGTGTGTGTGTGTGTGTGTGTGTGTGTGTGTGTGTGTGTGTGTGTGTGTGTGTGTGTCCAGGGCCAACATAGTGATTGCGACACCGGGCCGCCTGGAGGACATGTTCCGCAGGAAGGGGGACGGTCTGGACCTGGCCGCCTCGGTGAAGAGTCTGGACGTCCTGGTGCTGGACGAGGCCGACCGGCTGCTGGACATGGGCTTCGAGGCCAGGTGCTAAAAACACACGCTAGCACCTGGGGGGGGGGGGGGGCGGCGCCAGAGGAACGCTAACTGTGTGTGTGTGTGTGTGTGTGTGTGTGTGTGTGTGTCCAGCCTGAACACCATCCTGGGTCACCTGCCCAAGCAGCGCCGGACGGGCCTGTTCTCGGCCACGCAGACCCAGGAGCTGGAGAAGCTGGTCCGCGCCGGCCTGAGGAACCCGGTGCGCATCGCCGTGAAGGAGAAGGGCGTCGCCGCCAGCGCCGCCGCGCAGAAGACGCCGTCCCGGCTCTGCAACTACTACACCGTGAGTTTAGGTTTAATACTGCTCCACCCTGAGTTTAGGTTTAATACTGGTCCACCCTGAGTTTAGGTTTAATACTGCTCCACCCTGAGTTTAGGTTTAATACTGCTCCACCCTGAGTTTAGGTTTAATACTGCTCCACCCTGAGTTTAGGTTTAATACTGCTCCACCCTGAGTTTAGGTTTAATACTGCTCCACCGTGAGTTTAGGTTTAATACTGCTCCACCCTGAGTTTAATACTGCTCCACCCTGAGTTTAGGTTTAATACTGCTCCACCCTGAGTTTAGGTTTAATACTGCTCCACCCTGAGTTTAGGTTTAATACTGCTCCACCCTGAGTTTAGGTTTAATACTGCTCCACCCTGAGTTTAAGTTTAATACTGCTCCACCCTGAGTTTAGGTTTAATACTGCTCCACCCTGAGTTTAGGTTTAATACTGCTCCACCCTGAGTTTAATACTGCTCCACCCTGAGTTTAGGTTTAATACTGCTCCACCCTGAGTTTAGGTTTAATACTGCTCCACCCTGAGTTTAGGTTTAATACTGCTCCACCCTGAGTTTAGGTTTAATACTGCTCCACCCTGAGTTTAATACTGCTCCACCCTGAGTTTAAGTTTAATACTGCTCCACCCTGAGTTTAGGTTTAATACTGCTCCACCCTGAGTTTAGGTTTAATACTGCTCCACCCTGAGTTTAGGTTTAATACTGCTCCACCCTGAGTTTAGGTTTAATACTGCTCCACCCTGAGTTTAGGTTTAATACTGCTCCACCCTGAGTTTAGGTTTAATACTGCTCCACCCTGAGTTTAAGTTTAATACTGCTCCACCCTGAGTTTAGGTTTAATACTGCTCCACCCTGAGTTTAGGTTTAATACTGCTCCACCCTGAGTTTAGGTTTAATACTGCTCCACCCTGAGTTTAGGTTTAATACTGCTCCACCCTGAGTTTAATACTGCTCCACCCTGAGTTTAAGTTTAATACTGCTCCACCCTGAGTTTAGGTTTAATACTGCTCCACCCTGAGTTTAGGTTTAATACTGCTCCACCCTGAGTTTAATACTGCTCCACCCTGAGTTTAATACTGCTCCACCCTGAGTTTAGGTTTAATACTGCTCCACCCTGAGTTTAGGTTTAATACTGCTCCACCCTGAGTTTAGGTTTAATACTGCTCCACCCTGAGTTTAGGTTTAATACTGCTCCACCCTGAGTTTAGGTTTAATACTGCTCCACCCTGAGTTTAGGTTTAATACTGCTCCACCCTGAGTTTAGGTTTAATACTGCTCCACCCTGAGTTTAGGTTTAATACTGCTCCACCCTGAGTTTAAGTTTAATACTGCTCCACCCTGAGTTTAAGTTTAATACTGCTCCACCCTGAGTTTAGGTTTAATACTGCTCCACCCTGAGTTTAGGTTTAATACTGCTCCACCCTGAGTTTAGGTTTAATACTGCTCCACCCTGAGTTTAAGTTTAATACTGCTCCACCCTGAGTTTAGGTTTAATACTGCTCCACCCTGAGTTTAATACTGCTCCACCCTGAGTTTAGGTTTAATACTGCTCCACCCTGAGTTTAGGTTTAATACTGCTCCACCCTGAGTTTAGGTTTAATACTGCTCCACCCTGAGTTTAGGTTTAATACTGCTCCACCTTGAGTTTAATACTGCTCCACCCTGAGTTTAATACTGCTCCACCCTGAGTTTAGGTTTAATACTGCTCCACCCTGAGTTTAGGTTTAATACTGCTCCACCCTGAGTTTAGGTTTAATACTGCTCCACCCTGAGTTTAGGTTTAATACTGCTCCACCCTGAGTTTAAGTTTAATACTGCTCCACCCTGAGTTTAGGTTTAATACTGCTCCACCCTGAGTTTAGGTTTAATACTGCTCCACCCTGAGTTTAGGTTTAATACTGCTCCACCCTGAGTTTAGGTTTAATACTGCTCCACCCTGAGTTTAGGTTTAATACTGCTCCACCCTGAGTTTAGGTTTAATACTGCTCCACCCTGAGTTTAGGTTTAATACTGCTCCACCCTGAGTTTAAGTTTAATACTGCTCCACCCTGAGTTTAGGTTTAATACTGCTCCACCCTGAGTTTAGGTTTAATACTGCTCCACCCTGAGTTTAGGTTTAATACTGCTCCACCCTGAGTTTAGGTTTAATACTGCTCCACCCTGAGTTTAATACTGCTCCACCCTGAGTTTAGGTTTAATACTGCTCCACCCTGAGTTTAGGTTTAATACTGCTCCACCCTGAGTTTAGGTTTAATACTGCTCCACCCTGAGTTTAAGTTTAATACTGCTCCACCCTGAGTTTAATACTGCTCCACCCTGAGTTTAATACTGCTCCACCCTGAGTTTAATACTGCTCCACCCTGAGTTTAATACTGCTCCACCCTGAGTTTAATACTGCTCCACCCTGAGTTTAGGTTTAATACTGCTCCACCCTGAGTTTAGGTTTAATACTGCTCCACCCTGAGTTTAATACTGCTCCACCCTGAGTTTAATACTGCTCCACCCTGAGTTTAATACTGCTCCACCCTGAGTTTAGGTTTAATACTGCTCCACCCTGAGTTTAGGTTTAATACTGCTCCACCCTGAGTTTAGGTTTAATACTGCTCCACCCTGAGTTTAGGTTTAATACTGCTCCACCCTGAGTTTAGGTTTAATACTGCTCCACCCTGAGTTTAGGTTTAATACTGCTCCACCCTGAGTTTAGGTTTAATACTGCTCCACCCTGAGTTTAGGTTTAATACTGCTCCACCCTGAGTTTAGGTTTAATACTGCTCCA
Source organism: Myoxocephalus aenaeus (assembly GCA_038501785.1). NCBI lineage: Eukaryota > Metazoa > Chordata > Actinopteri > Perciformes > Cottidae > Myoxocephalus > Myoxocephalus aenaeus. The sequence goes on along the minus strand of JBAMJR010000351.1, from coordinate 120,764 downwards.
CCCTGAGTTTAGGTTTAATACTGCTCCACCCTGAGTTTAATACTGCTCCACCCTGAGTTTAATACTGCTCCACCCTGAGTTTAATACTGCTCCACCCTGAGTTTAATACTGCTCCACCCTGAGTTTAGGTTTAATACTGCTCCACCCTGAGTTTAGGTTTAATACTGCTCCACCCTGAGTTTAGGTTTAATACTGCTCCACCCTGAGTTTAATACTGCTCCACCCTGAGTTTAATACTGCTCCACCCTGAGTTTAATACTGCTCCACCCTGAGTTTAATACTGCTCCACCCTGAGTTTAGGTTTAATACTGCTCCACCCTGAGTTTAGGTTTAATACTGCTCCACCCTGAGTTTAGGTTTAATACTGCTCCACCCTGAGTTTAGGTTTAATACTGCTCCACCCTGAGTTTAGGTTTAATACTGCTCCACCCTGAGTTTAGGTTTAATACTGCTCCACCCTGAGTTTAGGTTTAATACTGCTCCACCCTGAGTTTAGGTTTAATACTGCTCCACCCTGAGTTTAAGTTTAATACTGCTCCACCCTGAGTTTAGGTTTAATACTGCTCCACCCTGAGTTTAGGTTTAATACTGCTCCACCCTGAGTTTAGGTTTAATACTGCTCCACCCTGAGTTTAGGTTTAATACTGCTCCACCCTGAGTTTAGGTTTAATACTGCTCCACCCTGAGTTTAATACTGCTCCACCCTGAGTTTAGGTTTAATACTGCTCCACCCTGAGTTTAATACTGCTCCACCCTGAGTTTAGGTTTAATACTGCTCCACCCTGAGTTTAGGTTTAATACTGCTCCACCCTGAGTTTAGGTTTAATACTGCTCCACCCTGAGTTTAAGTTTAATACTGCTCCACCCTGAGTTTAGGTTTAATACTGCTCCACCCTGAGTTTAATACTGCTCCACCCTGAGTTTAATACTGCTCCACCCTGAGTTTAGGTTTAATACTGCTCCACCCTGAGTTTAGGTTTAATACTGCTCCACCCTGAGTTTAGGTTTAATACTGCTCCACCCTGAGTTTAGGTTTAATACTGCTCCACCCTGAGTTTAGGTTTAATACTGCTCCACCCTGAGTTTAGGTTTAATACTGCTCCACCCTGAGTTTAGGTTTAATACTGCTCCACCCTGAGTTTAGGTTTAATACTGCTCCACCCTGAGTTTAGGTTTAATACTGCTCCACCCTGAGTTTAGGTTTAATACTGCTCCACCCTGAGTTTAAGTTTAATACTGCTCCACCCTGAGTTTAGGTTTAATACTGCTCCACCCTGAGTTTAGGTTTAATACTGCTCCACCCTGAGTTTAATACTGCTCCACCCTGAGTTTAGGTTTAATACTGCTCCACCCTGAGTTTAGGTTTAATACTGCTCCACCCTGAGTTTAGGTTTAATACTGCTCCACCCTGAGTTTAGGTTTAATACTGCTCCACCCTGAGTTTAGGTTTAATACTGCTCCACCCTGAGTTTAGGTTTAATACTGCTCCACCCTGAGTTTAGGTTTAATACTGCTCCACCCTGAGTTTAGGTTTAATACTGCTCCACCATGAGTCACTGGGGGTTAGGGTTTAATACGGGGCTCTCTGCATTATTATATTCTGTATACTCTACATTATTATATTCTACATTATTATATTCTACATTATTATATTCTGTATATTCTACATTATTATATTCTGTATACTCTACATTATTATATTCTACATTATTATATTCTGTATATTCTACATTATTATATTCTGTATACTCTACATTATTATATTCTACATTATTATATTCTACATTATTATATTCTGTATATTCTACATTGTTATATTCTGTATACTCTACATTATTATATTCTGTATACTCTACATTGTTATATTCTACATTATTATATTCTGTATACTCTACATTATTATATTCTGTATACTCTACATTATTATATTCTGTATACTCTACATTATTATATTCTGTATACTCTGCATTATTATATTCTGTATACTTTGTAACAATGTCCCCAGAATAAAGAGTAAATGACACATTGTGTTGTTTCAGATCTGCAGAACAGAGAACAAGTTCAACAACCTGGTGGCGTTTCTACGGCAACACAAGCTGGAGAAGCATCTGATCTTCTTCAGGTATTTAAATATTATATTTATTATATTATATTTATATCAAACGTCTCTTTACTGGTGGTGCCGTGTCCCTGTCTTTACTGGTGTCTCTCTGTCTTTACTGGTGTCTCTCTGTCTTTACTGGTGCCGTGTCTCTGTCTTTACTGGTGCCGTGTCTCTGTCTTTACTGGTGTTGCCGTGTCTCTGTCTTTACTGGTGGTGCCGTGTCTCTGTCTTTACTGGTGCCGTGTCTCTGTCTTTACTGGTGGTGCCGTGTCCCTGTCTTTACTGGTGTTGCCGTGTCCCTGTCTTTACTGGTGTTGCCGTGTCTCTGTCTTTACTGGTGGTGCCGTGTCTCTGTCTTTACTGGTGGTGCCGCGTCTCTGTCTTTACTGGTGGTGCCGCGTCTCTGTCTTTACTGGTGCCGCGTCTCTGTCTTTACTGGTGCCGTGTCTCTGTCTTTACTGGTGCCGTGTCTCTGTCTTTACTGGTGCCGTGTCTCTGTCTTTACTGGTGCCGTGTCCCTGTCTTTACTGGTGCCGTGTCCCTGTCTTTACTGGTGCCGTGTCTCTGTCTTTACTGGTGCCGTGTCCCTGTCTTTACTGGTGCCGTGTCCCTGTCTTTACTGGTGGTGCCGTGTCTCTGTCTTTACTGGTGGTGCCGTGTCTCTGTCTTTACTGGTGGTGCCGTGTCTCTGTCTTTACTGGTGCCGTGTCTCTGTCTTTACTGGTGCCGTGTCTCTGTCTTTACTGGTGTCTCTGTCTTTACTGGTGGTGCCGTGTCTCTGTCTTTATTGGTGGTGCCGTGTCTCTGTCTTTATTGGTGGTGCCGTGTCCCTGTCTTTACTGGTGGTGCCGTGTCTCTGTCTTTACTGGTGCCGTGTCTCTGTCTTTACTGGTGTCTCTGTCTTTACTGGTGCCGTGTCCCTGTCTTTACTGGTGGTGCCGTGTCTCTGTCTTTACTGGTGCCGTGTCCCTGTCTTTACTGGTGCCGTGTCTCTGTCTTTACTGGTGCCGTGTCTCTGTCTTTACTGGTGCCGTGTCCCTGTCTTTACTGGTGCCGTGTCTCTGTCTTTACTGGTGGTGCCGTGTCCCTGTCTTTACTGGTGGTGCCGTGTCCCTGTCTTTACTGGTGCCGTGTCTCTGTCTTTACTGGTGCCGTGTCCCTGTCTTTACTGGTGCCGTGTCCCTGTCTTTACTGGTGCCGTGTCCCTGTCTTTACTGGTGCCGTGTATCTGTCTTTACTGGTGCCGTGTCCCTGTCTTTACTGGTGCCGTGTCTCTGTCTTTACTGGTGTCTCTGTCTTTACTGGTGGTGCCGTGTCTCTGTCTTTACTGGTGCCGTGTCCCTGTCTTTACTGGTGCCGTGTCCCTGTCTTTACTGGTGCCGTGTCCCTGTCTTTACTGGTGCCGTGTCTTTACTGGTGGTGCCGTGTCTCTGTCTTTACTGGTGCCGTGTCCCTGTCTTTACTGGTGGTGCCGTGTCTCTGTCTTTACTGGTGCCGTGTCTCTGTCTTTACTGGTGCCGTGTCTCTGTCTTTACTGGTGCCGTGTCTCTGTCTTTACTGGTGCCGTGTCTCTGTCTTTACTGGTGCCGTGTCTCTGTCTTTACTGGTGCCGTGTCCCTGTCTTTACTGGTGCCGTGTCTCTGTCTTTACTGGTGCCGTGTCCCTGTCTTTACTGGTGCCGTGTCCCTGTCTTTACTGGTGCCGTGTCCCTGTCTTTACTGGTGCCGTGTCTCTGTCTTTACTGGTGCCGTGTCCCTGTCTTTACTGGTGTTGCCGTGTCCCTGTCTTTACTGGTGTTGCCGTGTCCCTGTCTTTACTGGTGTTGCCGTGTCTCTGTCTTTACTGGTCTCTCTGTCTTTACTGGTGCCGTGTCTCTCTCTTTACTGGTGCCGTGTCTCTCTCTTTACTGGTGCCGTGTCTCTGTCTTTACTGGTGGTGCCGTGTCTCTCTCTTTACTGGTGCCGTGTCTCTGTCTTTACTGGTGGTGCCGTGTCTCTGTCTTTACTGGTGGTGCTGTGTCTCTGTCTTTACTGGTGCCGTGTCTCTGTCTTTACTGGTGCCGTGTCTCTGTCTTTACTGGTGTTGCCGTGTCTCTGTCTTTACTGGTGTTGCCGTGTCTCTGTCTTTACTGGTGTTGCCGTGTCTCTGTCTTTACTGGTGTTGCCGTGTCTCTGTCTTTACTGGTGCCGTGTCTCTGTCTTTACTGGTGCCGTGTCTCTGTCTTTACTGGTGCCGTGTCTCTGTCTTTACTGGTGCCGTGTCCCTGTCTTTACTGGTGTTGCCGTGTCCCTGTCTTTACTGGTGGTGCCGTGTCTCTGTCTTTACTGGTGGTGCCGTGTCTCTGTCTTTACTGGTGGTGCCGTGTCTCTGTCTTTACTGGTGGTGCCGTGTCCCTGTCTTTACTGGTGCCGTGTCCCTGTCTTTACTGGTGTCTCTGTCTTTACTGGTGGTGCCGTGTCTCTGTCTTTACTGGTGCCGTGTCTCTGTCTTTACTGGTGCCGTGTCCCTGTCTTTACTGGTGTTGCCGTGTCCCTGTCTTTACTGGTGCCGTGTCCCTGTCTTTACTGGTGTTGCCGTGTCTCTGTCTTTACTGGTCTCTCTGTCTTTACTGGTGCCGTGTCTCTCTCTTTACTGGTGCCGTGTCTCTCTCTTTACTGGTGCCGTGTCTCTGTCTTTACTGGTGGTGCCGTGTCTCTCTCTTTACTGGTGCCGTGTCTCTGTCTTTACTGGTGGTGCCGTGTCTCTGTCTTTACTGGTGGTGCCGTGTCTCTGTCTTTACTGGTGGTGCCGTGTCTCTGTCTTTACTGGTGCCGTGTCTCTGTCTTTACTGGTGCCGTGTCTCTGTCTTTACTGGTGTTGCCGTGTCTCTGTCTTTACTGGTGTTGCCGTGTCTCTGTCTTTACTGGTGTTGCCGTGTCTCTGTCTTTACTGGTGCCGTGTCTCTGTCTTTACTGGTGCCGTGTCTCTGTCTTTACTGGTGCCGTGTCTCTGTCTTTACTGGTGCCGTGTCTCTGTCTTTACTGGTGCCGTGTCTCTGTCTTTACTGGTGGTGCCGTGTCTCTGTCTTTACTGGTGGTGCCGTGTCTCTGTCTTTACTGGTGGTGCCGTGTCCCTGTCTTTACTGGTGCCGTGTCCCTGTCTTTACTGGTGTCTCTGTCTTTACTGGTGGTGCCGTGTCTCTGTCTTTACTGGTGCCGTGTCTCTGTCTTTACTGGTGCCGTGTCCCTGTCTTTACTGGTGGTGCCGTGTCTCTGTCTTTACTGGTGCCGTGTCTCTGTCTTTACTGGTGCCGTGTCTCTGTCTTTACTGGTGCCGTGTCTCTGTCTTTACTGGTGCCGTGTCTCTGTCTTTACTGGTGCCGTGTCTCTGTCTTTACTGGTGCCGTGTCCCTGTCTTTACTGGTGCCGTGTCTCTGTCTTTACTGGTGCCGTGTCTCTGTCTTTACTGGTGGTGCCGTGTCCCTGTCTTTACTGGTGCCGTGTCTCTGTCTTTACTGGTGCCGTGTCTCTGTCTTTACTGGTGTTGCCGTGTCCCTGTCTTTACTGGTGTTGCCGTGTCCCTGTCTTTACTGGTGTTGCCGTGTCCCTGTCTTTACTGGTGCCGTGTCCCTGTCTTTACTGGTGTTGCCGTGTCTCTGTCTTTACTGGTCTCTCTGTCTTTACTGGTGCCGTGTCTCTCTCTTTACTGGTGCCGTGTCTCTCTCTTTACTGGTGCCGTGTCTCTGTCTTTACTGGTGGTGCCGTGTCTCTCTCTTTACTGGTGCCGTGTCTCTGTCTTTACTGGTGGTGCCGTGTCTCTGTCTTTACTGGTGGTGCCGTGTCTCTGTCTTTACTGGTGCCGTGTCTCTGTCTTTACTGGTGCCGTGTCCCTGTCTTTACTGGTGTTGCCGTGTCTCTGTCTTTACTGGTGTTGCCGTGTCTCTGTCTTTACTGGTGTTGCCGTGTCTCTGTCTTTACTGGTGTTGCCGTGTCTCTGTCTTTACTGGTGTTGCCGTGTCTCTGTCTTTACTGGTGTTGCCGTGTCTCTGTCTTTACTGGTGTTGCCGTGTCTCTGTCTTTACTGGTGTTGCCGTGTCTCTGTCTTTACTGGTGTTGCCGTGTCTCTGTCTTTACTGGTGCCGTGTCTCTGTCTTTACTGGTGCCGTGTCTCTGTCTTTACTGGTGCCGTGTCCCTGTCTTTACTGGTGCCGTGTCTCTGTCTTTACTGGTGGTGCCGTGTCTCTGTCTTTACTGGTGGTGCCGTGTCTCTGTCTTTACTGGTGGTGCCGTGTCTCTGTCTTTACTGGTGGTGCCGTGTCCCTGTCTTTACTGGTGCCGTGTCTCTGTCTTTACTGGTGCCGTGTCTCTGTCTTTACTGGTGCCGTGTCTCTGTCTTTACTGGTGCCGTGTCTCTGTCTTTACTGGTGCCGTGTCTCTGTCTTTACTGGTGCCGTGTCTCCGTCTTTACTGGTGCCGTGTCTCTGTCTTTACTGGTGCCGTGTCTCTGTCTTTACTGGTGCCTCTCTGTCTTTACTGGTGTCTCTCTGTCTTTACTGGTGCCGTGTCCCTGTCTTTACTGGTGTCTCTCTGTCTTTACTGGTGCCGTGTCCCTGTCTTTACTGGTGCCGTTCTCCACCAGTACGTGTGCGTGTGTGGAGTACTACGGCCGCGCTCTGGAGACGCTGGTGAAGAGGGTGACGGTCCACTGCATCCACGGAAAGATGAAGAGCAAACGCAACCAGATCTTCGCCGACTTCCGAGCCCTGAAAAGGTTCGTGTGCCGGAGCGGCTGCAATAAACCAAAAGGTTTGGAGCGTTTCATGGATAAGTTCTTTTCTCCGGCAGCGGGATCCTGGTGTGCACGGACGTGATGGCCAGAGGGATCGACATCCCCGACGTCAACTGGGTTCTGCAGTACGACCCGCCCAGCAGCGCCAGGTGAGTCCGAATATTTATGATATCTCTTATATATTTACTTTTTATATTTACATTTTTATATATATTTAAAAAAAAAAATTTTTTAATATATATATTTTTTTTTATAAAAAATAATTTTAAATATAAAGTTTGACTGTGTTTTTACTCACTATTCTCTCAGTGCGTTCGTGCATCGCTGTGGACGCACGGCTCGTATCGGTAACCAAGGCAACGCCCTCGTCTTCCTGCTGCCGATGGAGGAATCCTACGTCAACTTCCTGTGCATCAACCAGAAGGTGAGGCTTCCTCTAGAGCATCATGGGTAGTATACTGGTGTCTGGTTCCCAGTATAATAAACTGGTGTCTGGTTCCCAGTATAATAAACTGGTCTCCTCTCGTCCCAGTATAATAAACTGGTCTCGTCCCAGTATAGTAAACTGGTCTCGTCCCAGTATAGTAAACTGGTCTCGTCCCAGTATAGTAAACTGGTCTCGTCCCAGTATAGTAAACTGGTCTCGTCCCAGCATAATAAACTGGTCTCGTCTCGTCCCAGTATAATAAACTGGTCTCGTCCCAGTATAGTAAACTGGTCCTGTCCCAGTATAATAAACTGGTCCCGTCTCGTCCCAGTATAATAAACTGGTCTGGTCCCAGTATAGTAAACTGGTCTCCTCTCGTCCCAGTATAATAAACTGGTCTCCTCTCGTCCCAGTATAGTAAACTGGTCTGGTCCCAGTATAATAAACTGGTCTCCTCTCGTCCCAGTATAATAAACTGGTCTGGTCCCAGTATAATAAACTGGTCTCCTCTCGTCCCAGTATAATAAACTGGTCTCGTCCCAGTATAGTAAACTGGTCTCTTCCCGTCCCAGTATAGTAAACTGGTCTCTTCCCGTCCCAGTATAATAAACTGGTCTCGTCCCAGTATAGTAAACTGGTCTCGTCCCGTCCCAGTATAATAAACTGGTCTGGTCCCAGTATAGTAAACTGGTCTCCTCTCGTCCCAGTATAATAAACTGGTCTGGTCCCAGTATAATAAACTGGTCTCCTCTCGTCCCAGTATAGTAAACTGGTCTGGTCCCAGTATAATAAACTGGTCCTGTCCCAGTATAGTAAACTGGTCCTGTCCCAGTATAGTAAACTGGTCTCCTCTCGTCCCAGTATAGTAAACTGGTCTGGTCCCAGTATAGTAAACTGGTCCTGTCCCAGTATAGTAAACTGGTCTCCTGTCGTCCCAGTATAATAAACTGGTCTCCTCTCGTCCCAGTATAATAAACTGGTCCTGTCCCAGTATAATAAACTGGTCTGGTCCCAGTATAATAAACTGGTCTCCTCTCGTCCCAGTATAGTAAACTGGTCTCGTCCCGTCCCAGTATAATAAACTGGTCCTGTCCCAGTATAGTAAACTGGTCTCCTCTCGTCCCAGTATAGTAAACTGGTCTGGTCCCAGTATAGTAAACTGGTCCTGTCCCAGTATAGTAAACTGGTCTCTTCTCGTCCCAGTATAATAAACTGGTCTGGTCCCAGTATAATAAACTGGTCTCCTCTCGTCCCAGTATAATAAACTGGTCCTGTCCCAGTATAGTAAACTGGTCCGGTCCCAGTATAGTAAACTGGTCTTCTCATCCCAGTGCCCCCTCCAGAAGAAGGTCCTGACAGGGGAGGTGGTGGACGTGCTCCCCAAGGTGAAGGCCCTGTCCCTGGCAGACAGAGCCATGTTCGACCGCGGCATGAGGGCCTTCGTGTCGTTCGTTCAGGCCTACGCCAAGCACGAGTGCAGCCTGATCTTCAGGCTCAAAGGTGAGTAAGCCCCGCCCCCTTACACCTGGGCAGGGCGCACCTACCAGACGGTCAGATTTAGTCATGTTCTAACTTTATAACAACAATTAATAACCCACAGCTAACGCTCTTTAACAGGTTAAACATCACGACAACAGTTTGTGACACAAACAATTTTTAACACTAATAATTGTACATTTATAAAATTACACCGCCAAACTGCATGCTGGGTAAAGCTCGCCCACTATCACGACAAGAAAGACTCTTCCGGTCTGTCTCCTTTTTCCCCACCTACATTCCCCTGGGTCCTAAGTCCCTCCATGTTCAGCTTCCTAACAGCCTTATGTCCCAACCTACAAACAGCTGCTCAGTTGGCCGGCGCTCCTTTTCGGCTTCAATGAATGATGTTTACTCTGAAAGAAATACCGTGAAACCACCAGAATCTTACAAAGTACCGTGATATGAATGATTGGCCGCGCCGCCCAGCCCGAGACAGACGTGACTTCACCCTCTCCTCCGCTCCAGACCTGGACCTCGCCCGCCTGGCCCGCGGCTTCGCCCTCCTCCGCATGCCCAAGATGCCGGAGCTGAAGGGGAAGACGTTCCCCGGCTTCACGCGGACGCCGCTGGACACGGACACCATCCGCTACAAGGACAAGCAGCGCGAGAAGCAGAGGCAGAAGATGCTGGCGGAGCTGAAGGAGAAGGTGAAGGAGCCCTTCGTCAAGAAGGACTTCATCAAGAACAAGTCCTGGTCCAAGACCAAGACCAAGACGGAGCGCCGGAAGAAGAGGTCGGCCAAGAGGAAGCGCAACGAGGTATTTATTCATTTGATCTGCGGGTTGGATTCATTCCCCACTCAGGGTTCTGACGGCCATGGAGGTTTAAAACGGTTATTTCCAGGCCTGGAAAAGTCCTTGAAGTAAAAGTTTGAAATAATGAATATGCTTTTAAAAGAAAGAATCAGAATATAAGCAGCATACATACAGGCATCTATATAAATGTTTATTCTTTTAATCAAACTATTGTCTCATTCATTTGAGTCATTTAAGGTTTACTGTATGCTTTGTGTTCTCATTGTTAGTTTAAATACTACATTTACTCACTTTTTACTGTTTACACCCAGACTTCACTAGATGTTGGTCATGGACATTTGGTTTAAGTCCTGACCCGCTGGTCAGGATGCGTCTGACCCTTCTTCTCCGTCCTCGTGTCCTCAGGGCTCCGACGTGGAGGACGAGGACTTGAAGGAGCTTTTGAAAGACACTCGGCTCCTCAAGCGGCTGAAGCGAGGCCAGATCAGCGAGGAGGACTTTGAGAAGCAGGTGACGAGCGAGACGCCGCCGCACCCCGCCGCCGCCGGAGCGCCGGGGGCCGAGAAGGCGTGAACCGAACCGACCAATCAAACCCATGGACTCGTTTGCATCGTGAGAAATGGAACTTTTATTTGCATTAGCGTTATAAATAAAGCTTGATGAGCTCGTCGCTGACGGCGGACGGCGTGAGGACGCCCAGGTCGGTGAAGAGCAGCGTGATGAGGGACGGCGGCGTGTAGTCGATCATCGGGTGCTCCTCCGACAGGTTGGCCGTCGTCTTCAGGGTGTCGGCTTTGTACTGCGGAGCCGGAGAGTTAAGAAAAGGAAAACAACAACAACAACAACACCAGCTTCCCGTCGGCGTCGTTACCTTAAACTTGTCCGGCACGTCCTGCTGGTTGAGCGGATAGAGGCGGACGAATTTGAAACTCTCGGCCACGACGTAGAACGGCTTGTTGTGAGCTTTGGAGCACACGGCCGTCTGATACGTGCCGATCTGCAGAACATTCAGCTCATTCAGGTCCTCGTTCACTCGTACTGCCATTTGTGTGCTACTTTTTACTTCTGACTCCGCCACATTTTAACACGTTGCAAACACCTCAAAGTCTATTAAGTCTCGTTTTCGGCCAAAAGATCTGTCATTGATGTGAAGTCAACTGGTTTGTGTATTTTCTTGAATAAAGCGACGTCCCTCTCTACTCTGAAGCCGTGATTCCTCTTCTTGTCTTTTTTTATTCATAGCATGAAAAACATCTGGAGTTCCTGTGACACTCATTAGCTTGAGAGCTACCGTTACAAAGGTGCACCATATTATTCTGCCCATCCAATCAGAAGTCTTAAAGCTACAGGTTAAATACAGACTCTTTTTTTTTGGGACATTAAAGTGTGTAAACATGTTCTAGCAGAAATAAATACCAGTATGAACCTGGAGATCAGTAATAATATAATAAGTCGCCAGTTGAAATAATCCAGAACTTTTAGGATTTAAGTCATTCAGAATTTCCGTTAATGCAAAACAAAATAGTTTAAATAAACTTCACTTTGATCAACTAACATTAAAGTGATTAAATTGTGTTATATATTAAAAACACTAACTGATAACACTTATGTACTTTTACTTAAAGCTCAGACAAGGAGCTTTCATTGTGATTCTGGCGCCCCCTGTGGACAGACGCAGCAGTGCTGTGAGCCGCCAGACTTAGAAACCCTCATTTTAATGCAGCAGGGAGAAACTCTGAACACAGACTTTGCTCTAACAGAATGGTGTTGATACTTCTACATAAAGCAACATGTATGAAGCGTGTTATTGGAAGCGTGTTATTGGAAGCGTGTTATTTGAAGCGTGTTATTTGAAGCGTGTGGGCCGCGATCGCTAAAGCAAAACAAGTGTTTTACAGATTATTCTGGGGTTTAAAAACCACACATGACATCGTTTGGTTCTGTGTAGACGGTTCCCCGCCGCTCACCTTGTTGATGATCCCTCCGCTCTCCACGACTCCCTCAGCGCCGACGATCACCAGGTCGACTTTCTCCAGGACGTACCTGTGGAGACGCAACAAATACAAACGCTGCTTTATTCCTGCCGATAGAAGCGGGACTCGGCCTCCTGGCGACGAAGGTGTTTACCCCACGGCGGCATCCAGGACCACCGTCACCGGGACGTTGAGTTTCCTCACGGCGTCCGCCATCTGCCGCCTGGAGGGAGAAGGAAACGGTCAGCGGCCGCCGAGCGTTCGATTCCGAGGAGACGGACGGACGGGAGGCGCACGGCGTTCACTCACCCGGCGGAGTCGGGCTGCGACTCCGTCACGTACACGGAGAAGCGCTTCTTCTCGGCGGCGGCCTTCTCCAGCACGCGCAGGACGACCCGGGAGTACGAGTGAGTGAGGATCTTCTGAGAGGGGGAACGTTTAAAAAAATGATCAGTCGCTGCCTTAAAGGGCCAGCGCGGGAGATCTGGTGACATCTAGTGGTGAGCCTGCAGATTGCAGGCGGCGCCGTGAGCCAGGCGGGGCGGAGAACTACGGTGGCCCCTTAGGGACGGGGTGTGTGTGTGTGTGTGTGTGTGTGTGTGTGTGTGTGTGTGTGTGTGTGTGTGTGTGTGTGTGTGTGTGTGTGTGTGTGAAGCTTCACTAACTAACGACGGTGAATAATAAAATACTCACGGCGCCGTCTTTGATGAAGGTGTGACAGAGTTTAGCGACTTTGGTCCTGGACATCGAGATCTTCTCTAGAAACAGTTCTCCTCTCTCCTCCATCACCTTCTTACAGCGAGACAGATCCTGACAGACAGACGGGCAGACAGAGAGAGAGAGAGAGAGAGAGACAGAGAGAGAGAGACAGAGAGAGAGAGACAGACAGAGAGAGAGAGAGAGAGAGAGAGAGAGAGAGGCAGACAGACAGACAGAGAGGCAGACAGACGTTAGACTTGTCATCACACTGTTTGTTTGACTCTTTCTTTGCCGTGTTGGAGCAAGTAGTTAAAAAATCCATTTAAAACGAAACTAAAACACCCAGAATGTCACCTTTTCTGAAAGTATTTTCCCACATAGATGTATACATGTGTGTATATGTGTGTATATGTGTGTATATGTGTGTATATATGTGTATATGTGTGTACTAGCCGTTACCTCGTGCTCCAGCGACGTGAGGCTGATGAAGCGCAGGAACAGCTCTCCTCCGGACGACACGGCCACAGACGAGTCCACGCCGGTCAGGCAGTCGGTGGCCGAGGTCAGACTCTCCCTCAAGCCCAGGATGGTCTCACCTGAGGGGGAGGGGCAGTACTGAAGGGGGCGGGGCTCCAGAACCTCCTGTACTACAGCTATTGTACTTTTACTGTACTACACCTCAGAGGTACATATTGTACTTTTTACTTCGCTACATTCACATTAATGCAGCAGAAACATCAGATATAATAGTAAACTACTGACATTGGACTTACTGGACACATACTTTAAGTACATTCTACTGGAGGCTCAGAGTACTTCTCTGAGTACTTCATAGATAGATAGATAGAGTACTTCTCTGAGTACTTGTTCCTAACTGAACAGGAGTGAACACACACCTTTGTCCCTCTTGAGGAACTCCAGCAGGGTGCGGATGGCGGCCACAGCAGAGGCCATGTCCGGGTCTGTGCTCATCTGAGCCCTGAAGTACTCCACCAGCTCTGGACCGGGACACGCGCAACGTTACACATATATATACACTATATACAGATACGAGAGGAGACGTGGGAAACAAACGTACCTTCTTCATTCATCCTCACAGCTACAAGAGAGCCGCACAGCTGCAGTCTTTAGGGTTAAAACAAATAACGGCGGATGTTCAATGAATTCTATCAGCCACAAAAGATGTGACACCTGCCAAATAATCTGCTGTTCCTTTAACTACTTAAAGTATATTATAAATCAACAATGTCAGCTACACTTTCATGAAAGCTGCCTCAAATTAATCTCCAGTCTGTGTAGAAAGTTTTATTCTCACTATTCGCCGAGTTGCAAGCTAAAAGCTGCGTGGTGACGCGTCGCGGAGTGATGACGTATGACGTTGTTTTCCGCCACGAACGTCGTGCCCTCTTAAGGTGCCGTGGGAAATAGTGACATTCATTTACATTTTGGTGAAAATATTCAGGATAAAATTGTTTATACTTGTGTCTTTTGTAATTTAGATGAAGAGATACTTTTTCTATTTTTAGTATTATTAATAATTAATAATATTATCACAATTATTACTATTATGATCTTTAAATGCTGACTCTTCCACTTTGTATTGCAATTGCTACACAGTAAATAAAGTTTTATCTTATTTATTTGGGGTAGACATCAGGTCGACATGCAGTTTTATGATGAGTTTTATTAATAAGAAAATTAAAAACTCTTTATGTCCCCCTACTAAATATGTATTAGCACAATATAAACGTTGAATTCAATACCCATGATAATGTGGTTGTAAGCAAAAGTGTTTTTATTCATGTATCTGTCAATAACTCCTCCTGTGGGCTGCAGGATTAACGAATATTAAATGGCAATATTGTAAAATACACATGAAATGATATAAAATATGTCAGAAGGGAAAGATGCAAACAGCGTTAATGCTAAACAAGACCTGTGTGAGATACAATACTTGTATTTATCATCTGACCTGCAACACAATACAGACAGGTAATAGTCAAAAGAGTCGCAAAGCCTAAAATAGTTCAACGCTATGTTTTTGTTTAGAAGTCTCAGATATGAATCTAAATCCAGCAGCAACGTATCACACACATATAGTATCTCATATTGTGTACCAGTAACTTCATTATTATGCTCATTCCATCACCGACATCCACATGTCTCCATCTTATATTTAGCTAATAATATATTATATTTTATATTAATATTTTTGGACATTTTGCACATCTTTGCACTATTGTTTTGTTTTCTTTGTTAGTTAATTTAATAGTCTATTCTATTTATTTTAAACATATATTTTGCATTTTTCTTATTATTCTATATGTTGTTTATTTATGTATTATATTGTGTTGCTTACCTGTATGTATAAATGCTGCTGTAGTGAAACATGAATAAAGTCACTATCTACCTATGAGGAGGTTCCTACCACAATAACCCGGTCACTGTTTTTGTTGTTGTTATTCTTTACCTAAATAAAAGCCCCGCTCAGCTGACGGACACAAACTTGTGTTGCTTAGAGTAGTTGTGGTTCTTTGTTCTGCTTCACAGTGAGAGCTTCTGCTTCACGGTGCGGCTGCAGCCCTCCCTCTCTGCTCGATCCCTCCGCGCATGCGCAGTAGCTCCTCTGTGCGCTCTACTGTTTGCATTGTGTCTGAACTGCCGGCGAGCTTTTAAAAAAAATATCATACCCAACCGCGGCAATGTCGGGCAGGTCGGTCCGAGCGGAGACCCGGAGCCGGGCGAAAGATGACATCAAGCGGGTCATGGCCGCTATTGAGAAAGTACGAAAATGGTAAGAAAGAAAGAGAAGAAAGCCACGGCTTCGTTATCTAACACGAGGAAGGAAAAAAAAAAACGGCTTCGTCTTGTTGGGGGAGGAGAGGGACGCGGACTGAGGGATGAAATCCACATTATATTTTCTTGAAGGAGGGGATTCACGCAGATGTACTTGCGGCTCAGGTGCACCGGGGCGCACTCGCGCGGCGCACCGCCCGCCGCAGCCCGTCCGGCGGCTGCTCGCGACCACACAAACATGTAGCCCTTCTCTTAACGGGTTGAACCCGGGAGCCATTTCGATGCAGTCACATGAAGCCATGGCTGCCCCGTCGTTGTGAGCGCGAAGCTCCGGTTCCCCCCCGCGATTAAACACCTCCAATAAACTGTTGAGTCGGAAACATTTTTTTTTAAACGACGGCGGAGGAGTTTTAGTCCGTCTGGAGTTTTATTTTATTTAAAATTAGGCGCTTTGAGGCGCCGTTTCGGGCCGGCGGAGGAGCTCGCGGTGGGGGTTGGGAGCGCGAGGAAGCGGCGAGCTGACGACCACGTAGCGACTCGGTCCCAGCGGTTAGAACGCTCTGTGCACGCGCCGGCTCCAACGTCGTGTGGCGGGTGTTATTGTTTTGTTCGCTTTTAGCCGCGTAACCCCGCCCGGGGCCGGCGTTTACACGGTGTTTTTTTTATCAGGCGGATTAATCGAACGTCCCCAGGTCAAAGTCAGGGGAAGTTGGTGGTTTGGAAATAACGTTTATTTAGCGGTCGTCTTCTTTTAAATAAATATTCATAATAATACACGGTGACACTTGAGTTTTAGGCTTCGGGGCTACAAGTATATTATTTTATACATTTTTAATTAATATATGTCATGTGTTCTGTATCTTCTGTTCTCTGCTGCTGTAATATAACACTATGCAACCAAACTAGTTAAAAGTGACTTTATGGACTCAAGAAGAACATATTTAAGAGAATTGGTGTTCTTAAGATAAAGAAGTACATTTAAAAGACAATTGCACTTGAGTATTTCCATTATATACTACTTTACTCGTTAATTCCACTACATTTCAAAGTACATACATACTATATTGAAATAATATGAAGTATAAAGTTCTGTACCAACATACAATATCCTAGTTATCAATAGTTCCACCTCAACCAGCTGAATGCTGCTTAAACATGAATGTAGTTGTGATAATAATAATAATAATAAAACAATATTATATCCGATAGTATAACACTAAATTAATTATGAGTGCTTTTACTTTCATACTTTATGTACATTTATATAGTCATACTTTTACTAAGTGACATCAATGCTGGACTTTAATTACTTTATTGCTTTAATGCTAGTTGTACTTTCAGTAAATAACACTGAATACTTTGTGTACTACTGAGATGAAACATTAATGGATTGTCTAATCAATTAGTCAACTATTCAACAACAATTTTATTGATTGTTATATTGTTAAAGTAATTTCTTTAAGTTCCACCGTTTCTGACAACGAGACACTTTAATGGAGACTTTTCTTTATTTTTGACATTTTACAGATTAACTGATCATTTGGATTAATCAAGACAATATCTGTATTTTAATCATAACGGAAAATGTAATTGGCAAACACTCTCTGAACTGTTTTGCTCCAGCTTCTCTAACCTGAATATTTGCTGGTTTTTCTTTGTCCTCTGAGTTTTAAACTATTGAACGGACATTAAAAGATCTCAAATTAGGCTTTTGGAATATATATATTTTTTAAAGGAAGGATTTCTTTGGCCGCATCACTTAGTTTAGTCCCCTATGATTTCCTCGTTTGGTTTCTAACGCGTCACAAACCGCTCCTGAAGCCCAATGTGAGGCTTTAAGTCTTTTATTGCTGGACTGTGATTGCATTGAGACACGAGGAGCCTTTGGGGTTTTAGTCTATTCATCGTCAACATCCTACCTCACAATATGTTCCATTCACAGGCGGATATTGAGTCATTTGTTTAGCAAAAAAAAACAACTCTCACCCGCTCCAGCCTCTAAAATACCATCATTTGCTTTATGTCTTTTTTTAAATGTGATACCTCTGTTTCGTTGGGACAAAGCAAGTCAATTGACGATGTAATAATTGGATCTGGGAAAATGAAATGGCCGTTTTTAAGTAAGTGGTTCATTTGAATAGAATCAAGAGAGAAATAATAAGTTGCGGCTCGTATCGCTACGAAGGATGTTTGTAATATTTATACGGAGCAGGGATGGGGTTCTGTGTCTTCACTCAGACGTGTGATGTTGTGATGTACATGACGTGGTGACGTACTGTAAAGCTGCTTCCCCTCCGTCTCAGGGAGAAGAAGTGGGTGACGGTCGGAGACACGTCCCTCCGCATCTTCAAGTGGGTGCCGGTGACGGAGCCCAAATCAGATGACGTGAGTGCAGCTCGTGGAGCGTGACATGAAATACTGGAGACGCACATCAACATGTAGGCCAACGTATCGACCTGTGTTTGTCTTCCATTGTGTTTCACCGCCGGCCGCCTCCTCTGGTTGTAGAAGAGCAAGAATAAGAAGAAGGGCAAAGATGAGAAATACGGCTCTGAGCTGACGACTCCAGAGAACAGCTCCTCTCCAGGGATGATGGACATGCACGGTACGGACATGTACTCATACATGACATATACAACACATACATGACATATACAACACATGCATGACATGTACAACACATGCATGACATGTACAACACATACATGACATATACAACACATACATGACATGTACAACACATACATGACATGTACAACACATACATGACATGTACAACACATACATGACATATACTTTCATCAACACATACATGACATATACTTTCATCAACACATACATGACATATACTCATACATGACATATACTTTCATCAACACATACATGACATATACAACTCATACATGACATATACAACACATACATGACATATACAACACATACATGACATGTACAACACATACATGACATATACAACACATACATGACATGTACAACACATACATGACATGTACAACACATACATGACATATACAACACATACATGACATATACTTTCATCAACACATACATGACATATACTTTCATCAACACATACATGACATATACTTTCATCAACACATACATGACATATACTTTCATCAACACATACATGACATGTACAACACATACATGACATATACAACACATACATGACATGTACAACACATACATGACATGTACAACACATACATGACATGTACAACACATACATGACATGTACTCTGGTGTCATCAACACATACATGACATATACTCTGGTGTCATCAACACATACATGACATATACTCTGGTGTCATCAACACATACATGACATATACAACACATACATGACATGTACAACACATACATGACATGTACAACACATACATGACATGTACAACACATACATGACATATACAACACATACATGACATATACAACACATACATGACATGTACTCTGGTGTCATCAACACATACATGACATATACTCTGGTGTCATCAACACATACATGACATATACTCTGGTGTCATCAACACATACATGACATATACAACACATACATGACATATACTCTGTCATCAACACATACATGACATATACTCTGGTGTCATCAACACATACATGACATATACTCTGGTGTCATCAACACATACATGACATATACAACACATACATGACATATACTCTGTCATCAACACATACATGACATATACTCTGTCATCAACACATACATGACATATACTCTGGTGTCATCAACACATACATGACATATACAACACATACATGACATATACTCTGTCATCAACACATACATGACATATACTCTGTCATCAACACATACATGACATATACTCTGTCATCAACACATACATGACATATACAACACATACATGACATATACTCTGTCATCAACACATACATGACATATACTCTGTCATCAACACATACATGACATATACTCTGTCATCAACACATACATGACATATACAACACATAATGACATATACTCTGTCATCAACACATACATGACATGTACTCTAGTGTCATCAACACATACATGACATGTACTCTGTCATCAACACATACATGACATGTACTCTAGTGTCATCAACACATACATGACATATACTGTCATCAACACATACATGACATATACTGTCATCAACACATACATGACATATATATATATATATATATATATATATATATATATATATATATATATATATATATATATATATATATATATATATATATATATATACCGTAGTTTTTAACAGACAAACAGGAGCATTTGTTGGGGACTATTTTCACCGGTGGATTAATACACACAAACGTTCAGTTGGTTCTGGACTCTCGTGGGTTTTCTAGCCGGCGAGGAAGCGTTAGAATATTCCTGCTTTAAAACACCGACGGGAAGAAGAGTTGTTCACTCCTTTTGTTTTTAAACAACCTTCATGTTCTTGTGCTCCGAGTCGTCTGAGGGTTTCATGCATCTTCTGTCAAAACTGTCGCACCGATTCTAATAATAGATTTATAAAACCTATTTAAAGAAAGGTATGTTCTGTGTCTCTCAAAGACAAACTAAAGTCTCTCCCTCCAGATGACAACAGCAACACCAGCTCCATTGCCGACTCGTCCCCGGTGAAGCAGGAGAACAGTTGCAGCACCAGTCCGGCGCCGGAGCCGGCCGCCACGTCTCACCGCGAGAGCAGCGAGGCCAAGACTGAGCAGAGCCCCGACAGCAAGCGGGGTCAGACACACACACACACACACACACACACAGAGAATTACAACTTCCCCTCTTTTTAAATGCAACTTCCTTTCTCTGGTTTCCTGTAAAAGCCCAAAATCACCAAAAGCTGCTAATGGAAGATGTTTTTGAGATCTTTCTCAAGTCCAAAATCGAATCCCTCGAACAAACACTTTAGTCATCAGACCAGCGTCTCCTTTATTGTCTATTTAGCAGATTATTCATTCATTCATTCCAGCTGCATGGATGGATGAATGAATGAATGTCCAGCGAACATTTTTACATTCAACATGTGAGGAAATAGGATTTACGATTCTAGTTATCATCGATTAAACTTGTGATTGTTCTCTTGATGAATCTTTTTATTCACAAAACGTTACGGCTGCTGGTCGACAGTTTAATTTAAACTCTTTGAGTCCGGCGTGCAGCGTCTCCTCTTCACCACACGGTGGCAGCAGAGTGGCAGCGGACACGTCAGCTCTGTGCGTTTCCTGCTGTGTGACTAGAGTCAAGATCTTTAATGTCATATGCACAGATAACAGGCAGTTATTCTGTACAACGAAAAGCTTACTTTGCTGGGTCCTCACACAGAATTACAATAATTACAATAAACTTTAAGGAAAACAATAAGCGTGTCCTCCTGCCGTGTTGTTAACCAGCGTGTCCTCCTGCCGTGTGGTTAACCAGCGTGTCCTCCTGCCGTGTGGTTAACCAGCGTGTCCTCCTGCCGTGTGGTTAACCAGCGTGTCCTCCTGCCGTGTGGTTAACCAGCGTGTCCTCCTGCCGTGTGGTTAACCAGCGTGTCCTCCTGCCGTGTGGTTAACCAGCGTGTCCTCCTACCGTGTGGTTAACCAGCGTGTCCTCCTACCGTGTGGTTAACCAGCGTGTCCTCCTGCCGTGTGGTTAACCAGCGTGTCCTCCTACCGTGTGGTTAACCAGCGTGTCCTCCTACCGTGTGGTTAACCAGCGTGTCCTCCTGCCGTGTGGTTAACCAGCGTGTCCTCCTGCCGTGTGGTTAACCAGCGTGTCCTCCTGCCGTGTGGTTAACCAGCGTGTCCTCCTGCCGTGTGGTTAACCAGCGTGTCCTCCTGCCGTGTGGTTAACCAGCGTGTCCTCCTACCGTGTGGTTAACCAGCGTGTCCTCCTACCGTGTGGTTAACCAGCGTGTCCTCCTGCCGTGTGGTTAACCAGCGTGTCCTCCTGTCGTGTGGTTAACCAGCGTGTCCTCCTGCCGTGTGGTTAACCAGCGTGTCCTCCTGTCGTGTGGTTAACCAGCGTGTCCTCCTGCCGTGTGGTTAACCAGCGTGTCCTCCTGCCGTGTGGTTAACCAGCGTGTCCTCCTGTCGTGTGGTTAACCAGCGTGTCCTCCTACCGTGTGGTTAACCAGCGTGTCCTCCTGTCGTGTGGTTAACCAGCGTGTCCTCCTACCGTGTGGTTAACCAGCGTGTCCTCCTGTCGTGTGGTTAACCAGCGTGTCCTCCTGCCGTGTGGTTAACCAGCGTGTCCTCCTGTCGTGTGGTTAACCAGCGTGTCCTCCTGCCGTGTGGTTAACCAGCGTGTCCTCCTACCGTGTGGTTAACCAGCGTGTCCTCCTACCGTGTGGTTAACCAGCGTGTCCTCCTACCGTGTGGTTAACCAGCGTGTCCTCTTGCCGTGTGGTTAACCAGCGTGTCCTCCTACCGTGTGGTTAACCAGCGTGTCCTCCTACCGTGTGGTTAACCAGCGTGTCCTCCTACCGTGTGGTTAACCAGCGTGTCCTCCTGTCGTGTGGTTAACCAGCGTGTCCTCCTGTCGTGTGGTTAACCAGCGTGTCCTCCTGTCGTGTGGTTAACCAGCGTGTCCTCCTGCCGTGTGGTTAACCAGCGTGTCCTCCTACCGTGTGGTTAACCAGCGTGTCCTCCTGTCGTGTGGTTAACCAGCGTGTCCTCCTACCGTGTGGTTAACCAGCGTGTCCTCCTACCGTGTGGTTAACCAGCGTGTCCTCCTACCGTGTGGTTAACCAGCGTGTCCTCTTGCCGTGTGGTTAACCAGCGTGTCCTCCTGCCGTGTGGTTAACCAGCGTGTCCTCCTACCGTGTGGTTAACCAGCGTGTCCTCCTGCCGTGTGGTTAACCAGCGTGTCCTCCTGCCGTGTGGTTAACCAGCGTGTCCTCCTACCGTGTGGTTAACCAGCGTGTCCTCCTGCCGTGTGGTTAACCAGCGTGTCCTCTTGCCGTGTGGTTAACCAGCGTGTCCTCCTGCCGTGTGGTTAACCAGCGTGTCCTCTTGCCGTGTGGTTAACCAGCGTGTCCTCCTACCGTGTGGTTAACCAGCGTGTCCTCCTACCGTGTGGTTAACCAGCGTGTCCTCCTACCGTGTGGTTAACCAGCGTGTCCTCCTGTCGTGTGGTTAACCAGCGTGTCCTCCTGCCGTGTGGTTAACCAGCGTGTCCTCCTACCGTGTGGTTAACCAGCGTGTCCTCCTACCGTGTGGTTAACCAGCGTGTCCTCCTGCCGTGTGGTTAACCAGCGTGTCCTCCTGCCGTGTGGTTAACCAGCGTGTCCTCTTGCCGTGTGGTTAACCAGCGTGTCCTCCTGCCGTGTGGTTAACCAGCGTGTCCTCTTGCCGTGTGGTTAACCAGCGTGTCCTCCTACCGTGTGGTTAACCAGCGTGTCCTCCTACCGTGTGGTTAACCAGCGTGTCCTCCTACCGTGTGGTTAACCAGCGTGTCCTCCTGTCGTGTGGTTAACCAGCGTGTCCTCCTGCCGTGTGGTTAACCAGCGTGTCCTCCTACCGTGTGGTTAACCAGCGTGTCCTCCTACCGTGTGGTTAACCAGCGTGTCCTCCTGCCGTGTGGTTAACCAGCGTGTCCTCCTGCCGTGTGGTTAACCAGCGTGTCCTCCTGCCGTGTGGTTAACCAGCGTGTCCTCCTGCCGTGTGGTTAACCAGCGTGTCCTCCTACCGTGTGGTTAACCAGCGTGTCCTCCTACCGTGTGGTTAACCAGCGTGTCCTCCTGCCGTGTGGTTAACCAGCGTGTCCTCCTACCGTGTGGTTAACCAGCGTGTCCTCCTGCCGTGTGGTTAACCAGCGTGTCCTCCTGCTGTGTGGTTAACCAGCGTGTCCTCCCTCAGGTAAGACCCCCCCTTCATCAGAGACCTCGGAGAGAGCGCAGAGTGCCAAGAGAGACGGCGCGTCCTCGGGGGACAAAGACTCTTCAGACAGCAAAGCAGCTCAGGTACGAACACGACTTCCAGTTGTTGTTGTTGTTGTTGTTGTTGTTGTAGTTATTATTATTATATTATGTTGTCATTTCCCTGTAGGACCTGGAGGAGGAGGCTCCGCCCATCAAGAAAAGCAAAGTGGAGTCTTCGTCTCAGGAGTTTGAGGAGAGTTAAATGTTCGGGGTCGTTTCCCTTCTCTCACACACACACACACACACACACACACAC
>JBAMJR010000351.1:90000-92500 GCA_038501785.1 Myoxocephalus aenaeus | reverse complement strand
ATCTTCTCATCCAAAAAAGCGGAAACGCGTATTTTCCCCAAAACGTGAAACGTTAGCTTTAAAGCGAGCCGTATGAAATGAGCCCGCTCAGAATAATCTGCACGTCGTGATAAAAATCCCTTTTTGTTTGTTTTACGGCTGAATCTCTTAAAGTGAACAGTGCAACACTAAACTACGTTAGCTAGGAGGCGCCTGTAGCTTCTGTCTGTCACATGACGAGCACAGACTACACACCTTTAGGTCAGCGCTAGCTTAGTCCCTGTAGGATCAAATAAAATCATCAAGATCAGACAATAAATAACAACATGCAACGACTTCTTCATTAACTACGAAGAGGAAGTGAAGCCGCACGATGATCTGAGGAAAAGAGCGGCGAGGAAACCGTCACGCGGTCCGTTTAGTAGCCGCTCCGGAGCTTTTGATCGAGTCTGTTTTCTCTTTAAATCTCTAAATCTACGAGAAGTCCTTAAAGTGCTCAGAAATACGTTTCAAGACGTGGATGAAAGCTGCAGAGCGATTAATAAATGGACGTTTCGGTTATTTGGTCAAACACAAACATTTGTAAAGATACTTCATACAAAACAAACTGCACGGCCATCTTTAAGTCAAGGTCCACTTCCTGGCTTTCACACCTGCAGAATTCAATTGTACCTGAAGTACACACGGCAGTGAACTGCATCCACTGAAGAGGACAGAGAGACGCAGGTGAAAGCTCTGGAAATGTAAAAGAGACAGAAACTTTGGAAGCTACAATTTCCAAAGTTCAACTTTCAGGTTTAATATGATATAATATAATATAATATAATATAGTATAGTATTCGGGCCGCAAGAGAAGACAAATAACTCATCATCTCAAGAGAAAACATCGTAATATTCTGTTTATAGCATAAAGATGTGATATTCTGAGAATAGTCATATTTCTAAAAAATATTTGTAATATTTAAAGAAAAGTGAGAACCTTTTGAGAATAAAATGTCAAGAATTACCGTAAACGTCGGGTTACGAGCCGCTACTACCTTCGGTCAGTGTCCCCGTTAGCTCCCCGCTGTAGCCAGCTGGGGCTCCTGCTAGCGCTCCGTCACTTCCCCGCTAACTTCCACTAGCTCTCCGCTAACTTCCGCTAGCTCCCCGAAAACCACCGAAGGTAGCGGGACCAGGCTCGACACCCGACTTGGGCAGAGGGGACGGGGCAGTAGCAGCAGCAGCGGCCGGTAGCAGCAGAAGCGCTAGCTAGCAGCGCTACTAGAAGCGCTAGCTAGCATTGCTGCTAGCTTGCTACAGCGGGGACACTGATCAGCCGTAGGAGCGGCTTGTAACCCGACGTTTACGGTAAGTCATAAAATAAAAAGTCATATTATTTTCAGAATACATTTGTAACATTTAGAGAAAAGTTGTAATAATTATAATATAATTAAATAACGCAGTCATGGCATTTATAGTGAGTATAACTCAGGATATAATAAAACAACCATATTTAATAAGTGCATTTTCCATGAACTGGCTCAACTAAACCCTGAAATATTAACTGGAATTTAGTTTAAATTTGTCTCAAAAGCCAGAAAAAAAAGGCAAAGATGGAGAATTATTACCTTTGATTTCTAGTTTTTGTGTGTGATGAAAACATTTTGTCGTATTTCTTTGGTTGTCGGTGGAAATATTACAACTTGTGTTTTAACATATTACAACTCTTTTCCTCTAAATTGTCAA
This sequence comes from Myoxocephalus aenaeus, assembly GCA_038501785.1. Taxonomy (NCBI): domain Eukaryota; kingdom Metazoa; phylum Chordata; class Actinopteri; order Perciformes; family Cottidae; genus Myoxocephalus; species Myoxocephalus aenaeus. Next base: position 90,793 of record JBAMJR010000351.1, on the reverse strand, counting down.
AAGTTTTCTTCTGCGGCCCGAGAGCTGCGTCCATAAACATTAAAAAGTACAACGCCTGACACGGCAGTAGTACTCTGTTAGTACTCTGTTAGTACTCTGTTAGTACTCTGTTAGAGGAATGCGATACAGAAGACAGGAATGTAGCGTCGCTTCATGTTCGTTCGGTTTCACTGTGCTTCATTAACTTGTGCATCATTAGTTTTTTCGCTAAATAACAAATAAAGACAAAAAAACGAAGCTTGAAAAGGAGGAGAAGCAGCACATCTGCACGAGGAGTCGGCCCAGGAGCATAAATATAGTATAAAAATACAATGTGGAGGATCTGGAGGCTGGAGGCGCTCAGAAGGTCTGGTCGTCGTTGCAGGACTCCGTGCCGTGGCCGAAGGCCTCGCAGATGTCGCAGTACGGCCTCTGGGCGGCCGGGTCGCCGTGGAAGGAGCTGTGGGGAACGGCGTCCGGACTCTGCGCCTGCGTGGGACAGTCCTCAAGGTCGTGGAGGTCGAAGCAGTCGCAGATGTCACAGAACAGACGAGGAGCCGCCTTCTTCTCCCGCTTCAGCACGCCATGCAGCAGCCTGCAGGACAGAGGGAGGGAGAGAGAGAGAGAGAGAGAGAGAGAGAGAGAGAGAGAGGGAGAGGGGGAGAGAGAGTGTGTGTGTGTGTGAGTTAATAACTGCAGTGATCAGCTGTTTGAGGAGATTCCTGCGCCTTCTTTAAAAAGTAAAAAAAGAAACTATATATTTATGTTTTTTAGGTTCCCGTCATGAGTAGGAACCAAACGACTTTAAACTTCA
>JBAMJR010000351.1:77500-85000 GCA_038501785.1 Myoxocephalus aenaeus | reverse complement strand
TTATATATTATATCATAGCATGAGAGGTGATTATTATATATTATATTATAGAATGAGAGGTGATTATTATATATTATATCATAGAATGAGAGGTGATTATTATATATTATATTATAGAATGAGAGGTGATTATTATATATTATATCATAGCATGAGAGGTGATTATTATATATTATATTATAGAATGAGAGGTGATTATTATATATTATATCATAGCATGAGAGGTGATTATTATATATTATATTATAGCATGAGAGGTGATTATTATATATTATATTATAGAATGAGAGGTGATTATTATATATTATATTATAGAATGAGAGGTGATTATTATATATTATATCATAGAATGAGAGGTGATTATTATATATTATATTATAGAATGAGGTGATTATTATATATTATATTATAGAATGAGAGGTGATTATTATATATTATATTATAGAATGAGAGGTGATTATTATATATTATATTATAGAATGAGAGGTGATTATTATATATTATATCATAGAATGAGAGGTGATTATTATATATTATATTATAGCATGAGAGGTGATTATTATATATTATATTATAGAATGAGAGGTGATTATTATATATTATATTATAGCATGAGAGGTGATTATTTCAGATTTGATGATGAGCTGAAAGCTTCTGGATCCGGTCGGATAAATCTGCGTTGCTTTATTTTTCATGGTTTCACTCTCATCTGCAGCAAATAGTCCAATAAGTTATAAACCAATTTAGAGAAAAATAACTGCCATTGTTTAAGTCATTTTTTTTAAGCAAAAATGTCAAAATCTGCAGAAAATTAAAACATCGGACATTTTAGACGTGGCCTTAATTGAAGAAAATGATCTGCAGATTAAAAGAAAATGCAAAAGCGAGCGCATTGCAGACCTCGTTTCAACGTGATTGTATCTGCATTAAAATAAACATATTTCTGTAGAAATACTTTGTCTGCCTCGATGGCACCATAAAAAAAGACAGCAGTGTTTTGGGGACTCTGAGACAGCAGAGCTTTCATTTCCATCCAGATGTTCAAGACAAAAACATTTTCCACTAAAACTTCTGCGATTCTTTAATCAGCGACATCACCGCACTTCACTTTAAAGTCTTCTTCACACATCGCAGCAGACGTGATGCGTTCAAGGCCTTCAGGTCCTTTTAGCTCCGCTTTTGGTCTCCGCCGACTCCCGAGGGAAACATCTGCTCTAGCTGCTGAACGCACGGACCTCTTCACACTACACATATTTCAATATTTAAATATTGATCACAGAGCAAACAGAGACGGCTGAAACACGTCGTCACGTCTTTGAGAAGCAGAGATCGCTTTCTGCTGATTTAATCCAGAGCAGAACATCTGTCTGTTTAAACGCCTTAAAGGATTTAACCGCTGTGAGTGGGTGACACAGATACAGGGTGTCACCCTGTATCAGGGTGTCACCCTGATACAGGGTGTCACCCTGCAGAGACCCTGATACAGGATGTCACCCTGCAGAGACCCTGATACAGGGTGTCACCCTGCAGAGACCCTGATACAGGGTGTCACCCTGCAGAGACCCTGATACAGGGTGTCACCCTGCAGAGACCCTGATACAGGATGTCACCCTGCAGAGACCCTGATACAGGGTGACACCCTGCAGAGACCCTGATACAGGGTGACACCCTGATACAGACCGAGCTTCTGGAAGTCGTGGTTCTGGATGTTTTGGGACGCTGGAACCGACTGATTTCTGCCGGGGAGAATTCCATTCTCTCCATGGAGGATGTGTGTCAGAGGAAGAAGTGTGTGATGTCATCAACACGCCAACAGGAGACATGCTGTTATGTAATGTTCTGTTCTCCTCTGTGATGGAGGGCGCTGCTCTCCGTGAACACACGGACAGCAGCCGAGGGGACGAGGTCACGCAGCTTCTAGCTTTTAACGCTGAATATTGTAGTTTTATGAGCCGCGTAGTTTATAAACTTTCATTTCTGCACAAAAGCAGGAAAACTTAAACCTCATTAGTTTAAATAACAATTGTTGGATGGATTGTCATTAAATCTGGTTTGGAGATTCACGTTCCTCAGAGGATGAACCCGACACGTCCTTTAGCGCCACCATGAGGCCGACATGTTTTACGGTGGATTCCCATAAAATGTGTTGAAAACATTGATGAGGAAATGTAATAACTTCCTTTAACACCTCGGGCATCATATTAGCTTTGTCCATTACTTCATTATATATATAAATATATATATATATATATATATATATATATATATATATATATATATTACATATTATTGGGATATTAACAGCTGGTTAAAACAATCAGGATTTGACCTCCAGTGACAGAAAGGACATGAAACACACAGCTGCTCAGTGAGAGATAACACAAAGGTCTCATTGATCACACACACACACACACACACACACACACACACACACACACACACACACACACACACACACACACACACACACACACACACACACTGATGTCAGGGCCGCCGCCATGTTGGAGCCAGGCGGTCCTAGGAGGAGAGACAGAGCGGTTACATAACCGCAGCAGACTGAGGAAGGAGGGAGGAGGGAGGAAGGAGGAAGGAAGGAGGGAGGAAGGAAGGAGGAACACATTGTGGAGAGGAGACGGGACGGAAGCCACAGATTCCTCTTTGTGCAGAGTTTTTAAATTAATTCGGCAGAAGCTGCTTCTGTTCCACCGTAACTAAAGACATTAGTCTGAAGCTCCGCCCCCTTCAGGACGCGACCCATGCTGGCGACGACAATTCAGCCAATCAGAGCCATCCGCAGCTCTGATGTCACAGCTCGGGGCTCTGATGACTCAGGGAGGTGTGTCGGGATGATGTAAACACACACACACACACGCACACACACACACACGCACACACGCACACACACACACGCACACACGCACACACGCACACACACACACACACACACACACACACTCACATTTCTTTGCAGAGGACTCCAATCCGCTGGTTTTCTGAGCCGCTGCGCTCCCTGGACAGACTGAGCTCCTCCTGGTGTTTAGAGTTCTGCTGCTTCAGAGCCTCGAGCTGGAGACACACACACACACACACACACACACACACACACACACACACACACACACACACACACACACACACACACACACACACACACACACACACACACACACACAATTATTGTGACAGGTAAAATAACATGTTGTTCCTCCTGTAGTTTAAATCCTCTCATCCTATAACGTGCGTAAAGACGTCTGTGGATCCTTAAGGGTTTCGCTTTGGTCTACGGTCAGCCCGACACCCAGAGGTGTTCAATGGCGTCGCGTAAGACAAAGAGAGGCGAGACATCTTCACGTTACAAAAGCTGGAACCAGCAGATGTTTGACTTTGTTGCTTAAAACCCCCGAAGTTTATGGATTGAGAGGCTCCTGGTTCGAGTCTCATCAGAGACCTTTTGTTGCATCTCACATGTTCTGTTCTCACACAATACTAATGGTCCTCCTGCCAACAACAATCTACTGTTCACACACACACACATATATAAAAGCTGCAGACGGAGAAGAGAAGTTCTGGTTGAGAATCTGCAGTTCATTCTAAACACCGTGACTCGTAGTTTTTGGGCGAGTCGGCAAAGAGCAGAATGAGTTCAATCCACGTGAAGCTAAAAATAAAAATCCCCCAAAAGACGTCACTTCCTCCAACTTCCCCTCATGCAAACTTTCAGTCTCTCACTCCATTCATCCAGAAAAAAAGAAAACATCTCATGCATCATCAGAATGACACGTGCAGCGCTGCGGCCTGAGCCGGTTTAAAATAGCAACAACAGTCAACGGTGAAGGAACACGCGTGACTTTCAAATCAATCTGCAGCCGCTGGCTTCAGAGGAAATGAGATCTAAAAAATAAAAACTTTATTGATTCACACGGCAGCGTGTTTCTGTCTGCAGCGTGTTTCTGTGTTTCTGTCTGCAGCGTGTTTCTGTCTGTAGCGTGTTTCTGTGTTTCTGTCTGTAGCGTGTTTCTGTGTTTCTGTCTGCAGCGTGTTTCTGTGTTTCTGTCTGCAGCGTGTTTCTGTGTTTCTGTCTGCAGCGTGTTTCTGTGTTTCTGTCTGCAGCGTGTTTCTGTGTTTCTGTCTGCAGCGTGTTTCTGTCTGCAGCGTGTTTCTGTGTTTCTGTCTGTAGCGTGTTTCTGTGTTTCTGTCTGCAGCGTGTTTCTGTGTTTCTGTCTGCAGCGTGTTTCTGTGTTTCTGTCTGCAGCGTGTTTCTGTGTTTCTGTCTGCAGCGTGTTTCTGTGTTTCTGTCTGTAGCGTGTTTCTGTGTTTCTGTCTGCAGCGTGTTTCTGTGTTTCTGTCTGCAGCGTGTTTCTGTGTTTCTGTCTGCAGCGTGTTTCTGTGTTTCTGTGTTTCTGTCTGTAGCGTGTTTCTGTGTTTCTGTCTGCAGCGTGTTTCTGTGTTTCTGTGTTTCTGTCTGTAGCGTGTTTCTGTGTTTCTGTCTGTAGCGTGTTTCTGTCTGTAGCGTGTTTCTGTGTTTCTGTCTGCAGCGTGTTTCTGTCTGCAGCGTGTTTCTGTGTTTCTGTCTGCAGCGTGTTTCTGTGTTTCTGTCTGTAGCGTGTTTCTGTCTGTAGCGTGTTTCTGTGTTTCTGTCTGCAGCGTGTTTCTGTGTTTCTGTCTGTAGCGTGTTTCTGTCTGTAGCGTGTTTCTGTCTGCAGCGTGTTTCTGTGTTTCTGTCTGCAGCGTGTTTCTGTGTTTCTGTCTGCAGCGTGTTTCTGTGTTTCTGTCTGTAGCGTGTTTCTGTGTTTCTGTCTGCAGCGTGTTTCTGTCTGTAGCGTGTTTCTGTCTGCAGCGTGTTTCTGTGTTTCTGTCTGCAGCGTGTTTCTGTGTTTCTGTCTGCAGCGTGTTTCTGTGTTTCTGTCTGCAGCGTGTTTCTGTGTTTCTGTCTGCAGCGTGTTTCTGTGTTTCTGTCTGTAGCGTGTTTCTGTGTTTCTGTCTGCAGCGTGTTTCTGTGTTTCTGTCTGCAGCGTGTTTCTGTGTTTCTGTCTGTAGCGTGTTTCTGTGTTTCTGTCTGCAGCGTGTTTCTGTGTTTCTGTCTGCAGCGTGTTTCTGTGTTTCTGTCTGCAGCGTGTTTCTGTGTTTCTGTCTGTAGCGTGTTTCTGTGTTTCTGTCTGCAGCGTGTTTCTGTCTGTAGCGTGTTTCTGTGTTTCTGTCTGCAGCGTGTTTCTGTGTTTCTGTCTGCAGCGTGTTTCTGTGTTTCTGTCTGCAGCGTGTTTCTGTGTTTCTGTCTGCAGCGTGTTTCTGTGTTTCTGTCTGTAGCGTGTTTCTGTGTTTCTGTCTGCAGCGTGTTTCTGTGTTTCTGTCTGCAGCGTGTTTCTGTGTTTCTGTCTGCAGCGTGTTTCTGTCTGTAGCGTGTTTCTGTGTTTCTGTCTGTAGCGTGTTTCTGTGTTTCTGTCTGCAGCGTGTTTCTGTGTTTCTGTCTGCAGCGTGTTTCTGTGTTTCTGTCTGTAGCGTGTTTCTGTGTTTCTGTCTGCAGCGTGTTTCTGTGTTTCTGTCTGCAGCGTGTTTCTGTGTTTCTGTCTGCAGCGTGTTTCTGTGTTTCTGTCTGCAGCGTGTTTCTGTGTTTCTGTCTGTAGCGTGTTTCTGTCTGTAGCGTGTTTCTGTGTTTCTGTCTGCAGCGTGTTTCTGTGTTTCTGTCTGCAGCGTGTTTCTGTGTTTCTGTCTGCAGCGTGTTTCTGTGTTTCTGTCTGTAGCGTGTTTCTGTGTTTCTGTCTGCAGCGTGTTTCTGTCTGCAGCGTGTTTCTGTGTTTCTGTCTGTAGCGTGTTTCTGTGTTTCTGTCTGCAGCGTGTTTCTGTCTGTAGCGTGTTTCTGTGTTTCTGTCTGCAGCGTGTTTCTGTGTTTCTGTCTGCAGCGTGTTTCTGTCTGTAGCGTGTTTCTGTGTTTCTGTCTGCAGCGTGTTTCTGTGTTTCTGTCTGCAGCGTGTTTCTGTCTGTAGCGTGTTTCTGTGTTTCTGTCTGCAGCGTGTTTCTGTGTTTCTGTCTGCAGCGTGTTTCTGTGTTTCTGTCTGCAGCGTGTTTCTGTGTTTCTGTCTGCAGCGTGTTTCTGTGTTTCTGTCTGTAGCGTGTTTCTGTGTTTCTGTCTGCAGCGTGTTTCTGTCTGTAGCGTGTTTCTGTGTTTCTGTCTGCAGCGTGTTTCTGTGTTTCTGTCTGCAGCGTGTTTCTGTGTTTCTGTCTGCAGCGTGTTTCTGTGTTTCTGTCTGCAGCGTGTTTCTGTGTTTCTGTCTGTAGCGTGTTTCTGTGTTTCTGTCTGCAGCGTGTTTCTGTGTTTCTGTCTGCAGCGTGTTTCTGTGTTTCTGTCTGCAGCGTGTTTCTGTCTGTAGCGTGTTTCTGTGTTTCTGTCTGTAGCGTGTTTCTGTGTTTCTGTCTGCAGCGTGTTTCTGTGTTTCTGTCTGCAGCGTGTTTCTGTGTTTCTGTCTGTAGCGTGTTTCTGTGTTTCTGTCTGCAGCGTGTTTCTGTGTTTCTGTCTGCAGCGTGTTTCTGTGTTTCTGTCTGCAGCGTGTTTCTGTGTTTCTGTCTGCAGCGTGTTTCTGTGTTTCTGTCTGTAGCGTGTTTCTGTCTGCAGCGTGTTTCTGTGTTTCTGTCTGCAGCGTGTTTCTGTGTTTCTGTCTGTAGCGTGTTTCTGTCTGCAGCGTGTTTCTGTGTTTCTGTCTGCAGCGTGTTTCTGTGTTTCTGTCTGTAGCGTGTTTCTGTGTTTCTGTCTGCAGCGTGTTTCTGTCTGCAGCGTGTTTCTGTGTTTCTGTCTGTAGCGTGTTTCTGTCTGCAGCGTGTTTCTGTGTTTCTGTCTGCAGCGTGTTTCTGTGTTTCTGTCTGTAGCGTGTTTCTGTGTTTCTGTCTGCAGCGTGTTTCTGTCTGCAGCGTGTTTCTGTCTGTAGCGTGTTTCTGTGTTTCTGTCTGCAGCGTGTTTCTGTGTTTCTGTCTGCAGCGTGTTTCTGTGTTTCTGTCTGCAGCGTGTTTCTGTGTTTCTGTCTGCACGTCAACACGTCTGCATACAAGTTTCTGACTTTTTTTTAGCGCCTCAGTGTTCAGCTCTAGTATGCAGATATAAACACACACACACACACACACACACACACACACACACACACACACACACACACACACACACACACACACACACACACACACACACACACACACACACACGTGCGGAATGTAAACATCCAACCCCAATGCAAACCCTTTACGAGTCAGAGACACGCGAGCCCTCTCTTCCTGCAGAGTAACACAGTGATGACTTTACTGGTCCGCTTCGAGCTAAAAGAAGCTCCACAGACGGAGCGTCCTACCTGGTAGAGAGGAGAGTAGACGCTAGAGGAGTAACCCTGATGCAGAGCGGCTACGTCCATACCTCCAGCTGTGTTCAGCTGTCTGACCTCCAGCTGTGTTCACCTGTCTGACCTCCAGCTGTGTTCACCTGTCTGACCTCCAGCTGTGTTCACTTGTCTGACAGCA
>JBAMJR010000351.1:62500-70000 GCA_038501785.1 Myoxocephalus aenaeus | reverse complement strand
ACCGTGGCCACCTGCAGGGGGAGGAGGGGACTTTAACGGGTTATAGCAGAGATAACACGCTCTGTCAGTTATACTCCAGTAACACGCTCTGTCAGTTATACTCCAGTAACACGCTCTGTCAGTTATACTCCAGTAACACGCTCTGTCAGTTATACTCCAGTAACACGCTCTGTCAGTTATACTCCAGTAACACGCTCTCTGTCAGTTATACTCCAGTAACACGCTCTCTGTCAGTTATACTCCAGTAACACGCTCTCTGTCAGTTATACTCCAGTAACACGCTCTCTGTCAGTTATACTCCAGTAACACGCTCTCTGTCAGTTATACTCCAGTAACACGCTCTCTGTCAGTTATACTCCAGTAACACGCTCTGTCAGTTATACTCCTGTAACACGCTCTCTGTCAGTTATACTCCAGTAACACGCTCTCTGTCAGTTATACTCCAGTAACACGCTCTGTCAGTTATACTCCAGTAACACGCTCTGTCAGTTATACTCCAGTAACACGCTCTGTCAGTTATACTCCAGTAACACGCTCTGTCAGTTATACTCCAGTAACACGCTCTGTCAGTTATACTCCAGTAACACGCTCTCTGTCAGTTATACTCCAGTAACACGCTCTCTGTCAGTTATACTCCAGTAACACGCTCTGTCAGTTATACTCCAGTAACACACTCTGTCAGTTATACTCCAGTAACACGCTCTCTGTCAGTTATACTCCAGTAACACGCTCTCTGTCAGTTATACTCCAGTAACACGCTCTCTGTCAGTTATACTCCAGTAACACGCTCTCTGTCAGTTATACTCCAGTAACACGCTCTGTCAGTTATACTCCTGTAACACGCTCTCTGTCAGTTATACTCCAGTAACACGCTCTGTCAGTTATACTCCAGTAACACGCTCCCTGTCAGTTATACTCCAGTAACACGCTCTCTGTCAGTTATACTCCAGTAACACACTCTCTGTCAGTTATACTCCAGTAACACGCTCTGTCAGTTATACTCCAGTAACACGCTCTGTCAGTTATACTCCAGTAACACGCTCCCTGTCAGTTATACTCCAGTAACACGCTCCCTGTCAGTTATACTCTAGTAACACGCTCTCTGTCAGTTATACTCCTGTAACACGCTCTCTGTCAGTTATACTCCAGTAACACGCTCTCTGTCAGTTATACTCCAGTAACACGCTCTCTGTCAGTTATACTCTAGTAACACGCTCTCTGTCAGTTATACTCCAGTAACACACTCTCTGTCAGTTATACTCCAGTAACACGCTCTCTGTCAGTTATACTCCAGTAACACGCTCTGTCAGTTATACTCCAGTAACACACTCTCTGTCAGTTATACTCCAGTAACACGCTCTGTCAGTTATACTCCAGTAACACACTCCCTGTCAGTTATACTCCAGTAACACGCTCTCTGTCAGTTATACTCCAGTAACACGCTCTCTGTCAGTTATACTCCAGTAACACACTCTCTGTCAGTTATACTCCTGTAACACGCTCTCTGTCAGTTATACTCCAGTAACACGCTCTGTCAGTTATACTCCAGTAACACGCTCTGTCAGTTATACTCCTGTAACACGCTCTCTGTCAGTTATACTCCAGTAACACACTCTCTGTCAGTTATACTCCAGTAACACGCTCTCTGTCAGTTATACTCCAGTAACACGCTCTCTGTCAGTTATACTCCAGTAACACGCTCTCTGTCAGTTATACTCCAGTAACACGCTCTGTCAGTTATACTCCTGTAACACGCTCTCTGTCAGTTATACTCCAGTAACACACTCTCTGTCAGTTATACTCCAGTAACACACTCTCTGTCAGTTATACTCCAGTAACACGCTCTCTGTCAGTTATACTCCAGTAACACACTCTCTGTCAGTTATACTCCAGTAACACGCTCTGTCAGTTATACTCCTGTAACACGCTCTCTGTCAGTTATACTCCAGTAACACACTCTCTGTCAGTTATACTCCAGTAACATGCTCTGTCAGTTATACTCCAGTAACACGCTCTCTGTCAGTTATACTCCAGTAACACACTCTCTGTCAGTTATACTCCAGTAACACACTCTCTGTCAGTTATACTCCTGTAACACGCTCTCTGTCAGTTATACTCCAGTAACACGCTCTGTCAGTTATACTCCAGTAACACGCTCTGTCAGTTATACTCCTGTAACACGCTCTCTGTCAGTTATACTCCAGTAACACGCTCTCTGTCAGTTATACTCCAGTAACACGCTCTGTCAGTTATACTCCTGTAACACGCTCTCTGTCAGTTATACTCCAGTAACACGCTCTCTGTCAGTTATACTCCAGTAACACGCTCTCTGTCAGTTATACTCTAGTAACACGCTCTCTGTCAGTTATACTCTAGTAACACGCTCTCTGTCAGTTATACTCCAGTAACACGCTCTCTGTCAGTTATACTCCAGTAACACGCTCTGTCAGTTATACTCCTGTAACACGCTCTCTGTCAGTTATACTCCAGTAACACACTCTCTGTCAGTTATACTCCAGTAACACGCTCTGTCAGTTATACTCCAGTAACACGCTCTGTCAGTTATACTCCAGTAACACGCTCCCTGTCAGTTATACTCCAGTAACACGCTCCCTGTCAGTTATACTCTAGTAACACGCTCTCTGTCAGTTATACTCCTGTAACACGCTCTCTGTCAGTTATACTCCAGTAACACGCTCTCTGTCAGTTATACTCCAGTAACACGCTCTGTCAGTTATACTCCTGTAACACGCTCTCTGTCAGTTATACTCCAGTAACACACTCTCTGTCAGTTATACTCCAGTAACACGCTCTCTGTCAGTTATACTCCAGTAACACGCTCTCTGTCAGTTATACTCCAGTAACACGCTCTGTCAGTTATACTCCAGTAACACACTCTCTGTCAGTTATACTCCAGTAACACGCTCTGTCAGTTATACTCCAGTAACACGCTCTGTCAGTTATACTCCAGTAACACACTCCCTGTCAGTTATACTCCAGTAACACGCTCTCTGTCAGTTATACTCCAGTAACACGCTCTCTGTCAGTTATACTCCAGTAACACACTCTCTGTCAGTTATACTCCTGTAACACGCTCTCTGTCAGTTATACTCCAGTAACACGCTCTGTCAGTTATACTCCAGTAACACGCTCTGTCAGTTATACTCCTGTAACACGCTCTCTGTCAGTTATACTCCAGTAACACACTCTCTGTCAGTTATACTCCAGTAACACGCTCTCTGTCAGTTATACTCCAGTAACACGCTCTCTGTCAGTTATACTCCAGTAACACGCTCTCTGTCAGTTATACTCCAGTAACACGCTCTGTCAGTTATACTCCAGTAACACACTCTCTGTCAGTTATACTCCAGTAACACGCTCTGTCAGTTATACTCCAGTAACACGCTCTGTCAGTTATACTCCAGTAACACACTCCCTGTCAGTTATACTCCAGTAACACGCTCTCTGTCAGTTATACTCCAGTAACACGCTCTCTGTCAGTTATACTCCAGTAACACGCTCTGTCAGTTATACTCCTGTAACACGCTCTCTGTCAGTTATACTCCAGTAACACACTCTCTGTCAGTTATACTCCAGTAACACGCTCTCTGTCAGTTATACTCCAGTAACACGCTCTCTGTCAGTTATACTCCAGTAACACGCTCTGTCAGTTATACTCCTGTAACACGCTCTCTGTCAGTTATACTCCAGTAACACACTCTCTGTCAGTTATACTCCAGTAACACGCTCTCTGTCAGTTATACTCCAGTAACACACTCTCTGTCAGTTATACTCCAGTAACACACTCTCTGTCAGTTATACTCCTGTAACACGCTCTCTGTCAGTTATACTCCAGTAACACGCTCTGTCAGTTATACTCCAGTAACACGCTCTGTCAGTTATACTCCAGTAACACGCTCTCTGTCAGTTATACTCCAGTAACACACTCTCTGTCAGTTATACTCCTGTAACACGCTCTCTGTCAGTTATACTCCAGTAACACGCTCTCTGTCAGTTATACTCCAGTAACACGCTCTCTGTCAGTTATACTCCAGTAACACACTCTCTGTCAGTTATACTCCAGTAACACGCTCTCTGTCAGTTATACTCCAGTAACACGCTCTCTGTCAGTTATACTCCAGTAACACGCTCTCTGTCAGTTATACTCTAGTAACACGCTCTCTGTCAGTTATACTCTAGTAACACGCTCTCTGTCAGTTATACTCCAGTAACACGCTCTCTGTCAGTTATACTCCAGTAACACGCTCTCTGTCAGTTATACTCCAGTAACACGCTCTCTGTCAGTTATACTCCAGTAACACGCTCTCTGTCAGTTATACTCCAGTAACACGCTCTCTGTCAGTTATACTCCTGTAACACGCTCTCTGTCAGTTATACTCCAGTAACACACTCTCTGTCAGTTATACTCCAGTAACACGCTCTCTGTCAGTTATACTCCAGTAACACACTCTCTGTCAGTTATACTCCAGTAACACGCTCTCTGTCAGTTATACTCTAGTAACACGCTCTCTGTCAGTTATACTCCAGTAACACGCTCCCTGTCAGTTATACTCCTGTAACACGCTCTCTGTCAGTGATACTCTAGTAACACGCTCCCTGTCAGTTATACTCTAGTAACACGCTCTCTGTCAGTTATACTCTAGTAACACACTCTCTGTCAGTTATACTCCAGTAACACGCTCCCTGTCAGTTATACTCCAGTAACACGCTCTCTGTCAGTTATACTCCAGTAACACGCTCTCTGTCAGTTATACTCCAGTAACACGCTCTGTCAGTTATACTCCAGTAACACACTCTGTCAGTTATACTCCAGTAACACACTCTGTCAGTTATACTCCAGTAACACGCTCCCTGTCAGTTATACTCCTGTAACACGCTCTCTGTCAGTTATACTCCAGTAACACGCTCCCTGTCAGTTATACTCCAGTAACACGCTCCCTGTCAGTTATACTCCAGTAACACACTCTGTCAGTTATACTCCAGTAACACGCTCTGTCAGTTATACTCCTGTAACACGCTCTCTGTCAGTTATACTCCAGTAACACACTCTCTGTCAGTTATACTCCAGTAACACGCTCTCTGTCAGTTATACTCCAGTAACACACTCTCTGTCAGTTATACTCCAGTAACACACTCTCTGTCAGTTATACTCCTGTAACACGCTCTCTGTCAGTTATACTCCAGTAACACGCTCTGTCAGTTATACTCCAGTAACACGCTCTCTGTCAGTTATACTCCAGTAACACACTCTCTGTCAGTTATACTCCTGTAACACGCTCTCTGTCAGTTATACTCCAGTAACACGCTCTCTGTCAGTTATACTCCAGTAACACGCTCTCTGTCAGTTATACTCCAGTAACACACTCTCTGTCAGTTATACTCCAGTAACACGCTCTCTGTCAGTTATACTCCAGTAACACGCTCTCTGTCAGTTATACTCCAGTAACACGCTCTCTGTCAGTTATACTCTAGTAACACGCTCTCTGTCAGTTATACTCTAGTAACACGCTCTCTGTCAGTTATACTCCAGTAACACGCTCTCTGTCAGTTATACTCCAGTAACACGCTCTCTGTCAGTTATACTCCAGTAACACGCTCTCTGTCAGTTATACTCCAGTAACACGCTCTCTGTCAGTTATACTCCAGTAACACGCTCTCTGTCAGTTATACTCCTGTAACACGCTCTCTGTCAGTTATACTCCAGTAACACACTCTCTGTCAGTTATACTCCAGTAACACGCTCTCTGTCAGTTATACTCCAGTAACACGCTCTCTGTCAGTTATACTCCAGTAACACGCTCTCTGTCAGTTATACTCTAGTAACACGCTCTCTGTCAGTTATACTCCAGTAACACGCTCCCTGTCAGTTATACTCCTGTAACACGCTCTCTGTCAGTGATACTCTAGTAACACGCTCCCTGTCAGTTATACTCTAGTAACACGCTCTCTGTCAGTTATACTCTAGTAACACACTCTCTGTCAGTTATACTCCAGTAACACGCTCCCTGTCAGTTATACTCCAGTAACACGCTCTCTGTCAGTTATACTCCAGTAACACGCTCTCTGTCAGTTATACTCCAGTAACACGCTCTGTCAGTTATACTCCAGTAACACACTCTGTCAGTTATACTCCAGTAACACGCTCTGTCAGTTATACTCCAGTAACACACTCTGTCAGTTATACTCCAGTAACACGCTCCCTGTCAGTTATACTCCTGTAACACGCTCTCTGTCAGTTATACTCCAGTAACACGCTCCCTGTCAGTTATACTCCAGTAACACGCTCCCTGTCAGTTATACTCCAGTAACACACTCTGTCAGTTATACTCCAGTAACACGCTCTCTGTCAGTTATACTCCAGTAACACGCTCTGTCAGTTATACTCCAGTAACACGCTCTCTGTCAGTTATACTCCTGTAACACGCTCTCTGTCAGTTATACTCTAGTAACACGCTCCCTGTCAGTTATACTCTAGTAACACGCTCCCTGTCAGTTATACTCCTGTAACACGCTCTCTGTCAGTTATACTCTAGTAACACGCTCCCTGTCAGTTATACTCCAGTAACACGCTCCCTGTCAGTTATACTCCAGTAACACACTCTGTCAGTTATACTCCAGTAACACGCTCTCTGTCAGTTATACTCCAGTAACACGCTCTGTCAGTTATACTCTAGTAACATGCTCTCTGTCAGTTATACTCCAGTAACACGCTCCCTGTCAGTTATACTCCAGTAACACGCTCTCTGTCAGTTATACTCCAGTAACACGCTCTCTGTCAGTTATACTCCTGTAACACGCTCTCTGTCAGTTATACTCTAGTAACACGCTCCCTGTCAGTTATACTCCAGTAACACGCTCTCTGTCAGTTATACTCCTGTAACACGCTCTCTGTCAGTTATACTCTAGTAACACGCTCCCTGTCAGTTATACTCCAGTAACACGCTCTCTGTCAGTTATACTCCTGTAACACGCTCTCTGTCAGTTATACTCTAGTAACACGCTCCCTGTCAGTTATACTCCAGTAACACGCTCTCTGTCAGTTATACTCCTGTAACACGCTCTCTGTCAGTTATACTCCAGTAACACGCTCTCTGTCAGTTATACTCTAGTAACACGCTCCCTGTCAGTTATACTCCAGTAACACGCTCTCTGTCAGTTATACTCTAGTAACACGCTCCCTGTCAGTTATACTCCAGTAACACGCTCTCTGTCAGTTATACTCCTGTAACACGCTCTCTGTCAGTTATACTCCAGTAACACGCTCCCTGTCAGTTATACTCTAGTAACACGCTCTCTGTCAGTTATACTCTAGTAACACGCTCTCTGTCAGTTATACTCTAGTAACACGCTCTCTGTCAGTTATACTCCAGTAACACGCTCCCTGTCAGTTATACTCCTGTAACACACTCTGTCAGTTATACTCTAGTAACACGCTCTCTGTCAGTTATACTCTAGTAACACGCTCTCTGTCAGTTATAC
>JBAMJR010000351.1:22500-57500 GCA_038501785.1 Myoxocephalus aenaeus | reverse complement strand
CTCGTGGCCTTGGCCACCTCGTACCGCTCCAGGTCTCGCTCCGCCAGCAGCTGCTCGATGTGCTGCTGCTTCTCCTTCAGCGCCTCCTGCAGCGCCGTGGTGCCGGAGATCTTCCGGGCGTAGCGCGCAGACGTCTCCGTCAGCTGGAAGGAACCCAGAGCACAAACTTCAGCGCGGAGGACGGTTCGGGTCGCGAACATAAACCTCCGCGGTGCCGCGTGAGTCCTACCAGTCCGGCCCGGCTGGGTTTGCCGCTGATGGAGGAGGTGGCGGAGCTGAGCGAGCTGATGGAGGAAGCGCTGGGGCTCCTCTTCAGGGCCGACATCCTCCGAGAGCTCTTGGTCTTGGTCGGCGTGGTGCAGGGGAAGCCGATACGCGTCACCTTGTGGGCCGGGGCGAACAGACCGTACCGGGACATGCACTGGAAGTACCTGAGAGGAGAACCAGGGGTTAAGAACATCGTCCTTCCAGGTTATAACGTGTTACAACAGACTATGTGCACCGTCTTCCTTCCAGGTTACAACAGACTATGTGCATCGTCTTCCTTCCAGGTTACAACAGACTATGTGCACCGTCTTCCTTCCAGGTTACAACAGACTATGTGCACCGTCTTCCTTCCAGGTTACAACAGACTATGTGCACCGTCTTCCTTCCAGGTTACAACAGACTATGTGCATCGTCTTCCTTCCAGGTTACAACAGACTATGTGCACCGTCTTCCTTCCAGGTTACAACAGACTATGTGCACCGTCTTCCTTCCAGGTTACAACAGACTACGGCTCCACCTGGTGCCGGCCACGGCTCCGTCGTTCTTGCCCAGCGGCTCGTCCAGCTCCACTCCGCACCAGCCGCCCTTTGCGAAGTCCGTCTCTCCCAGAAAGCGCACGACTCCGGCCTTGTTCCCACCGACCTGCGCAGAAAACAAACAAAACCGTTTTTATTCACCGTGTTGTGTATTTCTCTTTGTACTTTAAGGAAGGTGTATGAATCATGCAGGGCTCTGTTTGTCTCCAGGTAAAACACAAATAAACACACCAACATGTCCGGACTACACCAGCGTGCCTTCGCTTACGTGCAGAACTCCTGTTTTTAACTGTTTGTCATTATTTCCTCTTCATTTCTGTCACAGGGATATTGTCGGCTGCCCAAATGTGATTTATGACACTTTATGACTACATTTGTAATGATTTCGCCAGCTGATGTCCAACAGGAAGAGGCGTGGGTTGGAGAGCAGGAAGCAGGAACAGGAGCCTGAATGCTGACACGGGGTGGGTGCCAACGTCCCAAGTCTCTTAATTGTGTCCCAAGTCTCTTAATTGTGTCCCAACATCCCAAGTCTCTTAATTGCATCCCAAGTCTCTTAATTGCGTCCCAACATCCCAAGTCTCTTAATTGCATCCCAAGTCTCTTAATTGCGTCCCAAGTCTCTTAATTGCGTCCCAACATCCCAAGTCTCTTAATTGCGTCCCAAGTCTCTTAATTGCGTCCCAACGTCCCAAGTCTCTTAATTGCGTCCCAAGTCTCTTAATTGCGTCCCTACATCCCAAGTCTCTTAATTGCGTCCCAAGTCTCTTAATTGCGTCCCAAGTCTCTTAATTGCGTCCCAACATCCCAAGTCTCTTAATTGCATCCCAAGTCTCTTAATTGCGTCCCAACGTCCCAAGTCTCTTAATTGCGTCCCAAGTCTCTTAATTGCGTCCCTACATCCCAAGTCTGTTAATTGCGTCCCAACGTCCCAAGTCTCTTAATTGCGTCCCAAGTCTCTTAATTGCGTCCCAAGTCTCTTAATTGCGTCCCAACATCCCAAGTCTCTTAATTGCGTCCCAAGTCTCTTAATTGCGTCCCAACATCCCAAGTCTCTTAATTGCGTCCCAAGTCTCTTAATTGCGTCCCAACGTCCCAAGTCTCTTAATTGCGTCCCAAGTCTCTTAATTGCGTCCCTACATCCCAAGTCTCTTAATTGCGTCCCAACGTCCCAAGTCTCTTAATTGCGTCCCAAGTCTCTTAATTGCGTCCCAAGTCTCTTAATTGCGTCCCAACATCCCAAGTCTCTTAATTGCATCCCAAGTCTCTTAATTGCGTCCCAACGTCCCAAGTCTCTTAATTGCGTCCCAAGTCTCTTAATTGCGTCCCTACATCCCAAGTCTGTTAATTGCGTCCCAACGT
This sequence comes from Myoxocephalus aenaeus, assembly GCA_038501785.1. Lineage (NCBI taxonomy): Eukaryota > Metazoa > Chordata > Actinopteri > Perciformes > Cottidae > Myoxocephalus > Myoxocephalus aenaeus. The sequence continues at coordinate 55,335 of JBAMJR010000351.1, read as the reverse complement.
CCCAAGTCTCTTAATTGCGTCCCAAGTCTCTTAATTGCGTCCCAAGTCTCTTAATTGCGTCCCAACATCCCAAGTCTCTTAATTGCGTCCCAAGTCTCTTAATTGCGTCCCAACATCCCAAGTCTCTTAATTGCGTCCCAAGTCTCTTAATTGCGTCCCAACATCCCAAGTCTCTTAATTGCATCCCATGTCCCAAGTCTCTTAATTGCGTCCCAAGTCTCTTAATTGCGTCCCTGTTTCCCTCACTTGAGTCTTTTCCTTGCGTCCTACTCCCTCCCTAAGATGCATCCCAGGTGGGAGGGGCTAAGAGAGGAAACGAGCATCATGTGTTTCTGATGACGGCGGATCAGCGGTCAGAGCAGAAATCAGAGCTTCGGGACGGCGTCAACAGGCGCAGAACAGCTTCCGGTTGGAGGAGCGAGGAAACGACCAATAAGAGACTCGGGATGGAGCCAGGAGAAGAGGGAGATAACGAGGGACAGGTGGAACTCATTAAGAGGAGAGGACTTTACAACTCAAACAGGGAAACAAAGTGTAATGAAAACAGAAAGACTTGCAGCTCTGCGGGGAGCCGACCAGACGACCAGACGCCGAAGCAGGGGATCACATCTCACACATGTTGAAATCAACACTTCAGCTACAAGAAGTGACCAGCTATGATAAGATATCTGGGGATAAACTCTGAGCACATCAGTGGTTGTGTTCCGTTACCAGCACTCGGTCTCCCAGCCTCAGCTCCCTCCTCTTCTTCATGGACTCCGTGTCGGAGACGTTGGACACCGACTCGCTGGACGTGAGCATTCGGTTCAGAGCGCCGCTCGTCTTCACGCCGCCGCCCGGAGCTGCAGGAGAGAAAGCTTCAGGTCACCGGGACACAGAGGTCAGACACATGTTGACCAGTGGAGGCCATGACTTTCACCAAATGTCCAGGACCAACATTTAGTGAAGTCTGGGTGTAAACAGTAAAAAGTGAGTAAATGTAGTATTTAAACTAACAATGAGAATACAAAGCATACAGTAAACCTTAAATGACTCAAATGAATGAGACAATAGTTTGATTAAAAGAATAAACATTTATATAGATGCCTGTATGTATGCTGCTTATATTCTGAGTCTTTCTTTTAAAAGCATATTCATTATTTCAAACTCAGCGTGAATGAAGACATGAACACATGAATATAACACATTTACATGACTTTTACTAATCTTTCTCAAGGACTTTTCCAGGCCTGGAAATAACCGTTTTAAAACTCCATGACCGTCAGAACGCTGTAAACAAACAAACAAACAGAATGCAGGTTGGTGAGGAGCTAACGGCTCACCAGCGGCGGCGGAGCCGTCGGCTGCAGGCTCCCTGCTCCCAGAGGCTCCGGGTCCAGACTCACTGGTCCCAGAGGCTCCTGGTCCAGACTCCCTGGTCCCAGAGGCTCCTGGTCCAGACTCACTGGTCCCAGAGGCTCCTGGTCCAGACTCCCTGGTCCCAGAGGCTCCTGGTCCAGACTCACTGGTCCCAGAGGCTCCTGGTCCAGACTCACTGGTCCCAGAAGCTCCTGGTCCAGACTCCCTGGTCCCAGAGGCTCCTGGTCCAGACCCCCTGGTCCCAGAGGCTCCTGGTCCAGACTCACTGGTCCCAGAGGCTCCTGGTCCAGACTCCCTGGTCCCAGAGGCTCCTGGTCCAGACTCACTGGTCCCAGAGGCTCCTGGTCCAGACTCACTGCTCCCAGAGGCTCCTGGTCCAGACTCCCTGGTCCCAGAGGCTCCGGGTCCAGACTCCCTGGTCCCAGAGGCTCCGGGTCCCGGACTGGCCCGCCCCCCGTTGGCCTCCGGCAGCGCGGTCCTGCACAGCTTTGACGGCCGTGTGAAGATCCCCCTCCCGTCCTCGCACTGGAAGTACCGGACCGCCGCCACGGAGCCGTCGTTCTTCCCGATGGGCTCGTCCAGCACGACGCCGGCCCACTGGCCCGGGGCGAACTGCGTGCCCCCCAGGAACTGCACCTGGCCGGGCTTGTTGCCGTGGACCCAGACCCGCTCGCCCACCTGGAAGTCGGCGCCTGCATCGCGGGTCGGGGAGGCTCCTCCGCCGGGGGCCTTCTCTGGAGGAACCGGCTTCGGAGCGCCTGCAATCACAAGCGGCACCTGATTTAATATTCCTTAAATATATTATTTAATATTTGCTCTCAGTGATTGGGTTGGATATTGTTCTATACTTGTTATTTGTTACTCAATTCAAAAACAGCATCCATATAATAATGCATTTTAGTGGATTACTGCACAAATATCACTGGTTTATGTTCAACTAATGATTATTTTAATTATCAGTTAATAATCTGGTCGACAGAACGTCAGCAAATAATATAAAAGAATACTTTGTCTTTTCCGACCAACAGTAAATAATTATATATATTTATTGACATTTGAGAAATGTTTTACTTCTTTGGTTTGAAGAAAGTCTGCAGATTAAAAGAGTTGCTTATTATTTTTGCCCAAAAAGAGAATAATGTGAATTTGGTGGTTTCAGCACTAGAAGCTGTTCACTTTGAGGAATACAAACATGTTCTTCCACAAAAAAACATTTCCATCAAAACGCTGCAGTATTAATTTCTGTCTTCAGACGAATCAGCTGTTAGAGTAGGAAATATAAATATACAGTTTAAATTATTATATCAGATTGAAGATAAAACCACTGAACCATACTTTTCAGGGACTTTTTTTTTTTAACTCAAAGTTTTTCAATCCTCATCGCATCTTTACTTAATTAAATGTATAACGTCACATCCTCCTTAAAGACAACGGCAGGAAGTGAGTTCTTACCGGAGGACGGAGACGTCTTTGAAGGCGCCCCGGATGGACGCACTATTTTGCTCGGCGGTTTGAGTCCGCTGACCTTGCCCGCTGTACTCATGGCTCCTTGCTTTTCCATTGGCAGGGAGGGTGGGGGTATCTGGCCTGATCAAGGTGGGGGTATCTGGCCTGATCAAGGTGGGGTGGGGGTATCTGGCCTGATCAAGGTGGGGTGGGGGTACCTGGCCTGATCAAGGTGGGGGTATCTAGCCTGATCAAGGTGTGTGTGGGGGTATCTAGCCTGATCAAGGTGTGTGTGTGGGGGTATCTAGCCTGATCAAGGTGTGTGTGTGGGGGTATCTGGCCTGATCAAGGTGGGGTGGGGGTATCTGGCCTGATCAAGGTATGTGTGGGGGTATCTGGCCTGATCAAGGTGGGGTGGGGGTATCTGGCCTGATCAAGGTGGGGTGGGGGTATCTGGCCTGATCAAGATGGGGTGGGGGTATCTGGCCTGATCAAGGTGGGGTGGGGGTATCTGGCCTGATCAAGGTGTGTGTGGGGGTATCTGGCCTGATCAAGGTGGGGTGGGGGTATCTGGCCTGATCAAGGTGTGTGTGGGGGTATCTGGCCTGATCAAGATGGGGTGGGGGTATCTGGCCTGATCAAGGTGTGTGTGGGGGTATCTGGCCTGATCAAGGTGTGTGTGGGGGTATCTGGCCTGATCAAGATGGGGTGGGGGTATCTGGCCTGATCAAGGTGGGGTGGGGGTATCTGGCCTGATCAAGGTGTGTGTGGGGGTATCTGGCCTGATCAAGATGGGGTGGGGGTATCTGGCCTGATCAAGGTGTGTGTGGGGGTATCTGGCCTGATCAAGATGGGGTGGGGGTATCTGGCCTGATCAAGGTGTGTGTGGGAGTATCTGGCCTGATCAAGGTGGGGTGGGGGTATCTGGCCTGATCAAGATGGGGTGGGGGTATCTGGCCTGATCAAGGTGTGTGTGGGGGTATCTGGCCTGATCAAGGTGGGGTGGGAGTATCTGGCCTGATCAAGATGGGGTGGGGGTATCTGGCCTGATCAAGGTGGGGCGCTAGGCCTTCCCCACCGCCCCATAAAGTCCCAATGGGATGGAGCGGAACTGGAAAACAAAAGAAAAAACAAAATCCCTTGAAAATCAAACATTTTGGTGGAAAAGTAGAGAAATAGAAGTCGTGTTTACAGATTATTAGTTTAATTGATTATCTGTCACATTATTCATTATTCATGCTCAGCAGAGCTCGTTAGATCAAAATCAATAAAATCACGTGAATGTGGTTGTTTCCGTCACTTCATTTATAAAGTGTCCTCAAGTTCATCTCAACCCGGGCGACTAATGATAGTTTATTATCAATTAACCTGCCGGCTATTTCCCTGATAAATTAAAGGATTGTTTGGACTATGAAACGTCAGAAAATAGAGAAGAATACGAATCGTAATCAGAACTTCCGTATTTTGTCTAATACTCTCCAAAGATAATCAATATATAAAAATGTAAAAGTGTATTGTTTTTATCCTGAAGGCGGACCACGCCGCCATTTTGTTCTCTAGCACAGAGGGTTCACTCCGAGGGTTCTAGGTCACGACCGATGAGCTGCGTTTCAAGCGAGATGAAGAGCCATTCCAAATCACACTATATTACCCACAATGCAGCTCTGCACAGGGGTGGCAGAGAGCACTTCTTTTTATTTAGTTTTATTTTCCAACCTAAAGGCCTAAAACCTGCATGTGAATGTGATTAATTGCACGTTTGTTTTGGAATACGTTGAATTAAAAGATAAATAGATAAAAGTCCTCAACAATCTTATTTAATTAAAAAAAGTACCTGCTGCCTAAAAAAACATTTTGTAATCAGTTTCTTCATAAGTTGAAACTTGGAAAATACACATCTCCTCTCCTCAATGCCTAAGTACTGCTTATTTATTATTAGTATTATGTAATGTTAGTGATAAACTGAAGGATGAAGTGTTCTTTATGTGTTGATGATGAGTGTTTGTGATAAACTGAAGGATGAAGTGTTCTTTATGTGTTGATGATGAATGTTAGTGATAAACTGAAGGATGAAGTGTTCTTTATGTGTTGATGAATGTGTGTGATAAACTGAAGGATGAAGTGTTCCTTTATGTGCTAATGATGAATGTTAGTGATAAACTGAAGGATGAAGTGTTCTTTATGTGTTGATGATGAGTGTTTGTGATAAACTGAAGGATGAAGTGTTCTTTATGTGTTGATGATGAATGTTAGTGATAAACTGAAGGATGAAGTGTTCTTTTTGTGTTGATGAATGTTTGTGATAAACTGAAGGATGAAGTGTTCTTTTTGTGTTGATGATGAGTGTTAGTGATAAACTGAAGGATGAAGTGTTCCTATGTGTTGATGAATGTTAGTGATAAACAGAAGGATGAAGTGTTATTTTTGTGTTGATGATGAATGTTAGTGATAAACTGAAGGATGAAGTGTTCCTATGTGTTGATGAATGTTAGTGATAAACTGAAGGATGAAGTGTTATTTTTGTGTTGATGATGAATGTTAGTGATAAACTGAAGGATGAAGTGTTCTTTATGTGTTGATGATGAATGTTTGTGATAAACTGAAGGATGAAGTGTTCTTTATGTGCTAATGATGAATGTTAGTGATAAACTGAAGGATGAAGTGTTCTTTATGTGTTGATGATGAATGTTAGTGATAAACTGAAGGATGAAGTGTTCTTTATGTATTGATGAATGTTTGTGATAAACTGAAGGATGAAGTGTTCTTTTTGTGTTGATGATGAGTGTTAGTGATAAACTGAAGGATGAAGTGTTCCTATGTGTTGATGAATGTTAGTGATAAACAGAACGATGAAGTGTTATTTTTGTGTTGATGATGAATGTTAGTGATAAACTGAAGGATGAAGTGTTCCTATGTGTTGATGAATGTTAGTGATAAACTGAAGGATGAAGTGTTATTTTTGTGTTGATGATGAATGTTAGTGATAAACTGAAGGATGAAGTGTTCTTTATGTGTTGATGATGAATGTTTGTGATAAACTGAAGGATGAAGTGTTCTTTATGTGTTGATGATGAATGTTAGTGATAAACTGAAGGATGAAGTGTTCTTTATGTGTTGATGATGAATGTTAGTGATAAACTGAAGGATGAAGTGTTCCTTTATGTGTTGATGAATGTTTGTGATAAACTGAAGGATGAAGTGTTCCTTTATGTGTTGATGATGAATGTTAGTGATAAACTAAAGGATGAAGTGTTCTTTTTGTGTTGATGATGAATGTTAGTGATAAACTGAAGGATGAAGTGTTCTTTATGTGTTGATGAATGTGTGTGATAAACTGAAGGATGAAGTGTTCTTTTTGTGTTGATGATGAGTGTTAGTGATAAACTGAAGGATGAAGTGTTCCTTTATGTGTTGATGATGAATGTTAGTGATAAACTGAAGGATGAAGTGTTCCTATGTGTTGATGATGAATGTTAGTGATAAACTGAAGGATGAAGTGTTCCTATGTGTTGATGATGAATGTGTGTGATAAACTGAAGGATGAAGTGGTATTAGTTAGTAAATGGTGCCCAACCCTAATATACAACTTATCTGGTATGGTTACAGATTTCCAGCCATGTTTTTTCAACTGAAATGTGTCTGACTGTATATTTTCATGCTCAACAGTTTCATGTATCGTCGAACGTGCGCATGCGCAAAGTAACACGAGCAGCCTCGTCCTCCACGCCGCTCCCTCCCCGCCCAGCCGGTGCCGCCAGACCACAACAACAAGCGCACCCCGAGACGGAGCTGTCAAACCCGCTCCTGCTCCTCAGCGCCCCGACGCCGCTCATCTCCAGCGGCGCCATTAACCCGCACAACAATCCCGCTGCCTGTCCGCTGCTGCTTTTGTTAACGCCGCCCGGCTGATGACGAGGCTGGCCCGCGTCTGGGATTTACGGCGTCGACAACATGAACTGTTACGTTAACGTAAAGCGGCATCAAAGCGCCATTAAAGCGGACAAAGTTATGGCGGAAGCTTACTTGTTCTCTGTCGGCGTGCTGGGTCTCAGCGGAGGACGTCGTGGCTGAGCGCAGCGGAGCTTTTTTAAGAACCGTTACACGTTTTATTTTTCCAACGGCGCTTCCTTTCCTCAGCCCCAGCCCAAGCATGACGTCATCCTGGGAACTGATGCCGCCTCCACGGACCGAACCCGAAGCTCGGACATCCGAGGATCACTTTTTATTTTGTTGTTGAAAATACGATTTCGGGAAAAAGACAACACGATGGAAAACGGCACAAGCAGAATACATGGTCAAGGCTATATCTCTCTGCCGGAATGATTATATTAAATAAAAACATCTTTTGAGGAAAAAGCAATGATGCGATTAAAAGAAACGGATCCTATTTGATTTTATATTTCAAAGTAAGAGACTTATTACAAAGCAAAATAATGACGTAGTCTAGAAAAATAAGCACTTCGTATAAAAAAAGGATTTCAAAATAATGAGTTAGTATAGAAAAGCAAAATAAGGACATATTATCACAACTTAATTACTTAATATTGTAAATTAAATTAAAGACATACAATTTTGGACGCATTCCATTGTGCTGTCTTCATTACATTATGTATGTACCCATATAAATAATTAAAAAAAAAATGAAAAAAGCAATGTGATTAAAATAAAAAAAACACGTTATTTGGTTTATCAATTATTTTAATAAACTGTATTCCATATAGCAAGAGAGATTTGTTGGTAAAAACTTTGTATCGTGTGAATTATGCAGTTATTAGAAGTCCTTGCTCCTCTTTTATTACATACTATTTGACGCATGTATTACTCTGCAAGTTCTTGTGTTATTTAACATGCGTTCAATAAAAATGACAAAAAAAGTGATTTTTGTTGGCGATTCAAATGTTTAATTCATTTCCTGAAAACTGAACTTGACAGGATACAAATATTGGAAAATATCTGCACACAAAGACAAATTAAAAACATGTACTGCTTTTACATTATTTTGGTCATTACCTGCTACCTCCATGGTGGAGGTGTGTGTTTTAACTGTTTATTGTCCCTCTGGCTGTTTGATTTTTACTGTAAATATTATTCTACTCGGTAGCAGTGATTTACTATTTAAAGTATTATATGATATAAAGAAAAACTGGATAAATGCATACATATCTTATGATAGTGTTACTTTTACAATATATTTTCAGTGTTTAGATTAAGTCACTGCGGAACAGATTTTTTTAATTGTTAAAAATAATTGCTCTAATTAAAGCCCTCCCAAGGGTTTTGTTATGCGTGAGCGCGCACACAGCACTTAGCTAATTATTACTTTAGGTGGGTAATTGTTTTCACAATCAACAGCAAAACCTCTGTCCTACATTATATTAGTCATAAACTAGAATAACAGTAATTCTATGCCGAGCGCGTTCATTAATCGTCGCCGTCGAGGCTTCAAAGCTTCCGCTCGTCCACGGTGGAGACGCCGTTCTCAGACGACGCCGCCTGGTCGCCGCCGCGCCTCAGCAGCTTGTTCAGCAGCTTGTTGAAGGAGCCGCTGAAGGCCGGGCTGGAGAAGTAGTACACCACGGGGTTGAGGACGCTGTTGAAGTAGGTGAAGCACACCGAGGTGTAGAAGGCCAGGTTGGCCTCCTGGAAGTGCCGGCACTCGTGGTACCACACCTTGAGCACCCAGACGGCGATGCGCGACACCGTGCTGGGGAAGAAGCAGGTGATGAAGATCAGCGCCACGGCGGCCACGAACTGCACGGCCCGCTTGATCTTCCCCTGCTTGTCCAGCGTCCGGCCCCTCAGCTGCCACGTGATGCGCACGGTGCAGAAGGCCACGATGGCGGTGGGCAGGAAGAACTGCGTGACGTAGAAGGTGTTGTGCCAGGTGGCCAGCGGGCTGAAGCCCATGCAGATGTTGAAGCTCTCGCACTGCGTCCGGTTGCCGTTGTAGAAGAAGTGCTCGTCGGCGAGGAGGTACCCGGTGGCCACGAAGATCAGGACCCAGAGGCCGAGGGAGACCCAGAGCGCGTAGCCCAGACCCATCCGGTTGATCCGGTGCAGCGGGTGCACGATCTTGAAGTAGCGGTCGACGGCCACGGCCGTGAGGAAGAAGATGCCGGCCGCGCGGTTGGCCGCCAGCAGGAAGAGCAGCAGGCGGCACATGGCGTCGCCGTACAGCCAGTCCTTCCCCCGCCGGTAGTAGTCGGCCCTGAAGGGCAGGCAGAACAGCACGATGGAGTCGGCCACGGCCAGGTGGGTGAGGTACACGGCGTTGGGCTTCCACGCGTCCATGTGGAAGACGAACATCCACAGCGCCACCACGTTCCCCATGAGGCCGAACATGAACTCCAGGACGAGGATCGGCGGCAGCAGCCGGTCCAGGAGCGGCGCCTCGAAGGCGCAGCACTCGCCCGACGCCGAGAGATTCATCTTCAGACGCTCGGAACAGAGTCAACAGCAGACAGCGGGCTTCTCAGGCGGGGGAGTCGTGTTTGCGCTCGTGCAAAAAAAAAAAAAAAAGAGCAGCGGACAAACACAGCGACTCCCGAGCCGAGCGAACATCTGTGCGTCGTGTCCGGGGACGCGGTGTTGACCCAGAGGAGCGAGGAAACCGTAAACGTTATCTGTCGGGGGAGCGCCGCTTCATTATAAAACCATTACGCCGAGGGAGGAGGATCGCTCGCGGGAGAGCCGGAAAACAAGTAACCTGCGGCCAGTTAAGTGACTCAGATAAAGCAGCTCCACTTTTCCTCACTTCTTTTAATAAGACACACAAAGGAAAGAAAAACAAAGTTGGAAAGAAGAGCGTAGAGGCGAAGGAGACTGAAATTTATTAGCCTACAGTTTTTGCTTGAGTGAAGACATTTGGGAGGGATTCACGTCATACCACACCTTTGGCAAACGAGAGAAAGCAGCTATTAATAACTGAAACAAAAAGAAAGAAAAGATGCCCAGTGAGTGGCCAAGTCCGCAGCTCTTTATGAACAGTAAATAAAATAGGTATAAAATGACTTAATGTGTACATTTGGCCAGGTTGTTGTCGTCGTTACGGGTCACATCTGTTTCAGTAAAAGTGCATATTTGGTCTTCACTTCTTGACTTCACCCAGATCTTCAATGCTTTCGTCGTCCACCTAAAACAGACACGGAGAATTCAACGTCGTAATAATAATCCTCACAAATACTTCAAACAGAGCCCTGAATGTGGCTTAATAGTCCTCTTGTTCATTAGATTAAAAACTACGGTGACCAGCTGTTTCAGGAAATGACTGAGACACTTTTAAAAGTGAAACTTTAACTTATTTAAAGATGTACGTCTTCAGGAGGAACCAGAGGGCTGAAAGCACGGATTAAATTATTAAACTATTGTTTGAGTTGCTTATTAGTGAAGGACTCTTTTTTTTTTTTAACCATCAGCAACAGTTTATGTACAGAATATGATGCGAGAAACATAAAAAACACGAACTGTTGCTGATGGTTCTGAAGACGTACATCTTTAGTCACTTTTCATTTGGCTTGAGGCCGATTTGCGTTATACATATATGTGTGTGTGTGTGTGTGTGTGTGTGTGTGTGTGTGTGTGTGTGTATATATATATATATATATATATATATATATATATATATATATATATATATATATATATATATATATATATATATATATATATATATATATATCGTGCTTATGCAACTCAGAAGGCTCAGTTTTCTTTTTGTTCTTCGTTTCTTTGTTGTTGTTTATTTGATGATTTTCATCCCTTGTTCTATATGTGTTTAATTAAAATGAGCATCATCTAAAAATGTGCACATACATTGTCTGAAAAACATCTGTAAATGTCTAATTGATGTCTACTACCAATAAAAAAATGAAAAATGAAAAGGTCCAAGTATGAAGACAGATTGGAGACGTTCCTCTCCTCCAGCTCTTATATTTCTGAACACTGCAGAAACAGAGAGGTTTAAACTCTGTGACATCCAGCTGCCTCCTCCACGAGGCTTGAAGGGCAAAAGAGAAATAAAAACGAAAAGATGAACCATTTGAAGACCGGCCAGCTCACCTCGGGCCACTTCTCTTGAATGACGTCGATGATGTCGTCTGTGAAATCTCCCTGAATGATGATCTCATCCTCTGCCGTCACCGAGGCGCCGCAGGAGAACTTCTGGGCGAAGAACCGCTGAGCCTCCTTCAGCTCGATGTCTGCAGGAGTCCACGCAGTCATGTGAGGAGGCGAGGAAAGTGGATTTGTACATTTCAACCACAAAGTGCTTCACATAAAACCATTAAAACGTAATGCAGAGGAAAACAAGATTTAAAAACAATCAAGAACATTCATTAAAACATAAAAAACCTGCAGCTTTCAAGAAGGAGAATAAAGCACAAAGAGGCCGTGAACACCAGTGAATAAAAACAGCGCTTACCAAAAGTGTTCATGCCGCACACCCTGGTGACGTATTTCTTCTTGGCTCTTGGGATTTTTGCTATTGTGATTTTCTGAGGCACCGTCTTCTTTTTCTGTTTGATCTGTCCTCTCCCTCCTTAAAAAATAAACATCAACCAGATTAAAGTCTTTGAAACAGCAGTGACGTTATAGTTCTTTTCATTAAATCAAACATGGATAGTATAATTCTACTACTACGATATCCCATAATAAGCTTTTTATATATATATATATAAATGTAAACATCCGTCCCCGTACCTCTCTTCTGTTTCTTCTTCTCCTCCTCCTCGCCTCCTAGCGGTGCTTCTCCAGAGCCGAGGTCCTGGTGGGGCGCGTTCACTGCCGGGCCTGAGCTCAGAGGGACGAGAGCAACGGATCAAAACCCGACCCGCCGACCTTTTGGTTCTGCAAACACTGAGCCGCTGTTCCCTCCGCACAGCGCTGCTTCCTCTCAGCGCGACGTCACCACAGACCCCAAAATATTTGACCTCGTTCTGAAGTCGTTTCTCACTCTGAAGCTGAATTTCTAGACTCTGGCCTCAACGGCATTCATTCATACATTTGTGTTCAGACTTTTGAGAATATACATTTTATCTGATTAACTTCTCTTGTTTCATGCTTCAGGACTTTCCACTGAAACTCCTGTTTATAAATATGTATAGAAATACATATATACAGACATACACACACATATATATATATATATATATATATATATATATATATATATATATATATATATATATATATATATATATATATATATATATATACACACATATAAGACTTTAATAAGATCATTTTTTCTGATTCATTTCTCTTGTTTTCATTTCTCTAGTTTCAGTGGAAAGCTTCTGAGCTTTCCACTGAAACTAATTTTGTTTATAAATATACATTTAGAAATATATTTATAAAAAAATGGGTTTGTGCTGAAAATGAAAATCTAATACTTTTTCACCAAGCTGTTACAGTCCAAAGTGTTTTTAAACCTGCAGGTGGTCAGTCACTAAAATCTTGTGCTGTTTCGCTGCAGTCTTTCTTCTTTGTATATTAGATTGTGGCTTTACTTATTGTACGTAATGATTGATTGAATAAAACACACTACTACTGTTCAACTAAATGTTGTTCAGACCGCAGAACAAAATATATCCAGGTTCATTTTTTAGGAAAATGTGTCTTAAGGAAATATCGGTCTGATGGAATGAAACTGGGAGAGTTTCATGGCTCACTGTCAACACAACAGTGTGATACTGGCAATAAATGTGGAATATAATCATTTTAATAACCTTTTGGTTACTTATGTGGCAAAAGGGGGAACACGCAGTATGCGTACCGAACAAGCAGAGAGGCCTTCAGGTTCAATTCATCTCCATCTGATTGTTGTGTAATTGATGTGCACAAAAACCAACGTGGCACTCACCTACAGTCATCGTGGCAAACACATCTGGAAAGTTCTTCTCAAGCCAATACCTACATTTGGCCGGCTCCGGCATGTACTCGCAGTACTGCAGACACACACCGAGAAGAACAGCTTCAATATACAGTTAGAATGTGTACTTGTGTGTATTTTTACACAATGGTTACGCGTTTGTTTGTTATGAGTCAGCTTTGTTGTCCTCGTTTTAAACTGCATGTCTTTTTCTATTTTTCCTGGAAACATTTTTACTACTGTGTGAAAGCAACTATAAATTCCTAAAAAGTACTTGGCCAATAAAGCCGACTCTGATGTCTCAAGTCAGATATTTGTAGACGCTTTAGTGAACAAACTCACCTCCGTAGGCAGAGAGCAGACTGCAAAGAAACAAACAGACATTCAGATGTTTCAGCGGCACAAAGACAGAACAACGTACAGATAAATAGAGAAGTAAACATATGGTATACATATGTAGAACTAGAATAAAAGTAAAACATAGAAAGTTCACAAGAGCAGTTAAAGACAGTTACAGCAAATCTAGTATGCATGTACACCAGACTATGATATGTGATGTAGTGCTGATGCTACTTAGTGCTTTCTGTATTAATATAGTAGCAACATAATATATTTGCATTATTGATTATTCTGCCCATCTTTTATTATCATCAGTAAACGTTTAGTTAATGAACCGTTAAAAATAAAAGGCCATCACATCTTCACAGAGGCAAACGTGACGTCTTTAAATGTTTTGTGTAGTCCAAACAAAAGTAAACTACAGTTGTGTGCTGTACCTCCACAGTAAAGTACTTTCAGAGGGTACTTTGAGTCGCAGTGAGCTTTCCGGTGTTCTGGTTTACTTTCCAAAGGAGCAGATTCCATCTCAGTAGTAGCCATCACAAATTATCTGAACAAAAGACAGAAACAAAACGACATAAATGTTTGCACAGTGTACACACACACATACATATACATACATACATACATAGGTAAAACCTAAATAAAAGAGTTAGATATTGTTGGCCTCCACCGTGCAGCAGGGCTCCCTGAACCTTTGAGTATTAATATAATGTGAATAAAATGCAGAGGCCTCTATAAATACCTCAATGAGGTCACCTGATACAATAAGGGTTAATGACCAGGGATACAACGTCTATTATTAAAATACACTTGCCACTTATATTCTATAATATATACTTGTTTTAAAGTACCGTTAGCCGTTTGTTGTGTAGCATATGCATCTATTATTGCACCATGTTGATTATTCTGTTTATTGCTATGCACCTTTCACCTCGTCAAATTCCTTGTTTGTGTACCGTATTTAGCAAATAAACGATTATGCTCCTGATAATGTTTCATCATGCTAGAAGAGGAACATGCGTTAGCTAGCTAGCACATGAGGCTGTTAGCTTATAAATACTTGTTTTTGCGAGTATTGTTTGAATACCACAATGTCTGCGGACGCTGTCGTAAAGGAGGCAATCTGTGCCTTGCTGTGAATACACCCCACGAGTTTAGTTAGAGTGGTTTCATTAACCAGGTAACTGTTGACTCACCCAGCTGTCACCGCTTAGCTTAGCATGCTACGTAAGCTAACGCGCCGCTAACTGATCGGGGATCTGCTGTTGGGATGAACCGGGGTGAAAGACAGAAGAAGAGTTACATACCCCGCGAAATATACTCTTAAAACTGATGTCTCGTCGGTAAATCCGCTCGCATTATTGTTAACGTCGGGTTTTTTGACTTTTAGAAAATCATTCTTATTGAATAAGGTTCAGTCGGCGTACTTTGAGCACGCCTAGTGGAGCTTCTTGTTTTAGGCGTCGAAGTGGCCGGTGCGCAGCGCCGATGCGCAGCAGCGCCCCCTGCCGACCGGAGGATGAATAGAGCGACACGAAACCGTTTGAAACCATTTTCAAAATCAAGTGATATTTGTAAACTTAAAACATTCATTAGGAATGTTCTGCCGACGAGTACCGAATGTATTTATGAGTAAATATTTTAATTATTATTATTATTATTATTATTTGGACGGCATATTGTGGCCTTTCTTGGTTGAGTATTTAAATCAAGGTAAAGCCTACATATGCAGAAGTAAGAAATTAATTAATTAAACTAATTAATTAATAGAATTAAGTTATAAAAAAACTCATAATACTTTAGTTAAATCCTTTTACTGTAAAAATAAACTAAAGTATAATGTTTATAGAAAGACAAATGGATGTACGTCATCGTGACGTCACCGTCCAATCCTCGTTCTCCCACTTCACTCATTACTCTCCCAGAAGCTACCGTTAGCTAGCGAGCCGTTAAAGTTGTCCGAGAGGCGTTTATATATTCAGCAAAACGATATTTAAACGGGGTTTTGAAGCGTGTGGCTAACTTATACAACCGCCCACGTTATTGAGCCGAGTTTGCAGATTGTTTAGTTAACTTTAAAGTTATTAAAGTTAACTTTAATAACTTAAGCTAACGTTAGCCGATTGGCTTGTCCACCCAAACTATGGCCACTTCAAGCTCACAATGAAGGTAACGTAACACAGGAGCTTACTGGAGATGTTATGATGTGATGGACGAAGGGAAAATACTTTCCTCCTCAAGTGGAGGAGCCTCAGCCTGGTCAGATGGTAAACAAACACACCCTCACTGTCTTTAACAACAACCTCAATAAAGTCTTGTGTTTTAAATATATATATATATATATATATATATATATATATATATATATATATATATATATGTATATGTGAAGGTTTCAACCATCCTACAACCACTTTGGCTTTCAGATACGTCAGCTGAGCTGTGGCACAGCACTCCAGTTAAAAAGGTCAGTGACATTTCTCTGACATACACTCATGAAATAAAATGTCTGATTGTGATGTGTATGATGCCACTTTACAGAAAAATGGTGGCGCTTCACTGGATGCCAGCCGACCGTCTGCCCTGAGCAGCTTGAAGATGGACACCGTCGCAAAGCAGTGGGGCAAAAGTACACCTCCCATCCCGGCTGACGCCGAGGTGGGATTACATCTGGCCCCGTAGGCACTCCATGGTCCTTGTTTACAGTGTGTCACAGACATTTAGTTAATTTATGATGCTTTTTTCCTCTCTGTGTGCGTTACAAAAGTTCCCCGTGAAGAACCCGAGCGGCTCCACCGTCCAGCGGCAGAGGAGGGAGCTGCAGCTGCTGATGGCGGAGCTGAAGGACCGGGACAGCGAGCTGAACGCCATGGCGGCCTCCCACCACAAGCAGCTTCACGCCTGGGAACGAGACCGGCAGAGGGTGCTCTCCTCGGAGCAGAGGTGCGCCCGTCTGGAAGGTGAGGACATCAGATACCTCCTTTACTAGTTCTAGCTTTTAGCAGCACAACTGCACATTATGTTGAATGATGAATCATGAATAGATGTTTCATTTAGTCGTGTTTTCAATGTTCTTCACAGTTAATTCATGTTCTGTGATTGTTTTAGCTCCATTCTGCTGTGTGTGTTTTTGTTTGTGTGCAGAGGAGTTGCAGAAACGCAACGAGGTGATCAGAGTTCTGACTAAACGTGTGTGGGCGGGGGAAACCAGGAAGGAGGAGATCCACAAGGAGCTCGGCGTCGCTCAACAGCTGCTCTGTGAGCTCGAAGAGAAACGGCAGGACGTCAGCCAAATATGTCAAGACTTTGAGGTGCAATTAAAACACATAAATACACATTTATAGTCACCGTAATTAGCTCACGTTGTGTGACAATAAGAGAGATATAGAGCTGGTGTTTTTTGATGAACCAGAGGTATCCTTATCCAATTGATCAGATTATCTTCTTATAATAATAATAATAATAATACTTTAATTTTATATAGTGCTTTTCTGAATACTCATAGACGCTTAAACTTTAACTGAAACTTTATTGGTGATAGTTAAAGGTTATTGGTATTCAATGCTTCTACACAATCATTTTATTAAGATTTTTACACATACACACAAATGTAATAAAAAACACACAATACTTGTAATAGGTATCTTTGTATGTATGAGGAGAAGAATGAATGATCAAATATGATGTATTATTGCTCGCTATAATGCTTAAAGTCATTCTTCTCATACATTTCCTACAAACCCGTCTTAGTGCCTCTGCCTTTATGTTTACGTGTCTGTGGCGTCTCTTAGGAGAAGAACCAGAGCCTGACCTCCACGGTCATGGCCTTGTCCTCTCAGGTCGGCTCTCTGCAGGTCAGAGAGGAGGAACTGAGCTCCATGCTCAAGCTCAAGGTACGATCACGTCTTTGTATCTTCCATAAACGTATATGATCGTGTTGTATCTTGTATGGTTTCTGATGGTCGGTCAACGGGACTTTTCTTCCCCCTCATCATCAGGACAAAGACGTGGCCGAGGCCTCCGGTCAGGTGGGCGACCTCACGGGGCGCCTCCGACACCTGGAGACGGCGGTGACGGAGAGTCGCTCGCGGGAAAGTGAACTCACGAGAGACTCGGAGGAAAATAAACGCCGCTACAGAGAGTCCAGATACGAGATCACGCACCTCAAAGGTACACGAGCGAAACTGAAGGACGCGGCGGGTTTTGAAACTAGGAAATCCATCGTCTCTAAACTTGACTGAACCTGCTGGGAAAGAGGAGATCCTGAGGGAATTCAACACTAACGTGCTATTTCTTTATGTGTATACAATGGAGACACCCGGTTCCTAATACAAGGAATTAGTCCTGGCGGGAGGTGCATAACATTTAACATTTAACAATAAACAGAGTGCAATAACGGGGAGCATGAATTTTTACAATTAAATCTAGAAACATGGCGGCTTTGTGGCGAGGACCTGTAGACGCGAGGGTCTCATTCTACTTAAACAAAAACACAAAGATTATTAGTTCCAGGTAATTACACACAAATGAAGACATCTTAGACTAGAGAGGAAAGAGATGACAAGAAACTATGAATACATAGTTGTGAATATTTTATACCGTTTCTGCTGAAAAGCTGCACGCTGGCCCTTTAAGACGTCAGTGTGTTCCAAACTAAATGTCACTGAACAGCATCTTAAACTAGACAAGAAAGAGATGACAAGAAACACCCGGAAGCATTTATACTCCACACGCCTTCATCTGAAGACACTGACAGAAAATGTGCACCGTTAAATACCGTTTGAGTAATTATGGCACCGAGCGTTGCCGTTTATAGAAGCACTGTAAGTCTCAAGTTTAAAGTCAAGAAACAGAACTAACTGTGGAAGATTGACTTAGTTTTTGCGGCTGCACCCAACAATTCTTGTCATTATCAATTGATTAATATTAATCCCATTGTCTGATGACGTAAAATCCACATTATATTTTCTCAGAGCCCAGCGTGACGTCTTCAAATGTCTCTTCACATTCAGCAAATCTGCTTCATTCGAGAAGCTAAAACTAGAGAATCTTATCTTGAAGACTTTCTGCTGACTCACTAATGTGTTCATCTTCTTAATTGTTAATCATGCCTGCTGTGCGTGTCCCGTGGGAGCAGAGGAGCTGCAGCAGCAGGTGACCCAGAGCAGCACCCAGAGAGAAGAGCTCATCCGTCTCAAACAGGAGCTGCAGCTGCTGCGCAGAGATCTGGCCTTGTCCGGTACTTTGAACTCTATTTCCTTATTATTTAATTATTTATTTGGTTAGAAATATCCGTCTGTATCGTCTCTTCATCTGTTTCAGATTCTATTTATTCATTTTAAGTCTTTTATTTCTTAGTTATTTCATTTGACTTTACTTTTTGTGATCCGTGATTTTGCTCTATATAATTGATTGAATGAATTATATGTTTTATATTCTTCGTGGTGCTGCTATCTCAGCCCCCTGCTGGTGAAACAAAGAAATGTATAAACACTGCAACAACAAAAAATAAACAAAACATTTTAGTAATAGCAAACGCAACATAATGTATCCATTTAAAAGCTGCTCGTTATTCAAGTTTACATGGATGGATGGAATTAGTTTGTCACAGTAGCAGCAACTTACATAGAAGACACACAAATATCAGGAATGCAGAATACTCAATATATATATATATATATATATATGTACACAACAAAACAGTAGAGCGTATTCATTTAGGAAATTAAACAATAAAGACATTCCCAAAATGCAAAGTATGTGCCGTGTATAGAAGTACGTACAGTGATGATATGTGGAGATAACGACCACGTCGTCACTATCGTGGGTTACAGTCGTGTCTTCATCTCTGCGGCCTCTTGGTCTTTTTTCAGCCCTTTGAAGCAGAATGTCGCCTCTGTAATGAGCGTCTGGTGTTGTGTCTGCAGGAGAGGGAGACGGCTGGAGAGACGAGCTGCTGGAGCTGGCTCGCTCCAAACAGGAGCGCACCGTGTCGGAGCTCCACTGCTTACGGCAGGTACGCCGTCTCACGGGGGATTAAAACATATGAGCAAAGATGCAGCAAACTAGAAGCAGTGGACACGACATTCTGTGAGGAACTCACTTCCTCGTTCCTGCGGCTCGCCCTGCGGCGTCTTTCTGGTTTGACGGCGTTCCCCAGACGGATCCTTTAGTCTCCGTCACGCCGCCGCTGGTTTCTACCAACAGAGTGTTGCTTCAGTTCAATCACAATACGGCTTTTTAAACATCAACATACTTCATTTTTCTTTTCTTTCGGACAATTCGGTTGTTGCAGAAGCACAGAGACAAAAATAAGTCCAGTGAAATAGAGAATGTAAACAAACAACAATAATAAAAGTAAATCAAACTAACAGAAGCATTGAAGTAATAAAAAAAAGGAAGTATAGAAGAGCAATAGGACACAAAATGTCACGTTGAAAGTGAGGATGTGATTGATAGCAACAAAGGCAGTAATAATAATAATAATACTTTAATTTTATAGAACGCTTTACATAGGACAGAGACAAACAGAACAAAACAAAAAATAGAAAGACAAAGGAGCAAACAAACAAACAGTGTCTGTATTAATATAGAAATATGATATTGTGCATAATATATATATATATATATATATATATATATATATATATATATGATGTATATTTAATATCAATATACATCAATATTAAATAAATACATAAATGAATATGGCTAAGAAATTAATCCTGAGTTAATAAATAAATGAGGCATTACATATATAAATAAATATAGTTTGTATGTAGTTTATTTTTCACATGTATTTATATATCTATTTCCTCAATTATTTATTTTGGTAAATTATTTCAAAGGCTTATTTATTTATCCATTTCATATTTAATTTAATGGCATTTCATAACGTAGACTTGAATACACAAAGAACTGCTGACAGTGTGTGTGAATAAATAAAACATCTGTTCGTTGCTCTGCAGGTGTGTGAGACTCAGCGCAGCGACCTGCAGCTCCTGCAGCTGAGCCTGGAGAGCGCCCGTGAGAGCGCCCGTGAGAGCGCCCGTGAGAAGAGCGGTCAGGGCGCACCTGGCAGGTGAAGAGTGAGACGTATTTAGACTCCTAAAAGAAAATGGACGTTATATTTAGAATGTTTTCACCTCTTTATGAACTTTCTGTCGGGGAGCTGAAGCTGTTTTCTACGCTCTCGTCAAAGACACCAGACTCCATTGACAAAAACAGTGACTTTAACCCTGCAGAGCACGATGAGTTGTCGCTGCCTCCATGATAGTGTTTGTGTTACTGTGTGACTTTGGGTGGATCCCAACCAACTCTTTAAAACACCAAAGTCGCACAATAACACAAACTCAGTGACTCATGGAGGCAGCAGAGCTAAAATCACTGTTTCTGTCAATGGAGTCCGGTGGGCGTTGGAAAAAGCAGAGATAACGACTTCCTGGTCGGATAGAGCTGTCTGACAGCAAGTAGAGAGATAAAAATATGATAAACACTCCACTAAGAAAAGAGGATCACTGTCACCTAAAGATAGGGACGTCTTCTCAGAGACATACTACACACAAACAAGATGGCCGACACGTGCACAATGTGTTCATGTGTTCATGTGACTCTGTCTGTCTCAGTCGGGACGAGTTCAGGTGCGTCTGTCCGGACCGCCGCTCGCCGCCATCGCTCAGAGCGAGGAACGCGAGACCTTCACGTGACTCCGCCTCTCCACCAGCAGCCAATCAGCAGAGGCCAGTGGACCTGGGCGTCTCCATCGATGTGAGAATGAAACGGTGTCAGGATTTATATCAACGTGGATAAATATGATTATTCTGTGTCTCGCAGAGAGTAAGATACGATTATGTTTTTATTGTAGAGCTTTTATGATGATTTTAATGTTTGTAAAGTGTCTTTAAGTATTTTGAAAAGCGCTATATAAATATGTGTTATTATTATTCAGTGTAATGATGCCACTTAAATATGAAACTACAGCCAGCAGAGAGTTACGCATGGCCAGTTTATTTATTCAAATTATTATTATTATCACAAAAGGTAAATACAATAAAAACAGTCAAAGCTAAAGTAGAACAAAACAAGTAAAAAATAGAATTTTGCAGAAGATATGTAGAGAAGAAAATAAATATTTGTATAAGTAGTACATTATTTATTAGATGCTTTAGCTTAGCATTAAGACTGGAAACGGAGAGACATCAACAAGAAGAGCCCGGCTAGCAGTTTCCCCCCGTTTCCTGTCTCTATGCTAAGCTAAGCTAGCCAGCTGGCTGCAGCTCCATACGTGAGAGTGGTATCAATCTTCTCATCCCGATCCAATAAATAAGTAATAAAATGTTGACGTATTCCTTTAACGTGCAGCTGATGTTAAAGAGTCCCTCCTGTCTCAGGGTGAAGACCCGATGTCCAGCTGGTCTCTGCAGCAGCTGCTGGACGAGTCCAGGCAGCTCGTCCGCTCAGAGCTCAGCAGCTCTGAGCGCGCTCACGGCGGCCCTACTGGTGGCCCTACTGGTGGCCCTACTGGTGGCCCTACTGGTGGCCCTACTGGCGGCCCTACTGGGAGCTGTGGGCCCACCGGCCTCTTCCACTCCCACAGGTGCCAGACGTCCCTCCACCATCAGCTGCCGCCCGCCGCCACGTGCAAGGTAGAGGAGTTAATGCTGCTCTGTGTTCATGAGCTCAACTTCTCTGTTCTCGCGTTCCTCAGGAAGGTAGAAATGAATCAGATTCCTGGATATTTCTTAATATTCTTCTATTAACCACTCAACGTTTTCCTTTGCCGTTTTAGTCCTAGTCCGACTGCACGAGGTATCTGACTGTATTTGTATTTGTATTCTATTTGTACCATTTCTTTCACGTTATGTTTTGCATGTTTTTGTATGTGTTACATTTTGTCCTTTCTGTGAACCCCAGGAAGGTTAGCGGCCGCTAAGGCGTCAGCTAACGGGGGTCCAGTAGATAATAAACTGTTCATGAGCTGCGGCGTCTGGGCGTGAGGTACGGTGTGGTTAGACAGCTTCATTATTGTTCTTTTGTTTCCTCCGCAGGAAGCCGACACTCCACCCAGAGCCGGCCCTCGTCTGAAGTCGGCCTCGTGGACGGCTTGACGTTCACCGGAGCACCGATTCTATATTAGTTTCACAGTGGAAACTTAAGTATTTATCAAAGTGACTTCATGTTAAACTGTTTAAAGTCAGTGTTACAGAACCTCTCAGATAAGATTAAAGATCTCAGGGAAATGAAGTGATGAACATACATGTCATGAATTTGTAGCTTTTATACCCTCAAGCTTGTCTTTGTCATTTGGTTTAATATGCAGACTGTTTTTACGTGTGTGTGTGTGTGTGTGTGTGTGTGTGTGTGTGTGTGTGTGTGTGTGTGTGTGTGTGTGTGTGTGTGTGTGTGTGTGTGTGTAAAGCCCTGTTTCGGGTGTTGCGGCTGTATTGTGTGACTGGGTGAGACTGAACCAGTCCTACAGGCTGTGAGTCTCAGGTCGTCTTTCCGGTTCCACTGCTGCAGTTCACCCGGTGACTCAGGAGGGAACGGGATGGCTCCTCACAGCTTCTACCTTTTATAACCTGTAACCTTTTGATTAAAACAATATTTATGTGTAACCAGCGTGCCATCTATTAGTTATTTCCTGTGAATTAATGCACTTATTTGGCGAGTTTCCTTTTAAAAGTGCGCGTTTTTACGCAGCTGGAGAGCTTTTACGCGCGAGGGAAGCGGCTTCTGGACCTGCAGCGCGCGTCGTGTTCTGGGGAAACGGCGATGTTTTAATTTGAAGGAGGGATATTTTGGGGGAGGGCACGCGCACCTGTTATTGTTTTTAAAGCGGCACGAGACCCAGAGAACCTTCAGTTTGAGGTTTTCAACAAGAAGAACAAGATGAGCAAAACGAAGAGCAAGAGCGACAACAAGACGGAGAAAGCTTTGGCTGCCGAGAAAGAGCAGTTCTGTAAACAACAGGTAGGTTTCATGGTTGTTATTATTGATAGGAGACGTTGTCTTGTTCATATCATGTTTATATGTTTTGTTAAATTCGGGAAAGTTCTCTATTTTTATGGACGATTTTAATTCTAGAAGACGCGCAAACGTGAAGCCACCGACAGCACATGTTGGGAACATTGTACACGTCATGCTTGCTTTAAGTTGTGCTTCATCAGGAGGCGCTGCTCTCTGGCGGAGAGAAACCCATCAGTGTAGTTGTCTTCATGGCGTGGAGCAGTGATGGTGTCTCTCTCTCTCTCTCTCCCTCTCTCCCCCTCTCTCCCCCTCTCTCTCTCTCTCTCTCTCTCTCCCTCTCTCTCCCTCTCTCTCTCTCTCTCTCCCTCTCTCTCTCTCTCTCTCCCTCTCTCTCTCTCTGTCTCTCTCTCTCTCTCTCTCTGTCTCTCTCCCTCTCTCTCTCTCTCTCTCTCTCTCTCTGTCTCTCTCCCTCTCTCTCTCTCTCTGTCTCTCCCTCTCTCTCTGTCTCTCTCTCTCTCCCTCTCTCTCTCTCTCTCTCTCTCTCTGTCTCTCTCTCTCTCCCTCTCCCTCTCTCTCTGTCTCTCTCTCTCTCTCTCTCCCTCTCCCTCTCTCTCTCTCTGTCTCTCTCTCTCTCTCTCTCTCCCTCTCCCTCTCCCTCTCTCTCCCTCTCCCTCTCTCTCTGTCTCTCTCTCTCTCTCTCTGTCTCTGTCTCTGTCTCTGTCTCTCTCTCTCTCTCCCTCTCCCTCTCTCCCTCTCTCTCCCTGTCTCTCTCCCTCTCTCTCTCTGTCTCAGCTCCACAGCATCAGCAAAACTCTCGTCTCCGGAGAGACGTCACCGAAAGAGAAATATGTGCGCAGTATCCTTTTTACACTCAACTGCAACTTGGATTAACAAAGTCTGGATCACCAAAGTACATCAGGTTCATCCTCTGGGAACCTTGAATGTAGGAAGTTTCATGACAATCCATTGGAAAGTAAACAAGATATTTCACTTTGAACCACTAATATGAATCTCACGGTGAGACTAGAGGGAAGGTCACAGGATCAATGACGTAAAGTAGGTTCATCCTCTGGGAACCTTGAATGTCTGAAAGAAGTTTCATGACAATCCGTTGGAAAGAAAACAAGATATTTCTCTCTGAACCACATATTAATCACATGTTGGAACTAGAAGGACAAACAAAGTAATTAAGGTTCATCCTCTGGGTACCTTGAATGTCTGAAGGAAACTTCTGGCAATCTGTTGTAAAATAATAAAGATATGTATCTTTATTATTTTCCAACAGCTTGCCGTACGTCTCTCTGAACCACAAATACTAATCTCAAGGTGAAACTATAGGTAAAGTCACAGGATGAATAAAGTAAATAAGATTGATCCTCTGGGAACCTTGAATGTCTGAAGTAAATTTCATGACAATCCGAAACAAGATATTTCTCTCTGAACCACGAATATGAATCTCACGGTGAGACTAGAGGGAAGGTCGGAGGATCGGCACAATCGGTAGGGTTCATCCTCTGGAGGACATGAATGTCTGTACAAACTTTTAGTTGTGGAGGTTTTTCAGTCTGAACTAACGAGGATTCCACGAGCGGCTAAACCCCAACAGTTTCTTCATGAGACGTAAAAACACGTCTTGGTGTCACATGGAGTTTGTGCGTCAGTGTTTTTTGGAGCTTCCTTGACCGCCGTGATGACATCATCGTGGGAACGCACAAAGAGGGCGGAGCCTCCACCTTCTGGTCCTACACCCTCAACCTGCCTCTGTCCAGCAGCTCCTTGATCAGCTGGAAGTTCTGCTACCTGCTGCACAAAGTGCTCCGGGACGGGCACCGAAACGTGAGTCTGACCTGAACCTCCACCTGCCCCGTGTCTCCTCTTTGTAACCTCGACTGTAATCGACTCCACCTTGAATAAGGAAGGTAGCACCTAGCAGCACTTTAGCAGCACTTAAATGTCTCTCACTGATGGCACTTTGTAGTTTAACTTATTGAAGAAATTGTACTTTCTTGATTCTTGTTGTTCTGAGTTTGTTCTCATGGTTGAATCCCTTATTGTAAGTCTCTTTGATAAAAGCGTCAGCTACATGAAATGTAATGTAATGAAATGTAATCTCTCTCCTCTCGGCTCATCGACAGGCCGTCAGAGATTCTCACCGATACGTCAGGAACGTCAAAGACATGGGCGTCCTCTGGGTGAGTAGAAGTACTTTGTTGCACCGATCCAACACTGTAAAACCTGTAAAATACTCTGTAAATACAAGTAAACGTCATGCATTCAAATTCCTGCGGCAGTAAAGGTATTATCAGCAGTAAAAGTACACGTTGTCCAGTAAAATGTCTAAAACAGAAGAGCTACTTTTAACAGCGTTCTTACGGTCATGGAGTTTTAAAATGGTTATTTCCAGGCCTGGAAAAGTCCTTGAATAAAATAAAATCCCCAAAGTTTAGTAAAAGTCATGTAAATGTGTTATATTCATGTGTTCATGTCTTCATTTACGCTGAGTTTGAAATAATGAATATGCTTTTAAAAGAAAGACTCAGAATATAAGCAGCATACATACAGGCATCTATATAAATGTTTATTCTTTTAATCAAACTATTGTCTCATTCATTTGAGTCATTTAAGGTTTACTGTATGCTTTGTATTCTCATTGTTAGTTTAAATACTACATTTACTCACTTTTTACTGTTTACACCCAGATTTCACTAAATGTTGGTCATGGACATTTGGTTTAAAGTCCTGGAAAAGAATGTGAGAGAAGAAGAAAACTAAGTTATGGTGCATGCATTTGTTTAGCTAAAAATATTGGATAATTGTTCCAGTTTTCTGAATGATATCCGTGTGAGAAGGGTTGGTGTAAATGTTTCTTAGCTGGAACAACAACGTGACAAGAAGAAGCCTTGAGGACGACTGGTTTCATCTTTAAAGGATTGTTTGGTTTAACAATGTAAAAGTTATCAGCACTAGTACTACTAATACTACTGTAGTATAAAGTACAGCAATTTCCTTTTGAAAGTATTATTTTTTCCATTTGAAATGAAATGGAGTAGAAGTATAACGTAACATGAAATAATTAAAAAGAAAACTTTAAAACAGTATTTACACCACTGGTAAACATATACATCTCATATTTATTTTATTAATTAAAATGAGATATATATATATATATATATGTGTGAAATATGTAATGCTAAACCGTGTGTGTCTTCATTTCCAACTCTTTTAAATAATGTAGGAGCATTTTATTTAATATACATTTGATCTTTTCTATTTTGTATTGCGCAATAAACAAACAATAACAACCTTTCCGTTGCGCTGCAGGGGAACCTGCACGACCGATACGGACACATCGTCGCCTTGTCTGCCAAGTTCCTCTGCCTCAAAATGGAATTCCACGCAAAGGTAACGCATGAATATTTGGGTTCATGTAACATGTGACATGTGATATGTGACATGTCACATGTTACATGTGATATGTGATATGTGACGAACTCGGAATGATGATCATGAAATAAATCCGCAGCACAAGATGATCCCGGGGAACCTGGAGGCCAGCGACGAGACTCTGCACAAGGAGACGGGAAACGACGTGGCCAACCTGTACGTGTTCACCCACGATGCATTGCTGCTCATTAAATATGCTTCATAACGCAGGTTTCATGTGCTGCAGGTTGGATATGACTCAGGAGCTCATGGACTACTGGGACGCCGGGCTGAAGATGCAGGACACGGGTGAGCTGCTTGCTTTTTGTTATATGATCTCGAAAGCGTTAAATAATGCCAGAAATAATCAACATTTAAGTTATTAAGACCAAAACCAACAGCGCCGAGGCTCAGAGGAAGAACCGACATCCGGCTTTAATAAACTCGCCTGTCGACATTAATATACGCACAGAAACACCTGACCTTTAACCTGGTCCTTGGTTGTATTTATTTGTGTGTAAAGTTCTGCGTCAGCTGGATGCTAACGGCGCTAAGTGCTCGACGTTGGCGGGCCGCTGCCGGCTGACCCCTCTGATCCCGCTCCTCCTGGACTGCAGCTTCCTGTACCACTTCTCTGTGCTGCTGATGTTCAAGCTGCACGGCCGTGAGTCTTTTCACGACGAATTATTATTATTATTATAATTATTATTGTGTTTACTAATTATTATTGTGTTTACTATGATTCTGTCATTTATTCCCTCGCATATTTTAGCATCTACTGTCTTTTTATTGTCTGTGTGCTCTTGTTTGAATGTGTTGCATTTTTATTTTATATTTTTACTTCTTTAAAAAGCACTTAAAGCTACATCTCTTATATAAAAAGCTCTATAAATTATTATTGTTATCATTATTTATTATTAATTATAATTTTTTAGTATTTATATGTTTATTTATTATTACTGTGTGTTGCTTATTTGTTTATATTTTAATAAATCATAATAAAATACCCTCTGGTTCACAGGCCTCGCTCCAGATGTTCTTCTTGGCCATCGAGAGCGGTTCCGTGATCTCTTCACCAGGTGTGTCATCAGTATCATGAGCATAAACAAACATTAATATTAATATTTACTTCTCTGCTGACGTCTGGTTTCCGTCCTCCAGCCTCACTCAGTTCTTCGACCGCGCGAGAGAGACGGAGTTCTTTAAGACCATCATCCAGATCCCAGACCTCCCCGACGTGAGTCCTCCATGTTTATTTCATCAGCGGGGAGGAAATACTCTGATCCTTTACTTAAAGTACTACTACGACAGGTAGAATACTCTGATCCTTTACTTAAAGTACTACTACGACAGGTAGAATACTCTGATCCTTTACTTAAAGTACTACTACGACAGGTAGAATACTCTGATCCTTTACTTAAAGTACCACTACGACAGGTAGAATACTCTGATCCTTTACTTAAAGTACCACTACGACAGGTAGAATACTCTGATCCTTTACTTAAAGTACTACTACGACAGGTAGAATACTCTGATCCTTTACTTAAAGTACTACTACGACACGTAGAATACTCTGATCCTTTACTTAAAGTACTACTACGACACGTAGAATACTCTGATCCTTTACTTAAAGTACTACTACGACACGTAGAATACTCTGATCCTTTACTTAAAGTACTACTACGACAGGTAGAATACTCTGATCCTTTACTTAAAGTACTACTACGACAGGTAGAATACTCTGATCCTTTACTTAAAGTACTACTACGACAGGTAGAATACTCTGATCCTTTACTTAAAGTACTACTACGACAGGTAGAATACTCTGATCCTTCACTTAAAGTACTACTACGACACGTAGAATACTCTGATCCTTTACTTAAAGTACTACTACGACAGGTAGAATACTCTGATCCTTCACTTAAAGTACTACTACGACACGTAGAATACTCTGATCCTTTACTTAAAGTACTACTACGACACGTAGAATACTCTGATCCTTTACTTAAAGTACTACTACGACAGGTAGAATACTCTGATCCTTTACTTAAAGTACTACTACGACAGGTAGAATACTCTGATCCTTTACTTAAAGTACTACTACGACACGTAGAATACTCTGATCCTTTACTTAAAGTACTACTACGACAGGTAGAATACTCTGATCCTTTACTTAAAGTACTACTACGACACGTAGAATACTCTGATCCTTTACTTAAAGTACTACTACGACACGTAGAATACTCTGATCCTTTACTTAAAGTACTACTACGACACGTAGAATACTCTGTTGCATTGAAAATATTACTTCAGTAAAAGTATTTAATCATTTAACATCCACTAAACTGTGACTACTATTAAATATAAAGAGTATTAATACTCATGCAATGTAAAAGCAGGATTTTACTGTTTATAGTTCTTTGAGCTCATTTTGAACTATTAACAAATTATTATTTTCATTATGAATTAATCTGCTGATTATTTTCTCCATTAAATGATTGATTATTTGTTTTGTAAAAATAGTGAGAAATAGAATTAAAGCCCAAAGTGACACCTTCAAAATGTTTGTTTATTATTACGAATACATCCACATTATTATTATTATTATTATTATTATTATTATTATTAATACGTCAACATTATTACTTTTCACATTTTAGAATCTAGAACCATGAAATGTGTTTTCAGTTTTGCTTAAAAAAATTTAAAACTATTATAAAAGTAGTTGTCAAAATATGTTTAAACTATTTCATAGTTTGATTATTAACAAAATAAATCAAATGTAAAGCTCTTCATATGTTCTGTTTCTAAAAAATATGTAAAGCAAGAAGCTGTAAAATGTAGTGGAGTAAAGAATAAATAACCTCTGAGGTATGAAGTGGTATTACAGTTCCTCACAACGTGTTTAATGTGTGTGACTCAGGCTCCTCCTAACTTCCTGCGCGCCGCGGCGCTGGGTGAATACAGGAAGCCGGTGGTTCTGATGCCCAACGAGGGTCGTCATGACGACGAGGAGGTGGAGACGCAGCCGGAGTTTAGAAACGCGTCTCCGATGCCGCAGGTAGAACATGGATTATTTATTTTATTTATTTTATTTATTTTATTTATTTTATTTATTTTATTTATTTTATTTATTTTATTTATTTTATTTAAAAAGAAATGTTATCTATTTATTTTAATTATTTTAAAAAAGTGTAATATATATATATATATATATATATATTTTTTTTTGTTGTTTTTGTTTTGCTTGTATTTATTTAGTAACTATTTTGTATGTATTTAGTGTTTTTCATTCATTTATTTGGTATTTATTTGATAGCAGTACTATCAGCTCAACCACACGGGGTCGCCTGACTCGTCGGTGGAGAACGAGAGTCTGAGGAGAGAGCTGGAGGTTCTGCGCCCGGAGCTGCAGCTCCTCAAGACCGAGGTAAGCTGGGACCCGGGGGGCAGATTCACCTGTTCCTTCACCTGTTCCTTTTTCACCTGTTCCTTCATGACCTGTTCCTTTTTCACCTGTTCCTTTTTCACCTGTTCCTTCACCTGTTCCTTCATGTTCACCTGTTCCTTCACCACCTGTTCCTTCACCACCTGTTCCTTCACCTGTTCCTTCATGATCACCTGTTCCTTCATGACCTGTTCCTTCACCACCTGTTCCTTCATCACCTGTTCCTTCATCACCTGTTCCTTCTTCACCTGTTCCTTCAACACCTGTTCCTTCACCTGTTCCTTCACCACCTGTTCCTTCATGATCACCTGTTCCTTCATGATCACCTGTTCCTTCATGACCTGTTCCTTCACCACCTGTTCCTTCACCTGTTCCTTCACCACCTGTTCCTTCACCACCTGTTCCTTCACCTGTTCCTTCACCACCTGTTCCTTCACCACCTGTTCCTTCATGATCACCTGTTCCTTCACCACCTGTTCCTTCATGATCACCTGTTCCTTCATGACCTGTTCCTTCACCACCTGTTCCTTCACCTGTTCCTTCACCACCTGTTCCTTCACCACCTGTTCCTTCACCACCTGTTCCTTCACCACCTGTTCCTTCACCACCTGTTCCTTCACCACCTGTTCCTTCACCACCTGTTCCTTCACCACCTGTTCCTTCATGATCACCTGTTCCTTCACCACCTGTTCCTTCACCACCTGTTCCTTCACCTGTCCCCCGTCAGGCCCAGAGGTGCGTCACTGATCTGAGGTCTCAGGTGAGTCGTCTGGACGCGGAGGTGGAGGAGCAGCGCGGCCACCGGCAGCTGGCCCTGCTGGAGAAGGAGCACCTGCGCATGGAGGTGGACGCGCTGCGCAGCGCCGGCAGCGCCAACGCCGGGGCGCAGATCGGCTTCAAGGAGGCGGACCGTGAGTTACCGGACACACGGGGTCTTTATTCACGGATAAGAAACTAAATATAAAACATGTTGAAGACAATAGACAAATAACTCTCACAATATGAAACAATGTTGCATTAAAATAAAGATATTTTACTGTTGCAGTTCATTTTAAACTAACAATTATTTTCATCATGGACAACATTAACATTTTTAATCTTAATACTAATACATTACAATTATCATTAACTTTATTATTATTATTATTATTATTATTATTATTATTATTATTATTATTATTATTTAAAAAAAATCAACATCATGACCATAATAAAAAAGTAAAAGCAGAAAATATCACAATTTTAGGAGCTGTAAACATGTTGTTGCAGTTTTTCTTAACAAATTGATTAAACTATTATAAAAGAGTTGACTAAATGTATAAACTTGCATTTGATTTGATCATTAACAAAACATATTTTTAAAGCTCTTGTTCTGAATGTAAGAGAAAAAAACTTAATTCGGAAATTAACTGAAGCCATAAGAGACAACTAAAAATATATATTTGATTGCAAAATTCACTATAATTCTGTTCCTGCATTAATAAATGAAAACTCTTCGTCGTCGTCTTCGTGCAGACCGAGCTCAGGCGGCAGAGCTCCGCTTCGCTCAGCTGAAGGAGCGACACGCCGAGCTGATCACCAGCCACGCCGAGCTGATGAAGAGGGTGAGCCACCGGGGCCACAGAGCCGCGCTAGCAGTTTCCCCCCGTTCCCAGTCTTTGTGCTAAGCTAAGCTAAGCTAAGCGGCTCTTGGCAGCAGCTTCACATCTACAGCATCAATCCTCTCATCCAACCCTCAGCAATATAAGCGTGCACATCTCAAGATGGACAACTGTTCTACCATTTTAAGCGTGTTTTGTTAGTTTCTTTAACTTTTGTGTGTTCTTTGCAGAACGCAGAAACGGGGAAGTTGCTCTCCGGTGCACAACAAAGTCAAGACGACTGGCTGAGAAGCAAACAGCAGCTGGAGAACGAGCTGGAAAACCTGCGACAGGAGAAGAGAAACTCGGTGAGAAGCCGATGACGCAACATGAGTGTTTTAATGTTGAAGTCCGAGCGGCCGCATTGATCCGGGTCTTGATCCGGGTCTTGATCCGGGTCTTGATCCGGCTCTCCTCTCCGATCAGGTGACGCAGCAGCAGGAGGTCCAGCGCCTGAACAAAGAGCTGCTGGAGCACAGAGCCGAGCTGGCTCACCTGCGCAGCTCTCTGGACCACACAGCGATGGTGAGCGCACACAACAGACACACAAACCTGTAGTCACAGCTCTCTGGACCACACAGTGATGGTGAGTGCACACAACAGACACACAAACCTGTAGTCGCAGCTCTCTGGACCACACAGTGATGGTGAGCGCACACAACAGACACACAAACCTGTAGTCACAGCTCTCTGGACCACACAGCGATGGTGAGCGCACACAACAGACACACAAACCTGTAGTCACAGCTCATGAAACCAGGACCACACCGAGGAGAAGAGCTTCACGCAGAAGAGCTGCTCTTTTACTGCTTTTACTTTTCTAGAGTCGATTCCTTTAGGAGTTGAACCTTTTTTGTGTGTCTAGCGACAAATATTAAAAACATGTCAGATATGCGGTCAGATTCTCGTTTAATTATTCTTTTATTTATATATATATATATATATATATATTCTCTCTCTATCTATCTATCTATCTATCTATCTATCTATCTATCTATCTATATATATATATATATATATATATATAGGGAATTTTTTGGTGAATAAAATACGTTCAAAAAATATATATTTACTGTTTCAAATCCTGATTTTGACATTTTTAGAACGTATTTTATTCACCAAAAAATTCCCTTTTGGCTGCTTGAGTTTAATTATAAAAGAAAAGGATTGGATATTATTTAAATTTCAAAGTGAGGTATTGAAAGAAGCGTTTTTTTTTATATCTGTCTCGGCACCGTTACCCCAAATCGTATTTTCTCTGTTTAAGGCTGTTTAAACCTTTTAAAGACACAATGACAGCCTTTAACATTGACCCCTCCCCCTTTAACGTTGGCCCCTCCTCC
>JBAMJR010000351.1:0-15000 GCA_038501785.1 Myoxocephalus aenaeus | reverse complement strand
CTACAGTAAAGGTACTTGTTACATTGACTGAGCTACATTGACTAGAGTACTACAGTAAAGGTACTTGTTACATTGACTAGAGTACTCCAGTAAAGGTCCTTGTTACATTGACTATACAGTACTCCAGTAAAGGTCCTTGTTACATTGACTATACAGTACTCCAGTAAAGGTACTTGTTACATTGACTATACAGTACTCCAGTAAAGGTACTTGTTACATTGACTAGAGTACTCCAGTAAAGGTACTTGTTACATTGACTATACAGTACTCCAGTAAAGGTACTTGTTACATTGACTATACAGTACTCCAGTAAAGGTACTTGTTACATTGACTAGAGTACTCCAGTAAAGGTACTTGTTACATTGGCTAGAGTACTCAGTAAAGGTACTTGTTACATTGACTAGAGTACTCCAGTAAAGGTACTTGTTACATTGACTAGAGTACTCAGTAAAGGTACTTGTTACATTGACTATACAGTACTCCAGTAAAGGTACTTGTTACATTGACTATACAGTACTCCAGTAAAGGTACTTGTTACATTGACTAGAGTACTCCAGTAAAGGTACTTGTTACATTGACTATACAGTACTCCAGTAAAGGTACTTGTTACATTGACTATACAGTACTCCAGTAAAGGTACTTGTTACATTGACTAGAGTACTCCAGTAAAGGTACTTGTTACATTGGCTAGAGTACTCAGTAAAGGTACTTGTTACATTGACTAGAGTACTCAGTAAAGGTACTTGTTACATTGGCTAGAGTACTCAGTAAAGGTACTTGTTACATTGACTAGAGTACTCCAGTAAAGGTACTTGTTACATTGACTAGAGTACTCAGTAAAGGTACTTGTTACATTGGCTAGAGTACTCAGTAAAGGTACTTGTTACATTGACTAGAGTACTCAGTAAAGGTACTTGTTACATTGACTAGAGTACTCCAGTAAAGGTACTTGTTACATTGACTAGAGTACTCCAGTAAAGGTACTTGTTACATTGACTAGAGTACTCCAGTAAAGGTACTTGTTACATTGACTAGAGTA
The DNA here is from genome assembly GCA_038501785.1 of Myoxocephalus aenaeus. Lineage (NCBI taxonomy): Eukaryota > Metazoa > Chordata > Actinopteri > Perciformes > Cottidae > Myoxocephalus > Myoxocephalus aenaeus. Next base: position 13,961 of record JBAMJR010000351.1, on the reverse strand, counting down.
CTCAGTAAAGGTACTTGTTACATTGACTAGAGTACTCAGTAAAGGTACTTGTTACATTGGCTAGAGTACTCAGTAAAGGTACTTGTTACATTGACTAGAGTACTCCAGTAAAGGTACTTGTTACATTGACTAGAGTACTCCAGTAAAGGTACTTGTTACATTGACTAGAGTACTCCAGTAAAGGTACTTGTTACATTGGCTAGAGTACTCAGTAAAGGTACTTGTTACATTGACTAGAGTACTCAGTAAAGGTACTTGTTACATTGGCTAGAGTACTCAGTAAAGGTACTTGTTACATTGGCTAGAGTACTCAGTAAAGGTACTTGTTACATTGGCTAGAGTACTCAGTAAAGGTACTTGTTACATTGACTAGAGTACTCAGTAAAGGTACTTGTTACATTGGCTAGAGTACTCAGTAAAGGTACTTGTTACATTGACTAGAGTACTCCAGTAAAGGTACTTGTTACATTGACTAGAGTACTCAGTAAAGGTACTTGTTACATTGACTAGAGTACTCAGTAAAGGTACTTGTTACATTGACTAGAGTACTCAGTAAAGGTACTTGTTACATTGGCTAGAGTACTCAGTAAAGGTACTTGTTACATTGACTAGAGTACTCAGTAAAGGTACTTGTTACATTGACTAGAGTACTCAGTAAAGGTACTTGTTACATTGGCTAGAGTACTCAGTAAAGGTACTTGTTACATTGACTAGAGTACTCAGTAAAGGTACTTGTTACATTGACTAGAGTACTCAGTAAAGGTACTTGTTACATTGACTAGAGTACTCAGTAAAGGTACTTGTTACATTGACTAGAGTACTCAGTAAAGGTACTTGTTACATTGGCTAGAGTACTCAGTAAAGGTACTTGTTACATTGACTAGAGTACTCAGTAAAGGTACTTGTTACATTGACTAGAGTACTCAGTAAAGGTACTTGTTACATTGACTAGAGTACTCAGTAAAGGTACTTGTTACATTGACTAGAGTACTCAGTAAAGGTACTTGTTACATTGGCTAGAGTACTCCAGTAAAGGTACTTGTTACATTGGCTAGAGTACTCCAGTAAAGGTACTTGTTACATTGGCTAGAGTACTCAGTAAAGGTACTTGTTACATTGGCTAGAGTACTCCAGTAAAGGTACTTGTTACATTGGCTAGAGTACTCAGTAAAGGTACTTGTTACATTGACTAGAGTACTCAGTAAAGGTACTTGTTACATTGACTAGAGTACTCAGTAAAGGTACTTGTTACATTGACTAGAGTACTCCAGTAAAGGTACTTGTTACATTGGCTAGAGTACTCAGTAAAGGTACTTGTTACATTGGCTAGAGTACTCAGTAAAGGTACTTGTTACATTGACTAGAGTACTCAGTAAAGGTACTTGTTACATTGACTAGAGTACTCAGTAAAGGTACTTGTTACATTGACTAGAGTACTCCAGTAAAGGTACTTGTTACATTGGCTAGAGTACTCAGTAAAGGTACTTGTTACATTGGCTAGAGTACTCAGTAAAGGTACTTGTTACATTGACTAGAGTACTCAGTAAAGGTACTTGTTACATTGACTAGAGTACTCAGTAAAGGTACTTGTTACATTGACTAGAGTACTCCAGTAAAGGTACTTGTTACATTGGCTAGAGTACTCCAGTAAAGGTACTTGTTACATTGGCTAGAGTACTCCAGTAAAGGTACTTGTTACATTGGCTAGAGTACTCAGTAAAGGTACTTGTTACATTGACTAGAGTACTCAGTAAAGGTACTTGTTACATTGACTAGAGTACTCAGTAAAGGTACTTGTTACATTGACTAGAGTACTCCAGTAAAGGTACTTGTTACATTGGCTAGAGTACTCAGTAAAGGTACTTGTTACATTGGCTAGAGTACTCAGTAAAGGTACTTGTTACATTGACTAGAGTACTCAGTAAAGGTACTTGTTACATTGACTAGAGTACTCAGTAAAGGTACTTGTTACATTGGCTAGAGTACTCAGTAAAGGTACTTGTTACATTGACTAGAGTACTCAGTAAAGGTACTTGTTACATTGGCTAGAGTACTCAGTAAAGGTACTTGTTACATTGACTAGAGTACTCAGTAAAGGTACTTGTTACATTGACTAGAGTACTCAGTAAAGGTACTTGTTACATTGACTAGAGTACTCCAGTAAAGGTACTTGTTACATTGGCTAGAGTACTCAGTAAAGGTACTTGTTACATTGGCTAGAGTACTCAGTAAAGGTACTTGTTACATTGACTAGAGTACTCAGTAAAGGTACTTGTTACATTGACTAGAGTACTCAGTAAAGGTACTTGTTACATTGACTAGAGTACTCCAGTAAAGGTACTTGTTACATTGACTAGAGTACTCAGTAAAGGTACTTGTTACATTGACTAGAGTACTCAGTAAAGGTACTTGTTACATTGACTAGAGTACTCAGTAAAGGTACTTGTACCTGTCGTCTAGATGCCAGTGGGCTGCTCAGGGCGGTCACTCAGTTCTCTCACCTCGCTGCCGACACCATCGTGAACGGATCGGCGGCGTCTCACTCGGCTCCCACCGACCAGGCCGACCGTAAGCTCCTCCCCCTGTTGAAGATATACGTATAGTATACATGTACATAAGATATACGTATAGTATACATGTACGTATACTTATGAAGTACACGTGTCTTTGTCTCCTCCAGGTTTGACTGACGGCTGTCGGGATTGTGCGACTCACTGCCTCCAGTACCTGAAGGACCTGAAGCTTCAGGCCTCTTTACCGAGAGCAGATCCCTCCGCCGTGCGCGGCACCGTCCAGCGGATCCTCGCTCTGGGACAGGTGAGACACAAAGTACCTGCTAAAGTACCTGCTAAAGTATTCATTGTATTCAACCCTTTTAATCTGGCTTCTGTTTTCTTTATTATTTATTGTATGGTACCCTTTTTAGTCTGGATTTTAATTTAGCTTTATTTATTGATCTTTCTATTTAATAAAATATGATATATTACCTTTTTAATTTGGTTTTTAATTGAGCTTCATTTGTTTGTATTTATATTTAATTAAATTTGATATATTTCCTTTTTATAAAAAAAACATGTTTATTATACTACTGTATTACAATTATTGATGTGTTTTTTATAATTACTTTATATACTGCTGGGTTGGCTTGTGAATTTCATCAAGGGATCAATAACTCTTAAATATCTAAACTAAACTTTAATAATATATAATCAGGAATTTGTTGATTATACTATATATATATATATATATATATATATATATATATATATATATATATATATAGGGGGTTATATACACACACACACACACACATAAATATTAGCAGTCTGGATGTACTTTAACAGTTTATTGGTGTTCAGGATCTGCGTCCCAAAGGACAGGACGTCCTCAAAGAGGAGCTGGGAGCCACCGTGGACAAAGAGATGGCGGCCACGGCGGCGGCTATCGAGGAGGCGGTGCTGCGAATGGACGTGAGGACAAACCACACACACACACACACACACACACACACACACACACACACACACACACACACAGAGCGATGCTTCACGTGTTTTACATGTCTGTTTCCCAGGAGATACTGAGCCAGACGAGGAGGGAGACGTCTGGCGTCCAGCTGGAGGTCAACCAGAGGTGAGACGCCGCTCCCTAAAACAGTTTATTTCTGCTTCTCTTCACTCTCCTGAATCTGTGTGATGTTTTCTTCTGCTCCATCTCAGCATCCTGGGATCCTGTTCCGACCTGATGAAGGTGAGAAATCTGTTCTGCCTCCTTAACAAAAAACATGTCTGTGAACCTTTTTTAACTCTGTTTCTTCTTGTCTGGTTCTTTCCTCTCCAGGCCGTTCACATGCTGGTGACGGCGTCTACCGACCTGCAGAAAGACATCGTGGAAGGAGGCCGGGTGAGTCGCCTGAGCTTCAAATCTTCTAGGAATCAACGACACATAAGAGAGCGACATTTGCTCCGGGAAAGTCTTTGATTCATTCGCCTAAAAGAGCAGGAAAGTGTGTCCTCTTGCTGTCTGACCGCCAAGAATCCAGATGGCAGAAGCTGCGAGTCGATCAATTTTTTTTTTAAATGCTCATTTTTAACAGGCACTCGCAGCCTTTAAACTTATAAGAATCAGTGAGTTGTTTTACCCCAGACTGTAATTACAAAAATACTTTTAAAATGTACCTTACTACTGTTGAGGCCAGGTAAGCAGAGAGGATACGTGCTTTCCATAGAAAAGCACTGGAATTACATTCTAGAACAAAACCTGCATCAAATTTATTATTTTAGAATAAAATTAGACGTGAAATTAATTATCTAGAAATGATTGGAGCACGAGGGCAAAGTAATGTCCTGCTGTGGACGTATGTTTTAGACACTGAAAGCAATCCATATCAGTTTAAGAACGCTATATTTAGAATATTTTATATTTTAAAATCAACCAATTGATGCAGCTGCAGACCAGCAATTTAAATCACTGTTTTTGTCAATGGAGCCTGGTGTCTTTGAAGAGCGATAACGGCTTCAGTTCCCCGTCATAAAGGTCTGACTGACAGCAAAGAGGTGAAAATATTTTAAATACAGCGTTCACTTAGATATTGATTCTTTTATCGCTGTCTAAACCAGAAAGGTTCCGTGCTGCGTTCACTGACCCACGCTGTAATGGTTCTTTCCCCAGGGAGCCGCGTCCGTCACCGAATTTTATGCCAAAAACTCTCGCTGGACAGAAGGACTCATCTCTGCCTCCAAGGCCGTGGGCTGGGGCGCCACGCAGCTGCTGTGAGTAGAGGTTAACCCGCCGCTCTCAGGTTCATACGTCACACCGTGTCGTGACGCAGCGCTTCCTCTCTGCCGTCAGAGACTCGGCCGACCGCGTCGTGGGAGAGAAGGGAACGTACGAGGAGCTCATCGCCTGCTCTCACGAGATCGCCGCGAGCACGGCTCACCTCGTCGCCGCCTCCAAGGTACAGGCTTCTTATTCCACTGCATTTATTTGAGAGATACAGGTTACTTTTCAAATTCAGATTTTTACATAAAAATGTTATGATGAAGGCTTGTGGCCTCTTACAACAAAAGGTTGTGCCGTTTAAGAGTTATTACCAGTTCCACCAAAGAGATCTGGTCTTAAACTACCCGGATCTGGTCTTAAACTACCCAGATCTGGTCTTAAACTACTCAGATATGGTCTTAAACTACCCAGATCTGGTCTTCAACTACTCAAAGTCTTAAACTACCCAGCTCTGATCTTAAACTACCCAGATCTGGCCCTAAACTACCCAGATCTGGCCCTAAACTACCCAGATCTGGTCTTAAACTACTCAAAGTCTTAAACTACTCAGATCTGGTCTTCAACTACTCAGATCTGGTCTTCAACTACTCAAAGTCTTAAACTACTCAGATCTGGTCTTAAACTACTCAGATATGGTCTTAAACTACTCAGATATGGTCTTAAACTACTCAGATCTGGTCTTAAACTACCCAGATCTGGTCTTAAACTACTCAAAGTCTTAAACTACTCAGATCTGGTCTTCAACTACTCAAAGTCTTAAACTACTCAGATCTGGTCTTAAACTACCCAGATCTGGTCTTAAACTACTCAGATATGGTCTTAAACTACTCAAAGTCTTAAACTACCCAGCTCTGGTCTTAAACTACTCAACGTCTTAAACTACCCAGCTCTGGTCTTAAACTACTCAGATCTGGCCCTAAACTACCCAGATCTGGTCTTAAACTACTCAAAGTCTTAAACTACTCAGATCTGGTCTTAAACTACTCAGATATGGTCTTAAACTATCCAGATCTGGTCTTAAACTACTCAGATCTGGTCTTAAACTACTCAGATATGGTCTTAAACTACTCAGATCTGGTCTTAAACTACTCAGATATGGTCTTAAACTACCCAAATCTGGTCTTAAACTACCCAGATCTGGTCTTAAACTACTCAGATATGGTCTTAAACTACTCAAAGTCTTAAACTACCCAGCTCTGGTTTTAAACTACTCAGATCTGGCCCTAAACTACCCAGATCTGGTCTTAAACTACTCAAAGTCTTAAACTACCCAGATATGGTCTTAAACTACCCAGATCTGGTCTTAAACTACCCAGATATGGTCCTAAACTACCCAGATCTGGTCTTAAACTACTCAAAGTCTTAAACTACTCAGATCTGGTCTTAAACTACTCAAAGTCTTAAACAACTCAGATCTGGTCTTAAACTACCCAGATCTGGTCTTAAACTACTCAGATCTGGTTTTCAACTACTCAAAGTCTTAAACTACTCAGATCTGGTTTTCAACTACTCAAAGTCTTAAACTACTCAGATCTGGTTTTCAACTACTCAAAGTCTTAAACTACTCAGATCTGGTTTTCAACTACTCAAAGTCTTAAACTACTCAGATCTGGTCTCAAACTATTCAAATATGGTCTTAAACTACCCAGATATGGTCTTAAACTACTCAAAGTCTTAAACTACTCAGATCTGGTCTTAAACTACCCAGATATGGTCTTAAACTACTCAAAGTCTTAAACTACTCAGATTTTGTCTTAAACTACTCAGAACTGGTCTTAAACTACTCAGATCTGGTCTTTTTGGTATCTTATGCGGCGTCATTAAACACTCTTTCAGGTGAAGGCCGACCGCGGCAACAAGAAGCTGCACACGCTGAAGCAGGCCTCGCGTCACGTGAACGACATGGCGGCGGTGGTCGTCACCTCCACCAAACACGGGCAGCTGCAGATCTCGGACCAAGGTGAGGGGAGTCTCGTCAGTCCACGTTGGAGATGACGCGATTTACTGTCGGTCCATCAATAGTGGGTTTGAGATATGTCAAGTAGTGGAGTCACGAAGCCTTGACTCCGTGATGTCTTTCACAGGTGCGATGGACTTCTCCGGCATGTCTTTGATCAAGCTGAAGACCGAGGAGATGGAAACTCAGGTGAAGGGTTCGAGTCCCCAACGTTTATCCTCTGGTTTTGAGTGTTTTTACCAAACTGCATCAACTAAAGCAACAATAATCACAATCCATTAAAGCATTGGCATGTTAGGAAGGATACTCAGTCAAAAAAACGTGTTTCCATTTTCTGTTGATGGAAAGCAGCTGACGGCGTTGTGCCCTCTGGATCTCTCAGGTGAAGGTGCTGCAGCTGGAGAACCAGCTGGAGCAGGAGCGCGTCCGCCTGGGGGAGCTGAGGAGGCGGCACTACGAGCTCGACGGCCCCGGGGACGACGACGCCCACGCCGGGGACGGAGACGACGACTTCCCTCCGCCGCCGCCGCCCACCCTGCTGGACTCCACGCCGGGGCCTCAGTCCTTCTCGCAGACGCAGCCGTACCCGAACACCCAGAGCTATGCGTCGACCAATCCCTTTGCACCGGCTCAGACACCGCCTCAGTGCCACACCCCAACAAACACCTTCACACCGACAAACACCTTCACAAACACCCCAACTCAAGCCTTCACCCCAACTCAAGCCTTCACCCCAACTCAAGCCTTCACCCCAACTCAAGCCTTCACCCCAACTCAAGCCTTCACCCCGACAAACACCTTCACCCCGACAAACACTTTCACAAACACCCCAACTCAAGCCTTCACCCCAACTCAAGCCTTCATCCCGGCCCAAACTTTAACCCCGGCCCAAACCTTCACCCCGACAAACACCTTCACCCCGACCCAAACTTTAACCCCGACAAACATCCTCACCCCAGCCCAAACTTTAACCGCGACTCAAGCCTTCACCCCGACAAACATCTTCACCCCAGCCCAAACCTTCACACCGGCCCAAGCCTTCACCCCGGCTCAAGCTGTCACCCCGGCTCAGCCCTTCACACCAAACCCAACCCAAACGTACCTAAAGCCTCAGACCTACTCCCCCAGCCTCTCCCGGCCTCAGTCACCGTCTCTGCCCCAGACGACGACGCCGCCGCCGCAGAACGGCGCCGAGACCGCCAAGCCGGCCTCAAGGAGATCCAATATCTTTACCAAATCTGGAAACTTGCTGAAGAACGCGGTGAGGGCTGAAACCGCCTCTGCTGAAGAGCAGCTCTCCATCATATGCTGTTGATAAGATGATGATGTGATGTTTGTGTGAATGAGTCTTTTCTTTCATTACAGTTCAAACGAGGTGAAACTGGAACTGGGGAATCTTGAAGCCTGACTGAAGAAGAATCGGACATTTTACTTCAACATAAATATACTTATAACTTAAAATCACTCATCTGGCTCTGTAAATATAAAATAACATAGGAGCTTAAAAAGACAAATTGATTGCAAATAGAAAATGTCCAAAATTATTTTTGTAATCATACCGAAGCCTATATTTTGATTATTATTATTAAATGATTGCTGTTGTACACAGAGTTGATTTATTAAAAATCATTAAATAATTGGAGGCAGACTACAGCGGATTTCACTTTGTTTTGTTTCATGTTTTTTGTTTTATTAGGGCCCGAGCACTGAAGAAGTTCTTCTAATGTTTAATATGATTTGTTATTATTCTCGTTATTTGCACCCTCTGCGTGGGGAAAAGAGATGCTTGGGCTTAACCTACTCCATTCAAAATGTCCACACCAATCTGATTTGGGTGTCGGGCAAAAGTCGGAAAGAATTGCTCGCTAGCGCCCCCTTTAGTTGTAAAAGCCCACGCTTTTTGCCGACTATGACCGATTGACCTGAAATTTGGCACACATGTCTGGGTGGATCGCAGTTTATGAAACATCACACAACTCGTGTTGACTTGATATGTTTTATTGTAATGTGACAAAATAGTTGATTAAAAAGATGATAATCAGAAACATGAGTCAGACTGAAGAGCTCGTCCAGTTTAACTCTTTCATTAAAGCTTCTGTAGCTGAAGTCAAATAAAATAAAAGAATGAGGGCTGAAGCTGCAGTTCAACACCAGAGAGAATATAAAATACGTCAGTTTGATCACTTTACAGCAGTTTGATCACTTTACAGCAGTTTGATCACTTTACAGCAGTTTGATCACTTTACAGCAGTTTGATCACTTTACAGCAGTTTTCAGCAACGTAACGTTTTTAGTTTGCCAGCAGGTTTAACAGATTATTGAAAGTGTTTCCAAGTTATAGCAACAGTTATTTACATGATCTGCGTGTGTCGGTCATGATCGTCTGTTCTCGTGAACGGCCGAATGATACGTCACTTTAAATGTTGCCGCCGCAAGGAATTGTGGGTCGGCATTATCTCCTCTCCTTTCCTAAGGAAGGTCCAGTGGTTCCTATGCTAAAGGAGCTAAATTAGGAATCATTGAAGCTCCTTTCCTTTGCGTTTGGACAATTCGACCGGCACTTATCATGGCGGCCACTGAGGTACTTCAGGTCATTTCACTCAGTTAGGAAGGTTCTCACCAAAATGGACTATTCCACCGCAGCCTGTGTGTGGGTGTGGGTGTGGGTGGGTGGGTGTGTGTGTGTGTGTGTGTGTGTGTGGGTGGGTGCATCCCAAGTCTCTAAATTGCATCCCCGTTTCCCTCACTTGCGTCCTTTCCTTGCGTCTTAGTCCCTCCCACCAGGGATGCATAGAGAGACGCAAGGAAACCAAGCGAGGAGAGAAGACGCGAGGAAATATGTTTAAGAGACATGAGACGTCCTTTCCTCTGAAGCGTCACGTGAAGCGACGTCGGTTTATGATGACTGCAGCCGCCTGACAGCTGATCACATCTGATCACAGCTGATCACATCTGATCACATCTGATCAGCTTCAGTCGCTTTAACAGCTGATGAGTTTTGTCCGGTGTAGGATATAGTGCCGCGCACTAATACTGTTGAGGTTCGTAACAGAGGGGCGGGGTTACACGGGGTTCTTGTTATGTGGTGCGTCGGGGGAACGTACGTTGCTGCTTGTATGTTCAACTCGAGCACGTAATAAACACGGACTACTGGAAGTAATCGCACTCGCATTATTCCAATCACCAACGGTCATAACGAACTATTACATGGTGTCAGAAGATGGTCCAATTCGTCATTTTGCCTGAGGAATATACACCGAGAAGCTACAGCTAACAGCTAACAGCTAACAGGTACCGCGGCGGAGACGAGCAGTGGGGAAAGCTAACGGCTAACTAAAAATGGAACAGTTTCAGCTGCCGTCGCCGTTGGTGTTAACCGGCAACTTGGGAGAAAATTGGAGACGATGGGAACAGCGCTTCCAGATATACATGACCGCGAGTGGAGCAGAAGGAAAGGACGAGAAGGTCCGCGTAGCTATTCTACTGCATGCACTGGGCGAAGAGGCACTGGAGGTCTACAACACGCTGGAAAAGAATCTTGACGAAGACAATAATGAAACAGTGAGTGGAATTCTGGCAGCCTTCAACGCATACTGTTTACCAAAGAAAAATACAGTGTTTGAGCGATACCAGTTTTGGGCGCATCCTATGGCCGAAAACATAACAGTTGAAAAGTATTTAACTGAACTGAAAATGAAAAGTAAAGACTGTGAATTTGGCGCCTCAGAGAATGACATGATCAGAGACAAGGTTGTGTTCAGTCTGAGCGATCAGCGCTTAAAGGAGAGACTTTTGAGGGAGCCTAATCTCACGTTGGAGAGAGCGATAAACACGTGTCGTGCTGCAGAGACCGCGAAGGCTCAGATACAGGCCATGGGTGCAGCCAGAAATGAGTCAGCAGAGACAGCAGTGCACGTACTACACGAACGTAAAGCATGGGACAAGCAAACACTACAGAAAATGAAACCATCAGCAACATACATGCAAAGCAAAGGACCGAGTACAATATGCCGAAATTGTGGAAAGTCACACCAACCACGCCAATGTCCTGCATATGGAGCAACATGCAACAAATGTGGTAAGCAAAACCATTATGCAAGAATGTGCAGGACAGGTCAGACACAGACACGGAAAACAGTGCACGAAATAGACACAGAATTTGATGGACTGTTTATTGGCACAGTGAGACTTGACCAACCACAATCCAGAAGAGACAAGTCCTGGTTTTCAAGCATTAAAGTAGACAACATGCCTGTCCAGTTTAAGCTGGATACAGGAGCAGAGGCAAATGTCCTGCCACTTAAGGTATTCAACTCCATGGAAAAAAAAAACAGATGGGAGAGGAGTGGAAAGTTTTCTTTGAAACCCACGAAAACAGTGCTGATAGCGTATGGAGGGGTGAGGTTAGAGCCTGAAGGGACGCTCACGCTCACATGTTCGACGTCAAAGGCCCAGGCAGACCTCACATTTTATGTGTCAAGGCACTCCACCGTACCCATCCTAGGGAGGGAGGCGTGCGAAGAGCTCAGCCTGATCAAAAGAGTGGACATCGACACAGTGGCAGTGAGACATCCAGCGACAAAAGAAGAATTGATATCCCAACACCCATCAGTCTTCAATGGACTCGGTGAGTTTGATGGAGAATATCACATTCACACAGACCCCAATGTCACACCAGTCATACATGGATGTAGAAAAATACCACTTGCATTCATGGACAGACTGAAAGCCTCACTTGATAGCCTGCTGCAAACTGATGTGATTGCAATAGTGACTGAGCCCACATCATGGGTAAACAGCCTGGTAGTCACTGAAAAGAAAGACAAAAACAAGCTACGGCTCTGTCTGGATCCAAGTGACTTAAATAAAGCGATCCAGAGACAGCATTACTCCATTCCCACGACTGACGAAGTGCTGAGCAAACTTGCTGGCAAGAAAATATTTTCTGTGCTTGATGAGAAAGATGGTTATTGGCAGGTGAAGCTTGACGAGGCATCATCGCGGCTGTGCACTTTCAACACCCCGTGGGGGAGATACAGATTCAAGCGCATGCCTTTTGGAATCAAATCGGCAAGTGAAGTCTTCCAACAGCGCAACTGTGAAACATTCTGTGACATTCAGGGAGTCCATATCATAGCAGATGATATGATCATTGCAGCATCCACAGAAGTGGAACATGATGAAATACTACAAAAGGTAATGATGCGAGCAAAAGAAGCAAACGTAAAATTCAACAAAGAAAAGATACAATTCAAAGTGGACAGTGTCAAGTACATGGGGCATGTGGTCACTGCAGACGGAGTGAAGGCGGACGACACAAAAATAAAAGCCATCACAGCGATGCCGTCACCTGTGGACAAAGCAGGGCTACAGCGAATGCTGGGCATGATAAAATATCTTGCTCAATACATTCCAGGTGAAGCCACCCTCACAGCGCCTTTGAGACAGCTGCTGCGCAAAGACAGGGTGTGGCTGTGGCAACATGAACATGATGCGGCCATCAAGAGACTCAAAGAGGCCCTTACCAATACACCTGTGCTCAAGTTTTTTGATCCAAGGAAACAGCTGGTTATACAGGCTGATGCATCTAAGGACGGGCTGGGAGCGTGTCTGCTTCAAGATGAACACCCAATAGCCTATGCATCAAGGGCTCTTACTGGATCGGAGCAGAATTATGCGCAGATAGAAAAAGAGCTTTTGGCCATCGTATTCGCCGTCAAAAAGTTTCATCAATACGCCTATGGAGTGAGAGTTAATGTCCAGTCAGACCATAAGCCACTTGAGAGCATCCTGAGAAAGCCTTTGGGCGCAGCACCAGCCAGACTGCAAAGAATGCTACTGCAGCTACAGCGATATGACCTGGATGTCATCTACAAGCCAGGTAAAGAGATGCTGATCGCAGACACGCTGTCCCGAGCAGTCATACAGGACCAAGATACATCAGAAGACGACATGTCTGATGTGAAAGTGGTCTATGCCTTGGAGCCCACGGACGCTCTCAGCATAGAGTCACTAGAAAAGCTAAAAGGTGAGACACAGAAAGACGAAGCCCTGCAACTTCTGCAAAGCACACACAGAAAAGGCTGGCCACACCACAAGAAACAGGTGGACATGCGAATGGCACAATACTGGTCCATCAGACACACTGTGTCTGTGAGAGACGGCATAATGTTTGCCGGTGACAGAATAATCGTTCCGAATGTGATGAGACGAGATGTGCTGCAAAAGCTACACATGGCGCATCAAGGAATGCACAGAACAAAAGCACTGGCCAACAGACACGTTTACTGGCCACGGATAGCGAGAGACATTGAACAAATGGTCGAGGCCTGCAGTACATGTCAACAGTTCCAGCCCAGGAACCAGAGAGAGCCGATGATTTCACATGACATTCCTGAGCTCCCGTGGCACAAGCTGGGTGCGGACATCTTCGAAATACAAGGTCAGTCCTACCTCTTGATAGTGGACTACTTATCAAAATACCCAGAAGTATTGAACATTAGGGACAAGACCACCCACACCGTCATCATGAAAATGAAGTCAGTGTTTTCCAGACTGGGAATTCCAAAAGAGATAGTATGTGACCATGTTCCATTTGCAAGTCAAGAGATGCACAACTTTGCAACATCATGGGGCATAACACTCACTCATTCCAGCCCTGGCTATGCACAGTCTAACGGCCTAGCAGAGAGAAATGTGAAAACTGTGAAACAGGTGATAAAGAAGGCACAGCAAACTGGGACAGACCCTCATCTTGCACTTCTCACCCTACGCAACACACCTGTTACGGGTATGGACTACTCTCCTGCTCAAATGCTCATGGGCAGAATACTGAGGAGCACTCTACCAAGCTCCAGCGCCATTCTCCAGCCTGCAGTGGCCCAGGATGCACACTCTGCGCTCCAAGGCCTACAGAGAAGACAGCAACAGTACTACAACAGAGGCACGAAGCAGCTTCCTGAACTGAGCCCTGGCGACACTGTGCACATGGAGACTGCACAGGGTTGGCGGCCAGCTGTAGTTACAGCAGGGCGAGCCGAACCTCGTTCCTACAACATACAGACATCGTCAGGGCAACGCTACAGACGCAACAGATGTCATCTGAGGAAAACGCCAGCCTGCACCCAGATGAATTCAGCCTCAGATTCAGACTGCGTGGATGAGGATTTGCCAGATTCGCCATCTACAAGTACAGCAGAGACTATGGACTGTACTTCCTCAC
>JBAMJR010000350.1:15835000-15998290 GCA_038501785.1 Myoxocephalus aenaeus | reverse complement strand
GGCTCCTTCCTGCGGGTTATTCTGTGGATTTCTAAAAACGTTGCTTCTCCCTCGCAGAAATCATCAGCGCTGTCAACCTATTATTAGGGTGCATTCTCCCTCCCTCTGGGTCTTCATCCCTTTCAGATTGGGCTGCTACTCCCTCTTCCCTCTGTGCTTTAAGTGATGTGAAACCTTCCACGGAGATTGCTTTCAGGTGGGAGGCGCTGATTTGTGTGATCAAATGGATTGTTACCACATCACTTGTTTTCATGCTTTTGTTTTCTGCCTCCATTCATACCCCTGAACGGTATAACTACGCATCAAGCACATGTACACGCAGACACCTCACAGCCACACAACCACTTAAAAAGCATCTTTTTCTGAATCAACCACGACGACACAGATTGTGCGCACGCTCATCTAATCAGGCCAAATTATACTCATTCTACAATGTACCTCTATTCCGTTGACCCACTTTCTCTTATCTCACTTAGAAAGTGCAAACATGGATTTTCCTCATTTAAATAACAGAGCGGCTCATTAAGTCAGCCCAACTCTTCGGTTCTCATGATTCCTCTCTTTTTTTCTTGTTGCCTCCTGCTGCTGTTCCTTCCTCAGTTTTCAGGCTCAAAGTACTGCGAGAGAGAAAGAGGTGACCTCGCATTAACCTCACGAGATCTCCTACCCCGTTGCTCGCTGCTCGTCTCAAGCTGTTGAGTCCCACGCCGTTTGAAGTCAGAAAAACCTCATTTGATGCTTCGCCATATGGGCTTCATGAACGACACCTGATAAAATCACTCGGGGCTGCTCTGTGGTGAAAAGCAAAAAGCAGACAGAAAGATTTCCATGCTTAGCAAAAGCTTTATCGCCATGGTGACTTTCCACATGCTGAAGCCCTGGGTTGTTGGTGTGAAGAGGTCACCATGGCGATGAAATAATGTGCAGCTTCACCTGAGTCCTTCTACGTCATTTCACGAGGAAGAGAGCAGCTCGAGGGCCCTCGGGCACTTCAGAACTCCTCCTTCTTCGCAGCTCTTTCATTGTCTTCTCCTCCTTCCCTCTTTTGCTCTCTCGCAGTCTCTCCGTCTTTTCCGACTCCCCCTCCCTGCCGTGAATTATGTGTTGCTGAGGAAGTGGGCCAGTTTCAGGGGAACAGCTACAACGTCAGTGCTGGGCTGGCTTCAAAGCTGGGGTAGAGGGGGTGCATTATGCATGGCCTCCTACACAGCTGCCGAGATCCACGGCATATAAAAAACCTGTGTGATCATATATGTGAATATATACTAACCAGAAGTGGGCCGAAGACATCGTGCAACATAATGAACCACGAGCCTGCATGTCACTGTAGTGTATTCACACACAGGTATGGTCAAGCGCATACTGTATGCATATTCATTTACGTTTTATAATAAATTATACAAATGCTGTACACATAAACAACTAACACCTCCAGAACCACCTGTCTCCCCAATCCCATTGTCACGCTTGGTTCAGCACAAGACAAGCGTCTCACCACACCTGTCGACAGCCTACGGCTCCACTTTCTGTGGGCCGTTATTTCTTTTCACAGCTGATTTGACTCCAGATGTTCCTCTCAATACAGTGAAATCAGATATTTAACTAGCAGCGGCAGAATGGAGACATGCTACATTGAGAAGTTCACATTTTAAATCACATAGCACCTGATTACATAAAGCAGTATGAAAATAAAGATTGTAGAAACGCGTTAAGGTACAAATGATAACTCCTTTTGTTGACATTTCTTGTTCAGTAAATTGCTATCTACTATATCACACTGTAATATTTTTTTGTGTGCTGCATATAGAATATGCAGAAGTATCAGTGAAACTGCAGCGTTTTATGAAGAAAGGCTTGCCTGTGGTGCCAGGTAAAAGCAGCTCTGCCCCACATAAACGCCTCTGCTATTCCTCTGTCTGCTACAATCCTCACTCTGCTCCTCAATTTTCAAAGTCCAAATTTCATTACACTCATCACTCCATCGCTGAACACTACATCGGAAGCAAAACAAAGGGCTTGTGTTGCCACATTAATTGCTCACATTTAATCTCAGACAGCTATTCTGAGATGCTGACAAAGAACAGTCAGTCTTGCTTGTTGTCTCCTCTCTAAAGTGCCGCAATGTTGGCGGTGACATGCTCAATGTGTTTTGCTGCAACGTGATTACAAAGGAATGTGCTGTGGCTAGATAAAGCTGTAACACGGCTCCCGAGAGGACTCTCCTGCCCGGCCCTGCTCTCGTAAGCAAGCAGCGTCCATGTCTAATGCAGGCCCTGCGTGACTAAAGATGGCTGAGCCAAGTATGTGGTGAAGTGATCACAGGTGTCACTGCAGATGATTCTTCTGCACAATGCATTTGACATTCGCTCACAAGGTGAGGTGATAAAACTTCCTTCAGGACTGAAAGGATGAACAAGCTGGTGTGAATAGCTGGCAGGCAGACTTATGGGAACACTGAACCGATAGCTTTTTTTTTTTATAGAGTTGGGGACGGACACAAAATAGAGGTTAATTGCTTTGCAAAGATGTCGCCAAAGGATAGTTGAAGACAATTGAGAGGAATTTTCAGAGATCTTTCCAGAGATCTTAAACATTAATCAACAACATGCAGCAGTACAGAAAGTGTGAACAAAAGAGTGTGTACAAAACGTAATTCTTGCCGTAATCTACATCACAGTCGGTTTCTCATCAGGTAGTTTGTGCCCATCTGAGGAGAGTCTGAGTGCTACATCTATGAAACCTAAGCACAAATGGCTTGAGCTAAAGCTCTCAGTTATCACGCCCCAATCCTGAAGGATTCGGATGTAAGTGACATTCATTGGGGGGCCTTTTGTCTCTCGATAGCCTTTAGTTGCCTCTGGTAGCTCCGGCTCTCTCCCTGCCACACAGCTTCCTCCAGCTCTCTTCTTTATGACTAGCTCATTACACCAACATCAAAGTGTAATGACAAAATCGCCCAGCGCTCATGAAACCTCTCACATGCCTCTCAGGGGTTGCATTGTTTGAATTAACATTATTATGAGACATGAAGAAAGAGACCCGCCGCTAATGTCGTACAGATATAATACGAATATGCTGCAACTGCTTAGTTGTGATGGAAAGAGTTACATCTAGTTAGAGGAACAACAAGGCAGAGAAATAATTACCACAAGAGATGGAGGCATCCCCTGAGCCAAGATTACACCGCTGAGCATCACTCCTAATTAGGTAGATCTTTAGTTAACACTTTACTGCGTCCCCTGCTGCACTATCTTCTCGTCACATCTGCCCATTCTCGTCTCATCTGCAAACACCGTTCCCCTCTCCCGTCCTCGCACTGCTTTCTGAGCACAAACAGCACATTTTGAGGCACTCCGAGATCTTGAGGCAACTCCGAGATCACTCAAACACGAATGCGTGATGCTACACATCAATTTATTTCTGAGATTGGACTTGACGCCGCAGGGCGTGTTATTAAGAGAGAAATGCAGGCCGGTCTGTGATGTAAGCCGAATTTCCAGGAATGAGGCCGTAACTGATGCACAAGTGATCTGTTAACCTCGAACTGTACCTGGGAACAGACCAACAGTGTGGATATAATCTTTTAGCTCAGCTCTTTCCTGCCTGTCAGCGAATCTCATCTGAATAATGGGAAAAGCTTTTTCTTAGTCAAATGGGAATTTACCGTCATGGTGCCCTTCCTTCTAGTTTTTTAACCCGCTCTGCATTCGTCTTTGCGGAACTAACACCAGCGGTTAGTATCAAACCAAGTGTATTAGTATCGTATTAAATTATTCATCATATACAATGTCTCACTGGGCTTTACAGACCCACAACCACAACAGCTCAGTCCACGCTGTCTGCAAGGACGAAGAAAACCAACACTAAAAAGCGAACGCAAAATGCAACGTGACACAGTGTAGTACCAGAGAGATACGTGTGTTTGTCACATCTCTTACTATGAGCGGTAGCTCGGGTTATTATGGACTTGGAGGTGCATTGCTGAGTGGTGAGTCATAGTGATTGCTTCAGCATACAGGCCCACCTCCCCCCTTCTCTCGCCGCATTGTGTCAGCTAACTCACTCCACCTACTGGTCAGACATTTAAATTCAATAGACGAACGTAAAACACATGTGACTTAACATTGTAATTAATTGTCAGCTCTAATCTCATGCGAGGGCTATCAGTCATTTTGTATATTTAAATCAGTGGTACATTGAGGTAGATGAGTGGAATAGATGTTGGCGTTCAAAGAACTCAATGCCGCTTCAATCACAAGATGGTGCTGTTGATTCAAAAGAAAACGCAGTCTGTGCTGCGTTTAGAGCTGATGACAGAGAGGCCTGTGAATCTCCTCTCCTTCACTCTCTCCACTCAGCAGGCATCCCTTTCTAATACCGCGGTCATTATTTCACCAGATGACCCGTGCGATCTGAAAGCAGAGTGCAGCCCCACCATGGACAACAACATCACAGCGAAGGAGAGAGGCGTGCTGGAGGAGAACAATGAGAAAGAGGAGATGGACCAGGAGAGAGCTCAGAAGGAAGAGGGGGAAGAGAGGAAGCTGAAGGAGGAGGAAGGCGAGGAGAAGATGAAGAACGAGCAGGAGCCGCTGACGGAGGAGCAGGAGCTGGAGGAGCTGAGGGCCCAGGTGCTGGAGCTGCTGCTGGAGCTGGACGACGCCAGAGAGATCTCCAACCAACACCAGGAGACTTTCCACGAGCTGCAAGGTGAGAAAAATGAGCCAAGGTGAGCCTTGGAAATAACTGTATATCATTTATTTATAATGTAATGCCTTGAATAATGAATCTTCCCTTTATTCAACAGTCATGTGACCTGAAATCAAAAGCTATGGAACCAAATGCAAACATCTTCCACACACCCTAAATCCTGTCATCCTGGGAACATTTTTCTTTCCTGTGGGACTATTAGTCAACAATATTTTACTCACAATCCCAGATTTGTGATATGGGAAAAAAAATGTATAAAATCACAGCTATCGGGGCAAGGAGCCAAAGAATTTAAAGCTTTCCCAGAAACTTAAAAATAAATTCTCTAAAATACTTAGTATACAGAGACTTGCTCCCGATCTAATTGAAATGCTCGATGGGCCTCATTTCACTGCATCTGATCAATATTGATCGTGCATTTGCATTTCTTGAGTCCCAGTTTCTCAAATCTCTGGTGAAATGTTATGTAGACCAATAAACAAAGTGGACAAAATGTGAGAATCAGATCCAGATGACTGTAAAAGCAGAGTGGGGGTTTCTGGCATAACTTCCCCTACTGCCAAGGTGCATGGAGGCTTATTGATTAAACCTCGACCATAAATAAGACAACACCTCATTTCTATGTCAAACGTGATCAAACACATGCAACATTTGAACAACAATAATTTTCTCACAATGAACACAAATATAAAGGTTTAAAAAACAAACATCTTTTTTGTTAGCCACTGCAGGTTTTTACTAAAACAACAGCACCACAGAAAGTAGAATTACAGTAAATTAATCAAAACAATATTGTACAGTAATCAGTACAGTAATAAAATAAAAGTAAAATGACAGTGCAGCGGTAAAATAAAAAGAAGAACTAATGTAAAAGCCGTGGATGGTTTTGGATCTCTTCTGGTCTAACCTTCACCTCATCCACATCAAAAGCAATGTCTCCATGTTTGAAAGTCCTCATGAAAGAGGTGACCTTACCTGAGGTCTGTTTGTAGTGCGGAGGCTCAGACCAATTCAATTTGTGGAAGTGTTTTCATGTGTGTGTGTGTGTGTGTGTGTGTGTGAGTGAGATATTTCACTCTTGAACGCGTGTGTTTAATGTTGCTTTTTTTCACTTTCGTTGCCTTTGTTTAAGGTGTGGTGACAAAAAGTTAAGGTTTTGATGCTTTTGCAATCACTGTGTCAGCAATTGCACAAAAAAATGTTTTAACTGAAAATGAAATGAAAACATAGCTACTGTATTGTAGTGTAAATACAATACAATATATATATATATATATATATATAAATTAAAGTCCTCTAACTTTATCTCCAACATGGTTCTGCGCACAAAAAGTCTAATTGTTTACAGGTGTTTTCTGACTGGGTTCTGGGTGCAGGTGATTGATAAATGATTGTATTGTTTCAGTGGCAGTTTTAAGCTTACAACACACGCAGGCTTTTATTTTTTGAACAATGTGTCAAATGTAGGTAATCATAGTTACTAGCAAAAGAATCTTTTTTTTAATTTCAAACTTGGTGTTTTGTGCTTATAGTTTAGCAAACCAAGTCAAGCCAAGCCTTCTGGTTTGAATAATTATGCCACAAGTACCAGTTTTTGTGTAAAACTCAATATTAACATACATAAAAACTTCAGTTATGTTGTAAGTTGTCATGACTGGAAGACCTTAAATTTGCAATTTCTTTGCACACAGCCCCAGAAGAAAACCCCTGTCCTCTCTCTCTGGACAGCGTAACTCTCCACCAGAGACCTCTCCTGTTCATCACGATCCAGTTGAACATGTAGAAGCGTAAATGTTTATATGCGGTCACTGACACAGTTCCTCGTCATGGGCGCTAAATGGAGCATCACTTCATAGCTTAGAAATGATGAGCTTACCGTTCAGGGACACCGGCAATGAGTAAGGCCTTGGGTATGGTGCTACAGTGAACTCAGTGTGTGTGTGTGTTTGCGTATTGATGAGTGTGTGTTTATGACTGTGTGTCACACTAAAAGACATGGCGTGGTGAGCTCAGATGTCTGTTTGGCAGTGGCAGAGGCATTCCTCAGACAACTGCGTGCATGCTGAGGGAAGCTTCCAGACTGGGTGTCCTAGACCACGACGAGAAATCTCTTTTGGTCGCCTCCCACTGGGAACAGTCAGCTGTTCGTTCTGCTGGCAGCTGTTGGAGGGGGGATGGGGGTCCTGACATGGTCAGAGAAAGAAGTCAGGGAGATGATTATCATTATGATCATTATTAATACAATCAGCTAATTATATCTTGTCTCTTTGTGAAGGTATATTGTAATGTCGTCTTATTCGTGTATATATATTGGGTAATTATAAAATTGATAAACCAACAAATCTTTACTAATCATGGCTTATGCTGTATTGTAACGCACAGGCAACACACAGAACTGCTTGTGTCATTCAGTCATGCCTCAAGGTTGAAACGCTTATCCAGTTGTCATCTTTCTATTGGCCTGCTGAACTGACATTTCCTCTTATCTCTCTACCCACTCCCCTCTCCTCCTCTCCTCATCCCCTCTCCTCCTCTCCTCTCCTCGCCACCAGGTCTGTTGGAGGATGAGCGTCTGGCAAGCGCCCATCAAGCTGAAGCCTTCACACGACAGATCCAGAATCTACAAGGTATCGACATCATAGAACGCCCCGAAGTGAAGTTCTGTTCTTTGAAAAACACAGACAATAACTAACGCTATTCCCCGGAAACAGGAAGAATCAATAAAAAATTTAAATCGGCCTTTACCTTTATCACGTTTGTCGATAGAAAGGTGAATGCTGATTTTACTGCGTAAGCTGCCAGTGAAGAACAATTTGTTCGCATTAATCAACAGGACCGCCATCTTGTTTGTCACTGCATTGTCTCAGACAGAAAGTGCTTCATAAGTATGTTGGGATGGGACTGACTTGAAAACGTTAAATGCTTGCAATCATTTGGCTTATTGATTCAGCGGCATTGATTTTTTTGTGACCATTTTTTTAAATTACACTTTACGTAAAGAAATCATTCACACGGAGACACAATTATCCCTCAGAAATCCTTATTGAGACTTAAACTCAATAATGATGATCAATAAAACACACCTCTAGAACCAACACTATACTAAAAAAACAAGGATAATGGCTCTGAGTAAGAAAAAAGACAGAAAGGAAACACGATCCTTATACAAAAAGAGACAAATGAGAATAGAAAAAGGAGAAGCTGAGCATAGTTTTTAAAGTTACGACTTATTTTTCAGTCAGTTGGGGAACTGACAAACTATTTCATGAAGCCTCTGCATGCAAGAATTATGTCGGAACTGTTTAATTGAGCAATTACTGGTTTTATTGCCATTACCTTTTAGTATTGCTCTTGTTGTTTTTGTGAGAGGTAGAGAATATTTTCCTGAAAATACTAAGCTAACAATCTGAATCTGACCCTTTATAAAAAGGTCTGTTACCATCAGTTACATTAGCTCCTCTTTCAAACAGTGCACACACACACACACACACACACACACACACACACACGCACACACGCACGCACGCACACACGCACACACACACGCACACACACACACACACACGCACACACGCACACACGCACACCACCCACCCACACAAACATGCAGCCCGACTGATGCAAAAATCTCTCAGGTAAGCTCAACACACACACACACACACACACACACACACACACACACACACACACACACACACTGCAGTCTCACCCACTCGTCCCCCTTAAAGAACACACTGTCCTCCTCCTCTCCCCACAGCCCAGCTGCGTTCTGTGCAGGAGGAGATGGACAGCCTGGAGGAGGAGAAGGAGAGCGAGCTGGCCGAGGCCCAGGAGGAGCTGCGTGTCGCTCATGAGGAGGTGATCCTACTCCAACAGGCGGCAGAGGAGGCGGCGGCGGAAAGGGAGAACGACATCGCCACGCTGCAGGAGGAGCTGTGCCGCCGGCGGGTCGAGCTGCAGCACCTCAGCGAGGAGACCCAGGAGTACGAGCTGGAGATCACCACGCTGAGGGCCGAGATCAGCATGAAGAGCCAGCGCAGGGAGGCCGAGAGGAGAGAGGGTGAGGGACGAGGAGAGTCGTGATAGGAGGAAAAGACACGGAGAAGATGGGTGTAGATGGATGCCGGGGAGGAAGGATGAAATGATGTAGGCCTGTTGTTTCATTGCAGTAGGCCGACATAAAACACGAGAAGTCTCGGTGGTACACTTCATCTTCACATCTTGTGTAAACAGCCATCATGCCCTTAGCCCATGATCAGTCTTTGTGGCTGAAATGATGAAAACAAAGCACGATGTTATGGATGTTCTTATTCCATGCTCACATTAGGTTAGCATCCCACAGTCAAGCACATAAATCATTTTTGTGGGGTTTAATAAATAATACAAATTACAAATGTGGTTGCTGAGTGCTGCAAGGGGAGTGGTGTGTCTCTGTGTGTGTGTGTGCAGATGTGTATGCGTGTGTGTGTGTGGATTTAGGATACCAGGGACATGAAGTCATGATGGGGAGGGACACACACTTCTAACACATGATATCATCGCTGGGCTCTGCAGCTGAGCCTCGGGTGGGACCGAGGGAGGGGAGTTCATATTATATAATTGTCGGGCTCTTTCATGAAAAAAAACCATCAACCTAAATGTATTTCATATGCAAGCACAATCTGACTCACATTTGGCATTTATTTGAAAGGAATAGCTTGATATTTTGACCAAGCTTGTTGGAGTCTAGCAACCGGTCCCAACCAAAAATAGCACTTAAAACTACAAATTAAAACTACAAAAGGTTTTGTGTAAGGATTAATCAAACACGATCAGTGAGCATTAGCTGTTAACCCCCATGTCCAGTCTCTATGTTAAGCTAAGCTAACCAGCTGCTGGTGCTAGCTTCATATTTAACAGGTGGACTCGAGAGTGGTACCAAGCTTCTCATCGAATTCTCGTCAAGAAAGCGCAAACACAAGCTATTCCTGAAATCTATTCCCTACATGTCACAATGATGTTAAAGCCTCAGTCGGTGACATTAAAGATGAGCTCAACTGACCTCTTCCTCTCTGACCTTCCTCGTCCTGTCAGGTGACGTGGACCTGCTGAAGGAGGAGTGCCGTACGCTGAGGGAGGAGTGTCAGACCCTGAAGGAGGACAACAGACGTGTCTCTGAGAGGCTGCAGCTGCTGCAGAGACAGAGGACATGGTGAGAGGTCAATGACTGCTCACTCATCAGCTGTGCTTACTGGTTCAGCTGGAGGGGATACCCTCCGGAGTACAACTCCAACCACAGACTTTCACGTCATGTCTCATTTAGAAAAGACTACTGGGCCACCTGTTTAATCACTTAACAACATCTTGCGAGGGATTACACATACGTTTATTAATCGCTAAGTAGACTGACAGAGAATTAATCAAAGGCAATTTTGAGATCGAAAATTAATTCTTGACGTTGAAAAAACGTTAAGCCGCTAAAACCCACTTAGGCAGTGCTCATTCGCCAGTGTTTGCAGATTTGTTCTTTGGTAAGAGCACACACAGGCTAAAGAGCACGCTTACACACATTGTTGAGTGCTGATATGTTTGTTCTGCGTTTACATCAAATCTACAGTTGTATAATGGCCTCTCATTGCATTTAAATTACAATACTATGTTGACTAAATGAGTAATAGCATCCTGTGCATTTTTTTGTTTAGTTTGATTTCTTTACTTTATTACGACTGGCGCCACAATATTTTTTTTACCTTTGGAGTTTGGCACCCCGCCTTCTTTAATCTTTCGTTTCGGCATTCTTCACTAAATTATTTCACACGGCCCTGCAGTCTCATGCCCTTTCATGGGGATTGGCAGGGCGTTTACCTTTTGTACTTAGGATCAACTGGCATTTGTTTTTCATTCACGCTGACTATGGCATTCATTATTATAAGAACAAGGTGCAAAAAACACATTATGAGTCTGATGTAGACGTTTCTTTGGCTCTTTTTCAAGAACAAATATAAATAAAACATAGGAAGATATTAATGATTGAGGCCCAATCTCCACACAGGATCTATTTAGTAGCTGTTATGTTTTTTTCTTCCTCAGCAGATGGGGAACTGGGCATACTCCACCTGTTGAGGAAGATCTTGTGATACATCGAATGCAAAAGCCAAGTTTATTTATAGAACAGAAGCTACACAGTGCTTTACAGGAAGAAGAGAAGGGAAAAGGGGAGTCGGAAGAGAAAGAGAAGACAATACGTACTAAACGGAGAAATAACTTACAAAGTATAACATTCCTGAGAAGTCCCGACAGCATAAGCACGATGGCCATAACAGTTACTGGACCATGTGGTGGGACAACAATTTAAAATGATGAATAATCCAATTGAATTAATCGAGCAAAAATGCCAAACATTGTTACATAGTTCCATGCGTTTCTCTGTTTTGCATCTTTTTGAATTTAATAATATTAAAAGAGTTTTGGACTGTTGGTCAGACAAAACAAGCAATTACACTGTGATGGGCCTTTTTCATTATTTTCTGACATTTTATAAACTAAACAATTAACTGACAATAAAAAAAAACTAATCATTTGATTAGTCAAATTGAAACTAATCTTCTTGTCCTATTACAAGGATGGCTAGATACATTTATCGGCATGTCTGTAACAGAAAGACAAATAATAGAAAAACAGTCTTCATCAGTTATCAGACTAAGTGTGCGCCAGCAAAGCTCTGCATGCATCAAGCTCTCTGGCTATCACATCAAATAGAATAACAACCACACTCAGCCTTTGATTGTGGAGATTATCAGCCCATTTCTGAGCTTTCAGCCATTTCATCTGAAAACAGAAAGTGATTACTGTATTTTTCACCATCACTCCTTTCGTCCAGCTCCAGCGTCTACCTGTCACTGAAAGAGGAAGACGCAGAGGAGGGCACGGACAAGAAGGAGATGGAGACCGGCTCGGATGAGGTCATGACGGAGAGTTACATGACCATGGCCAAGTCTGGGAACTGTCGCCTGGTGGACGCCTCCATCCAGAAGAATATTTCATTTGATGGGAAGTCCGTGGCACCAACCGGCTGGAACGGAGGCATCGGGGAGATTTTCTCCCTGAGGGAGCAGCTCAAGCTTGCAGAGGACAAGGCCTCACAGGTTCAGAGTCAGGTATGACGCATAATAGTGGCTACGGCATGCATTGTGAGTTTCCTAGAAATATGAATAAAACCTGGGCAGATTTGGCAAATTGAATTCAATCAAATATACTAAAACTTGTTTCAATAAATGCTATCAGTCCGTCTAGTGCTGGAAAAAAAAAAGACAGAGAATGACCTCTTGTGTCCTCCAGTGTAACGGTCTGAAGGTGGAGCTGCAGGAGCTGCAGGTACTGTATGACAGCAGTCAGAGGGAGAGAGCAGAGCTGGAGGAGGAGCTGCAGCGCTGCAAGGCAGAGCTGGAGAAGCTGTCAGGGGGGGCTCAGGTGAGGGACACACATGAATAATACAGTCATATACAGTTGCTTCCAGAAGAAGGGAAAGTGGTGTGATTAATGTAGGTTTGTGCGGTTTGCTTTGCATTCCCCACTTTAGATTCCAAAAGCATCTGTAGAGCAGGTTGTCTCTCAATTGTTTTTTTTTCAAAATGAATGTGAACTTGTCCTAGTGGTTTTGAGAATTCCCGGCTATCATTACGACAAGGTTAAAGACACTTTTTTGCACCCACACTGTCAACTAACACATAACACGCCTCGCATCACACTGTATCCTGTGTCTGTTGAGCCCACTTTCTCTGTGTCTCATACTGTAGCAATATATGTTTGGATATGAACTGACCTGGCCTGTCAGCCCATATCTATTGTGTGCTTTGCGCTGGGAAACCTTCCCTACCACTGTTTCTGTGTTCTAACTTCTGTGTGACAGCAATTATTTTATACTGTTGTTGGACTAAAACACAAAATATGGTAAAAAATATTCCGGCATTCTGGCCAAGAATGCCCATTGCTCTTGTTCTATAGAGAAGAAGTACTAAAAAGGACCTGTAGCTTTTTGTGATGTGTAATTTCTACCTTACGGCTCCCGTCGCTTCATTTCAATAAGGTGCTGTGTGAACGTCAACTTGGTTACACTAATTTTGCATGATAAATGTTTGAAAGCATGGATAGTTTTAATGTGTTTTTAAGTTCTCACGGGAAAATCCAAAAGGCAAGGAGCTAAAGTACCAAATTAATTCGTCTTTAATGTCGTTGTCCTCTGGGTTTGAATTTTCGACAACGCAGTTTGTGTACGCAGCTCAGTGTGACGCTTGAATGCACCAACCAGAGGACAATCTGTGGATTTAACTGACTCAATATTCTGCAAGTTGATTTTCACACAGTCGTAAAAGGAATGAAAGGAATGAATACCAATGGCTACCTCTAAGGAAAGAAAATACGCATCCAAAAAAAGACAAAAAAGACAAATCTATTGGCTGGAAGCCATACAAAGCCGTGTACTGTAATACGGTCCTTTGATGCAGTGAGAAACAAACAGGGCTAAACCTCTGTGTTTTGTCTACAACAGCTGTGATGAGATGTCTGCGTTGTGTCAAACTGTCTACCCGTGCCTGTCTCTGATGCTGTCCTTGTCCTCTGAATGTCCATGACCTCTCCGCCTGTACGATAACAAATTTAGCAAAACATCAAAAACAAACTATGAGGATAGAGAGACAAAAAAATACCACCATATGTGAGTCCCAACAATCATGTCTTTCTTTCTTTGTCACCATAACATCACACGCAGCCAATACATGCCACACAGGACTGCTCACACATACTCAAGTCGAGTTGATGTGTATGTCACCTTAAAGTTATGCATTGTTTATTTAACAGGAAATGTAAATCACTCCATCACAAACCCTTCCCCTTATTTCACAGCCATAAACCATGTCACACTTTTCTTTTAGCGATGTGTAGTGGTGGTCCATTTGTGCTGTTGTCACACCCTGTTTTTTATCTGTGTTTTTATCCTTTAGGTACTTTAATCCATCCGTTCATTCATTTCCTTTCATTCCCATGGTCCTTGTGTTGTTTTTATTCCCTCCTCAGAGATTCATCCATCCGTCTGAGCACCCTGTTCTCTCCATCCCCTTCATAGGAATGATTGTAATATTGGCTGTGGTCTGGTGCTGGTTGTCGGAGCTGGTGTCCCAGAGGGCAAGGTATGGGAGGAGCTTATCTCTATCTGATGCATAATGCTACATATGGTTCTTAAACACTCATTAAAGAGTCAGTTCACCCAAATTACATAACATTTTCTCACATCCCGTTTCTAGCAATGCAAATAGTTTGGGTCATATTTGCTCAGGTCTTCCCCCGATACAATAGGTGTCATTTCCTCCGAATAATTCACAGAAACTATCACAAGTTTTGATGTGTGTGGATTGTCAGGACAATAATTTCTGAAAAGAAGTGTTTAAAAAAAAATCATGTCCGTTGTATTTGGGTGGAGGCAGACATATATCACAACTTGGTTATGGTATCTGCATGGCTCAATACTTCAAGATGTTAGGAATAATATATGTGAACTATATAAACTGACCTTTCATATGAATTATTGATTAAGATCCATTTACAGTGATGGATGTTATGGGATGGTCTAAACTGCAGAAATGCAACATTTGCCTGATCAAATCTACGGTGAATGAAGGTAGATAATGATATTAAACATTTATGGAAGTTGGACGTGGGACGGGTGGGCAGTTTGGCAAATTAGAGCAAAATATAACCTTGAATGGAACTGAATAAGTCATTTCCAGGAATAGTTCAACATTTTGGTAAATGTGCTTTCTTGCCAAGAGTTAGACGAGACGATTGAATTCACGAGGTGGTAAAAACCTTCTCATCTAACTGTCTGCAAGGAAGCGAATAAAACAATTTCCCTAAAATGTCAAACTATTTCTTTAAAAGCCCAATACTGGCTGATGGATAGCCCGTATTGGCTCTTAACACCACTCTTTTCCGTTCTTCCCTTAGGGGAGTGAGGTAGGTTGGAACTCCATTTTGACTATCACTGCAGCCGCAGCAGTGCTACTGATGATGACGAGCTTGTTGAGAGCTCTCGTCCGATGTTGATTGGATGGGCAACAACTGCACAGGGACAGAGGTCTGCTTCAGACTAGCCCTCGTTCTTCTCCTGCCGTGTCTACAGACTGAACTGTAATTCTCTAAATGTGTTAGAGCTGACAGCTGCGTGGTAGAAAATGTATGGGAAATGATGGCGCTAATGAGAAGGTACGGCATGCACCGGGAACCACGGCGCTCAGTCTCATTGGAGATTGAAGACGAGGATGACTTGATCTGCTGAGAGCCCGCAAGAGGACTGATCCCACTCCACTAAATGTATGCTAGTGCTGTATCACTCCTCCTCTGTGTCTGTGAATATCATTCATTCTCTCTTGTGACGAAAAAAGAATTAAGGTTTTAATTATTAATTATGAATGTGCACCTAATGGTTTTCTATTTATTTAACCATTATTTATTTATTTGTTCGTTGCAGTATTGTTCATAGTTGTCTTGACACA
Source organism: Myoxocephalus aenaeus (assembly GCA_038501785.1). NCBI lineage: Eukaryota > Metazoa > Chordata > Actinopteri > Perciformes > Cottidae > Myoxocephalus > Myoxocephalus aenaeus. Next base: position 15,983,054 of record JBAMJR010000350.1, on the reverse strand, counting down.
CATGGAGTCTGGACATGTAATGCACTGAAATGTACACATGCCCTTTAAACGTCAATGTTTTTTTGTGAATAAGTTGACTATTAAATGACTTGTTGCTTTCCCCCCCAAATACTCAATGCAATAAATTCTACATTCTGCAAAACTGGATTAAATGTCACAAAATATCCGTGAATGAACATGATCCTACCATTACCTCCTGCCTCTGTAACTGACCCACACATGGAATATGTAAGCACCCATGATATGCTATTGCAATGAGAACAGGTATGGCTAACTAAACACCTGTCACCTGTCTTGTGAGGCTTATGTTTAACCCTCGGTTTGGCTCTTCTTCACAGTGTGCAGGCTACAATGAATTGTCTCGTGTCTGTCTCTGAAATCAAAGAACTCCCACTTTCCTCTAATTATCAGTTGGACCACAATGCCAGAAAGTCTGTGCAGTATTTCTGATTCATCTTACCTGCCCACAGCTCACTTTGAAATTCTAAAATCTCACACCCACAGCGACGCTGTTACACACACACACACACACACACACGTTAGTTATGGTTTGCTGAAGTTTTGTGACAGTGGGGGTGCTCGGAAAGATATCGCAGCAACTTTTGGGAGCCAATTGTAGAACGATCAAGTGATGGGATTATGTTTTATGTCTAATGTTTCAGTGTGCAGAAATAAGCTTTTGTTCCTCTCCAGCAGGATTTAAATGGCTCGCGTCGTAGTATTGTTGTTTAGATTTATGGTGATCGCAGGTTGTTCCAGGTACTCAAGTGTGAGAATATTGACTGCCAGCGTTTCCTTGTTTCCCGACGACACGCTTTATGTAACAAACTGCAGATCTGATAAACACATCCGGTCACACTTATATTGAAACACTGATGCATCTGAAGTGAAGGTTCAGGGTTTAGTAGTTGTGAGTGCGAAAAATATTTCGCATTAATTACAAAAAAATATAAATGTATATGTGGACGGATTAATGTTTACATTTGTGAAACGTTTTTTTTGTGTGAAAACATTTTAGAACTGAAAAAAAGCATGTTAGAAAATATATAGAAGCTAAGTATATAATTTACGTTGATTATGTTACTTTGTATTTCATGTAAATAGTTGACATGTAGTACTCTGGGAGAGATGTTTCTTAAGTCCATTTGTACTAGCTTTGTAGAAAGTGTATTCTATTTTGAAAGAGCATCGTATATTTGATAGCCAAATGATATGCTGTGTAAATGTTTATTTATGGTGACATGACGTTACTCAGAAGAACTGCTAGCATCGCTAATCATTTTCAGTACCTCTCTGTTCGAAGGTGGCGTATAGTCATTGCATGCATTTAGATTGCATTTGACCAGTTCCTATGAGCAATATGACTCGTTAATTTCCCAAATTAATTTGTCATTAAGCAGAACCTTGATAAGCAATGCCTGACCTGTTATGTCTGCATCTGAAAATATACTGAGGAAATGATGTGCCGCTGGACTGTTGTTACTGTCTATTACAAAAATGATTAGTTTTCAACAGAAATTAGATTACCATTGACTGCAATGGTACATATGACTCATCTTATTTTCATTCTTCTTCTTTATGTCATGACTATCAACGACGTCATAGTTCCACAAGCTTCTATATTGCTCAGTGCTTCTCAGCTTGTTGTTGCTTGTTGGTAGTTTTCAATATAGTTGTGGCTATTTTGTTACCTGGAGGTCTATTTTGTACCGCAAATGACTTGAGAAAATAAATATATATCTACCCCACATGATGTCTGAGAGCTTTCTTTTCCTGGAAGGTGGCCTCACCGTCGGTCACAGGGTTTTAAGGTGTCACGGAGTCCCATTCATGAAATCACCAGCAGTCAACCTGAGTGAGAACGGTCTCTGCCGGGATTACATTACACGGCTTGTATGGATATTAATAACCGTCACTCCAGAGGCGTGACATAAGCTCACAGATACCTTACAGATGGCAGTAACTGGTGTGTCAACGTTGTTGACGATGCCCATAAACTACACTCATTACTCGGTTTCCACGACTCATGGTTCTCTAAGTTCAAGTGCGTCGAATGATCTGTGGAGGTGCAGGCCTGGTCCTGGGTTGGTACAGTTAGCTGATCCCTCACCAAGCAACCTTCTGTCACCTGAGGTTTAAGTTAAATTAGTTTCTGGAGTCTGCACATAATTCCCAACAGATTCAGAATCAGGTTTCTGTCTCATTCTATCAGAGTTGTGGCTAAGGGAAAAAAAGTAAAGTGCCTTAACGGTCGAAATGTCAGATCCAGATCACCGGTGGGACGTATTCAAGGGGGCCTTGGCCTTGGGCCTATCTGTCCAGCAAATTAGTCCCGAATCCCTTTTTAAATATTCAATATATCCACCTGACAGACTAAAAGGGAAAAGCTAATTAAAAAAGGTGGGATGCTGACTGTGAGAGCAGCCATGGGCAGTCTCTGGGGATATAATGTCAAGTGAACGGTGTCCAGGTCAACAGTAGCTCTGATTAGGTTTTTGGTTTAGTTCACACGTACTTTATACTTCCTATCAAGGGTGGGATTATATTTCACGATTATTATTATTATGAGGCAAGTATACCAAAGTATTCAAAATAACATTATAAAACTTGTGTTTTTGTTTCGTTTGTATTCATAAAAAATATTCGTTTCACTTTTGGTGTAATTCAACTTTTCTAGTGTTCATTTACACACTGTGGTGTTTACTCAAATACGGTATTCAAGTACATTTGGAGCTTCTTGTATTGTGATGGAATATTTGCATTTTATTCTACTTAATAAACAATAACTCTGCTGCATTTGTGAATACTTCTTCCATCACCGTTTAAACACGAGAAATGCAACCATGATATGTTAATATGTCAATATTATAACAATAATTTTTTACAGAGAGATGATAAAAGGTATTATTTAATACCTAAAAAAACTGTATTAAAGTTGAATATTTATTATGAATTAGATGTCTGTCTGTCTGTCTGTCTGTCTGTCTATCTATCTATCTATCTATCTATCTATCTATCTATCTATCTATCTATCTATCTATCTATCTATCTATCTATCTATCTATCTATCTATCTATCTATCTATCTATCTGTCTGTCTGTCTGTCTGTCTATCTTTTATTGGGGAATATTCTGGCTCATGAGTCAAGTGAGCAGAACATGTCTAAAATGGTTGAAGAAGAAACACAAACTCTTGTACGTGTGAGATAAACCTGGCTGTGTCCAGACAGAGGACCCTAATAAAGCCATGTGGATATTCTTACCTCCCACTACGTTGCTACTGATTGTTCCTGGTGTCACTGCATGTCCCTGGCTGCTGAGTCACAACAGCATGACAGCCCCTGCACCTGCAGCGAACACAACATTTATTGGAAATGACTTGGTTTGCTTATAGATGATCAATTTCAATATGTGCACACACTGTCAACCGTCTCTGTGTATTTCTGTTCACGGCCTCAGCTTCAATCAATGAATGCTGTCATGTTGGCAAAGTTGGAGATGGCACTAATTTGCTTTCTGACAATTCAAGAAGTTAGTTTGTCTTTTCTTGTTTAGTGGGTAAAAAGGTTCTTATGTCTTTTACGTCATTTAAAAGTGCAAATTGGGCTAATCATTTTGAATTCAGTGAGTTGAAAGGCAATTATTTTCAGTTCTTATTGGTGACACAAATGAATACATATCCAAGAATATATGCTCTTACTATCAGAAACATGAATTATTGTAAGCGCCTATCACAAGCCTATGGAAGCCCGTTTCTAACACAAAACAACCCATAATAATACAGTCGGAATTATGAGATAAAAAGTCATAAGAGAGATACTAGAGATATTATGAGATACTATCTCATAATTATGAGATATCTCATAATTATGAGATAGTATCTCATAATTCGACTGTATTATCTCAAGCGTCTTTGAGTATTTAGAAAAGCGCTATATAAGTTTGAATTATTATCATTATAATTATGACTTTTTATCTCATAATTTCAACCTGTTTTGTTGTGTGTGGCGTAAACGGGCTTCCATACCTTCCAGCATTAAGCATCTTTCCATGACCTTCCCTGAGCTTCTATTGACCTTTGCTTGTCTACACAGAAGTGCATTTCACTCATGGGTGGCAGATAGCTGTGAAACACACGTAATGGTGGCTTCAGTCTTCAGCAGGGTGACCTCACCCTTTAAAATGTTTCATCTCCAAAGCCTCAGTGATAGAATCTAACGTGCACGATCACACTTCTGACAGGTATCGCTCCAATATAACGTATATTGAGACAGGGAGGACTCGCTACACGTTCTCACTTTCTTTTCTTAGCTCAATTGTTCAGCCATTTGGATCCTGATCATGACACACATTCGCAACAATCGTCAAGTGCCAACCCCCCAGCCTCTCAAATAGGAGCGCCTAAAAATAAAGAGCATGCCGCAACTGTTGCGCTGCCTGGTGTTCTGACCAATCACTACCCCATCCTCCCCGTAAACCGACCCCGACTCACGTTGTCCTTATGGATAAGCAAATAGACTATGATCACAGTGGGTGAGTGACGCGGCCCCGGGTCCTTTATAAACCAAACCCTGTCCTCTCTTCGACAGTCAAGTTAAACACGCTCTGTGTCAACTTTAACGGTGCTGCTCCAGCTCGGCGGCCACGAAACGCCATTCTTAAAAAAAAAAAAAAGAGGCGACATTCTTCTCGGGGCCGTAATAGAGAAGGACTACTTGACAAGAGGGTGCCAATTTTGAAAAAGCGGACGACCAGCTGCCCTTGCACATTGTAAATCGGATATTTTAATCCATCACTGTCCTGACTTAAGTGGTTTCTTCGCAAGTACATCTGAAAAATCTCCAGGCTGCTTTTTTAAAACTCCCCTCAAGTTTGAACTTTCCTCCGCGGGAGCGCGCTTATTGCCATCGACCCGCTAAAGTTTTCGAGCGCACAATTCAACACGCAAGTGTCACCGAGGTATAAAACTGGACCCGGAAAACGCCAACATGATGAGCAATAACTACGGCGACGACAAGCTGCCTCCGCAGTACTACCAGCCCACCGACTTCGGGGACGAGGAGGACGACGAGATGCCAGCCACGGAGAAGGACCTGGCCGAGGACGCGCCATGGAAGAAGATCCAGCAGAACACCTTCACCAGGTGGTGCAACGAGCACCTCAAGTGCGTCAACAAGACCGTCACCGACCTGCAGAGGGATTTTACTGACGGGCTCAAGCTCATTTCACTCCTGGAAGTTTTGAGCCAGAAGAAAATGTACAGAAAGCACCACGTCAGACCCAACTTCCGTCAGATGAAACTGGAGAACGTGTCAGTGGCACTCGAGTTCCTGGACAGAGAGCACATCAAACTGGTCTCGATAGGTAAGACTTCTGGAAACAACACAGTGGTGAAATGCACTCTAAACATACAACAAGAACAAGTACCATGCTATTATTAGAGAGTTATAAAAAGGATGCCTTGATGATAGTGGACAATGACTAATAATATGCTGTGCTTCGACATTTAACAGATGAATCATGCCAGCAACAACATTTAATATACCTTTTAAAATTGTAAAGGAGCTGTATAAACCATTCAGAGCAATAATATAGCAGAAAAAATAATTATAAATCTATAGATATGGTGAGGTCCAGTCTACCTCAGCAGAGAATGTAGTCTCTCTCTCTCTCTCTCTCTCTCGCTCTCTCCGTTATTATGATTGGTTGACAGAACCGGGCCGGCCGCGCGTGCTATTAGAACATATTAGTGCATGTGCGCGTGCCCCACTGCTTAGCTCGCGGCTGCTGCTCTGTGTTGCTCGTGCATGGCGGTTACGGCTGATAACGCCGTCCCGACCGACAGCATCCATCGTTGCAGAAGCGTAGAAGCCACCTGTTTCCTCCTCAGGTAAATACGGTTAGCTCTGTCAGCACCTCCGCCTCTGGAAAGCTGCATTGAGCTGAGGTCAACAGCTTATTGGAAAGTTAGTGCCGACTGGGTGCCATTGAGGTCATTTACTTGTGTCAGGGCCAAGGACCAGTGGCTCCAGAGGCATATTCCAGCTGCAGCAATGTGGCAAACTCTGGGCTGGAAATTCACTAGGCCTGTGCTAATGAGAATGACACGATTTATACATACATGTGGACAGCTCTCACATCTGTACACAAACAGACACACACACACACACACACACACACACACACACACACACACACACACACACACACACACACACACACACACTCATCTGTGTCAGGTCAGAGGTCAGATCGACTCGCTGGGGCTCTTTGCTGACAGCCCATTGCTGTCGGTAGCCATCAGCTGCTCCTGGGAGGTGAGGATTAACTCCGGAGGGATTTAGGGATCAAACTGTGGTGCAGATAGCTGAAGTAAACTGTTGTGGATATGTGTCACATCCCACAATGTCACCAGAAGAAGACTTGACTCCACCAGAGTGAACAGAATGGTACCTCTTAGACATGTTTATTAATAACTGAGGATAAACTAGCCGCCTAATATGAAAAGCACATATATCGCAAGATGAAGAGTTACGGCTTAATTATACACCTGTAGACAACCCCACAATCCATGCAGGAGAAAAGTTATTAAAATTCTGACAGAGCATTTTTCTGTTTTGGTGACTAATGATCCTGCCACACACTTGAGTGAAATTCCCTGCGTGGCTGAAGCTTTGGCCGGTGGACTGTGAAGGCCACAGTGTGTCCACCTGGATATACCCTGAGTGTGTTAGTTTGAGTGTGTGTGTGATGATATTGGGGGGGGGGGGGGGGGGGGGGATTACGGCAAGCTCAAATCTCCTGGTGATCTCTGGAGGACAAAGGTCACTATCTCAAATATCAACTCAGAGTCTGCAGGGTGTGTGTCTAGGACAGCGCGTCTAGGACTTAATATGTCAGTGTGAGGCTGGCACCGATGTCCCAGCTGTACAGACACACACCATGTCAGACTGTTTTGACAGAAACAGGGCGTGATAATAGAAGTCCTGGCATTTCCATTCCTAGTCCCCTCTCCCTCCAAGCAGCTCTATTGGGTCAATGCAGCGCTCTTAAGATAACGTCTCAGTCTCATTACAGTGATCCAAGAGACAAAAAAGAAAATTCACCACAGGCTTAGTAGCACATGTGTCACAGTGTGTAAATAGATATCATTTGATGGATGTCTCTTTGAGCACACAGTTGCCCTTAAATCCACACACGGCAGGATCAAAACCACACTGTGTCGTGCCGTGCCACCTGCCCGTGCCAGTCAAATGGCAGCACATCAAACATTACCCTCTGATTGGAGGCCCTTGTCTATGAAAAGATAAATAGTCTCAATAAAACAGTCTTGTGATAAACAGTTGGCATCAAAGTCCCTTCGTTATTAAAGTCTTACTGAATTAAGTGGAGTGTATCACACAAGATTAGTCGATGAAACATTAAAGTCAAGCGCTCTTCAGAGGTTCTTTTCAATGGCTCGATTTCTAAATTGAGCTGTATTTGAAAGGGCTTATTCGGCAAACTTTTCCTCAGAGAACTTCGGGAAATGATTTGAATGCTCGCTGTCAATGCGTCTAAACCCCACCGATTTGATTTATCGCGCTCTAGCGCTACAAGTTTTGGACGTAATTGAAATCCAAGTGGTGTGTATGCAGAGTGGGATCCACTTCCACATGTCCTCAGCTGTCACTGTCTTCAAAGTGCCATTGTGACTAGATGACAGATTGTCAGGGGTCCTCAGCCAGACAGCTGTCTCAGAGAAAGGGGCTCGGGGGAAGCAGCAGGGAGCATTAGATTCTTGTCTCCTCAGCAGTCAATCATCATTGTTTATATTCCTGGTCAACTCGCCAGAACAGCAAGGAAATGCTATTGTAATATAATACACTTATGTACAGATCATAGGTCTTTTGGTTTAGCTTTTGGGGTACCTTGATTAGTGATAACAATATACAGAATGAAAACTAATACACTTGTAGATTGAACAAATCTCCCCGCAAGGAAAAATGGAAATACAGCTGAAAGATGCAATTAAGTAGTAAACCGTCAAATGCTGTAGGACATGGTGCATTATCTAAACTCATTGGAAGTTATAAATACTCATGAATACTTTTGTCTCTACTGTCTCACTACAGATAGCAAAGCCATTGTGGATGGGAATCTAAAGCTGATCCTGGGTATGATCTGGACCCTCATCCTCCACTACTCTATCTCCATGCCCATGTGGGACGACGAGGATGAAGAGGAGTCTAAAAAGCTGACCCCCAAACAGCGCCTGTTGGGCTGGATACAGAACAAGGTGCCCCAGCTGCCCATCCACAACTTCAACCGTGACTGGCGGGACGGCAAAGCTCTGGGAGCTCTGGTTGACAACTGTGCGCCTGGTAAGAAGTGTGTAGTAGCATCAGCTGAGTCCACAGGCAGGGCAGAGTAAGTGCTGAGTCAGAATCCGTGCTGTGGCTGTATTGTGTTGTGTATATAGCAGTTTTCCTTAGTTGCTATGGAGGTTGGAGTCAGTATGTGTCAGTCAGTGTATTTTCAACAGTATCACCTTCTCAGGAGATTTTGTCTCCTTTGCTCCTCATCTAGAAATGAGGGCTGTATATCTCTCACACATTCTGTAGCACACACACACACGCACACACACACAGGCACAGACACACACACACACACACACACACACACACACACACACACGTCTAGATTCAGATTTCAGCCAGTGTAATCTGTCTCTGTAGAGCAGGTGGGGTCACTGGGTGGAAGAGGGTTGCTGATGGCTGGGGGGGATGTCCCTGCCAGCTGTCCCACAATGACTGAAGCTTTCACTCTCTGTGTCTCGGGCCCTGAGGCCCAGGACCGGCTTTAGTGTTTATAGCCTTGCTGCTACACAACACTCCCAAATTTGGGCACCATTCCTCCTCTTCTGTCAAGGGGGATGCTTGGCTCTGCATCAAAATGCAGAGTTATCTGTCACAGGGAGGTGCCTATGAGCCACAGATCCAAGGACCACAAGGCCACAGTTTGAGTCACTGCCAGTTCAGGCTGCAGGTTCCAGCACTGAACATGCGAGTCCTCTCCGAGCTGTGCTTCACAGAGCGAAAGGTGGAGGAGTAGCAACTGTGTTTAACTGTGTTTATATGAGCCATTGATCTACGGAGACGCATCTTTCAAACACTGCGCTGCAGCACGGGCCATACAAGGTTATGTTGTTTCATCAGCTAATACCAAACAGCAGAGCTACTGACGAAACTCACTCGGTGCTAAAACACACAGATACAAATGTACAAAAGAAGTTCCTATGCCAGACCAGGAAGAAACCAGGTCTATAGCATACATCCGTCTCCTTTGGTATGACAGTGATGTTGCATTATGAACCACGTGGTTGTGGTTTTACAGTGCAGACATAATATTGAAGAGCACTGCTTTCCTTTAGAAACATGGTGGAAGGCCCACCCTGGTGCCTCACAACTGAGAGTAAACTCAACCCTGTAAATCCCGTGGGCCCGTGTCTATTTTAATTGGATAATAATCTTCTGTGGTGTGCCTGTATGGGCTGTTTGAACGAGTTGCCACTCCATCACCAACACTAATCCAATTTAGGCATTAGCAGCACGGAAGCGGTTAGCTTTAGCCACAGTGAAAGCGCCAGAGCGTCTCGAGCCTTTAAACAGTTGAGACACCTTCATTGTCAGACATTGCAGGTTCACAGGAGCAGAGCAGCGTGGGTAAGGTCATGCAACGTTGTAGTTGGAGGTGTTAGGCAGATAGTAGTGGCAGCCTAAGTGGCCTTATCATAGCAGCAGCAGCATACGACTCCATTTGCCTGCGCATTATTGTCTAACTGTCCCGTTTGCTTTCTGTCAGGTTTGTGTCCTGATTGGTCTGAGTGGGATCCAAACAAGCCCGTGCAGAATGCCAAAGAAGCCATGCAACAGGCTGACGACTGGCTGGGTGTGCCTCAGGTAAGATACATGATAGATGTCACTCACAATGTGCTTTTTAGCTTGCTTTAGCTCAGCTGGGTGTCAGATGGGTGGGGCTGATTTCATGAAACAATACAAGATAAGGAGGTGTATTTTTGTTTTTTCTCGTATGGCAACATAGTTTATATTCAGTGGATAGACATTCAATAAGCACCAATAATTTCCAAGCAGTTTAAAGCAAGCACCAAGACACATATGTAAATCAAAACATGCCTCACCACATGGACACGCTCCTGTGAGGCAGCCCTGAACTGAAAAAAGGCAGTTCTCTGTATGCGATGGAGCTCAGTCTTTTTTCCAAGGCGATCTTGCTGGAGGGTGTCATGAAATATTTATTACCCATCTCACTTCTGATATTTCCATTTACTTTATTGTAGCTCTCAGTAAGTGAGTTTGCAAGTGTTTTTTTTAGTGGATCCGTGAATTTGTGGAGGTGTGAGATTTCTGACTACCTTCCGAGCCACCCCCCTGGAACAGAGGTGTAAATATGCACATGCTGATCGGAATAACAATGTGAAGCGAGCCAGAGTGCAATATTTCCAGTCCTGTTTGTAAGACTGTCTCAGTATTGTAATGTGCTCTATGCAAGTTGTATGCAGAGACTTGTTTGTCTCAGGCATGGGGTTAGCTGTTTTCCATGAGGCTTAGCATTGGTGAGATAGACAGGGGGTAGATGTCATGGCTCTGCAGCCCTGGGGGCTGGAGTACAGTGTGGTGGTGTTAAGGAGATATGGGAAAGGTATGGCTCAGGATAAATCCCCCTGGCTAGCTTATTGAGGGCAACAATCCTTAACCCTGCTGTCCTGGGGTTAAATATAACCAGCATGCTTTGTGCCAAGACGTGATAGACAGACAAACCAATGCTGGAAGGGAGAGAGGACTCAGAGCTGGGGGGGGGGGATACATAAGTTGTTAAATTCCATTACACTATGCTTCTTACAAATGCCAATACAATCAATACAAACATGGAAACATAAATTTGGCTATGGTGTCTGTGATAAAACTTTATTACACACATTATTTACCTTTCCTTTTGCTGATTGTCTTTCTGTGCTTTAGGTGATTGCCCCTGAGGAAATTGTGGACCCAGATGTGGACGAGCACTCAGTGATGACCTACCTGTCTCAGTTCCCCAAGGCAAAGCTGAAGCCTGGTGCTTCTCTCAAGCCCAAACAGCTTTTCCCAAACAAGGCCAAAGCCTATGGGCCTGGTGGGTAGCCCAACAGTAGCCATGAACACCTGCACGGTTTACAACAGTTCATATGAACAATATCAATGTGTTTGCCTGTTGCTAATAATGTTACGTTTCTCCAAACCTTGCAGAATATATCACCATGCTCTTTGTCTTACTTTACAGGTATTGAGCCTCATGGCAACAAAGTGCTGCAACCAGCTGTGTTCACTGTGGAAACTCTGGAAGCTGGCAGTGGTGAGGTCCTGGTCTATGTGGAGGATCCCGAGGGACACAAAGAGGAGGCAAGTTATACCTGATACACAAGTGATCTCAGCGTACAGCCCGCCGGCTAACGCACATAATCCTGCTCAGTATCAGTTTTGCAAAGTGTAGCATCTCATTTAATCTAACCCTCATTTACTTTGCCATCTTATTACTCCAGGCTAAGGTTAAACCCAACAAGGACAAAAACAAAACCTACACTGTCACCTATGTTCCTAAAGTTGAAGGCGTTCACAAGGTAAAACATGAAGTCCACACATCACTCAGCACAAAATGAGCAAACCACTCTATTTAAAGGAGCCTAACTTTTTCTTGCTTTTTTTTCTCTCTAGGTGAAAGTGCTGTTTGCTGGTCAGGACATTGACAAGAGCCCCTACACAGTGAATGTGGCGAGGGATATGGGCGACCCCAGCAAAGTCCATGCCAGGGGCCCAGGTCTGGATCCTACAGGGAATGTGGCTAACAAACCCACCTACTTTGACATCTACACAGCTGGTTAGTATGGGAAATTCAACCACACAACAGTAATATGATCTGATGAAAGGCTGGCAGTCACTGGAAGACTAAAGCTGCAGTATCTACTGCGATAACTGATCATTTTCCCGTCACACTCAGGTGCTGGTAATGGCGACGTCAGTGTGGTAATCGTTGATCCTCAGGGCAAAAAGGACACAGTGGAGCTCATCCTGGAGAATAAGGGCGACAGTGTTTTCCGTTGCACCTATCGTCCCATGCTGGAAGGGCCTCACACCATCCACGTGCTGTTTGCAGGCCAGGAGATACCCAAGAGCCCTTTCACTGTCAACATTGCAGAGGGTGAGCCATCTGTCTGTGTTGTAAATTACTGTCAGACAAATCTGATTTCCTCTCATGCTGTTAGTGGTCAGGGTGATCTATCCATCACAATCTATAGTCATCTTTATTTTCCCTGGGAACAGCCACCCGGTATAGACCATAACCCTTCCTATCTGTCATTTCTAGCTCCGTCCGTTGCTCCTCCTACTGGAGTGCCACTGCAGATAGTCCCTCAGTCAGTACGCACTCTTCCCGGAGCAAAGGGTGGAAAGCCTGGCCGCCCAAGTTAGTATGGCTTGCTGGGAGGAGCCTGTGGCATTATTGCTCAGCCAGATCCCCCCCAAAACCTTTCCTATGCCGTGCCCTGCAGATGCCCCTCTGTGCTTTCTTTAAGATTAGGGTGCCGCGGCTCAATGCCGTGCTTGGTCGCTGCGCCATCTTCTTGTCGCGTCCTGCAGCTTGATGGTTTTGTTATGTTCAGAGAGCCATGCGATGCAATGTTGCACAAATAGCTTACAGATTGTCCCACTTTGCATTTCTGTCTACTTTGTTCTTCTCGTTTAAATATCTTTGCTTGTGCTGTTGACATGTTTGTTTTTATCACATCTAAATTTGCATCAGCCAACATTCAGTTTAAGCCTGCAGTCAACATTTTGACTGACTGAAATGTTGTGACTGACTGAAATGTTGTCGGAAGGTCCCTTGATGCTCTCAAATGCGTCAATATCCAATAACCTTCAACATTTTGCACTTTGTGTTATCTGTGCTGCAAAAAGCATCATTCTCATTTGCAGGTCCTGTCAGTCAAGCTTTAAGGAATCCCTCTTGAATTGGATATTTTAATGTCTTTGCTACTAACATTGCTGTCAACTGCTGGCTACTCTCAGCTGCTGTTTGCTTTGCTAAATATGTCCCTCTTTCACACTTGATGTTATTCCTTTCAGCAATAAATCCAAATGCCTGCAGAGCTACAGGCAGAGGCCTTCAGCCTAAAGGCGTGAGAGTAAAGGAGGTTGCCGACTTCAAAGTTTTCACCAAGGGAGCTGGCAGTGGATCTCTGAGCGTCTCAGTCAAAGGACCGAGTGAGTCAGACAGCTCTCTCTTCTATGCATCACTCCTCACTGCTCATACATTTTTAGGATTATTCTCTTTGGGTTTTGTCTAAAGGGTATTCACATAAACATATGATAAATAAAATGCATATAATGTCTGGCCGTTTTGATAAGAATACATATTGACTTTATAATTCTTCCTCAGCTGGAGCAGAGGAGCAAGTGAAAGTGCGAGATGCAGGAAACGGTGTTTATGAATGTGAATATTACCCCCTTAAGCCGGGTAAATACACAGTCAGCATCGCCTGGGGAGGCCAGCCCATCCCACGCAGGTAGGAATCTATTACTGCCTTTAGCTATTAATTAACAATGCACATTCACATTGATGCAAGGTAATATTGTGTAACCTTCTGTGCCACAGCCCCTTCGAAGTGGAGGTGGGCAAGGAGGCAGGTTTTCAGAAGGTGAGGGCCTGGGGTCCTGGTCTGAAGACTGGCATGGTGGGGAAATCTGCTGACTTTGTGGTAGAATCCATCGGCACTGAAGTTGGAACTCTAGGTGAGTCATGTTCAAGTGATACAACGTTTTACAGAGGTAAAGTGAATAACAAATAGTATTCTGTGTGTGAAATTTGAATGTTTTCATTCTTTTGATGTTTAGGCTTCTCCATCGAAGGCCCATCACAGGCTAAAATTGAGTGTGATGATAAGGGTGATGGCTCCTGTGACGTGCGCTACTGGCCCACTGAGGCCGGTGACTATGCTGTCCATGTCGTCTGTGATGACGAGGACATCAAGGACAGCCCCTTCATGGCCCACATCCTTCCTGCCGCCAATGACGTCTTCCCTGAGAAGGTTATTCCCACTCACTGTACTATATACCAGTATATACAAGTATATAAAGGCAGGTTGACATAGTCAAATGATTATAATCTCAACAAAATACATTAAAACGACGAAATGTTGCAGGTGAAAGCACATGGTCCGGGCCTGCGACCAACTGGCGTCATTGTGAACAAAGCAACTGAATTCACCATTGATGCTCACATGGCTGGGAAGGGTCAACTCAAGATTTACGCACAGGTATGGAGAGCTCCAGTTTGTGAAACCTTCATTGTTTATTTACAAGAACACATCATTGATAATGCATACAGAGACTAGAGATAACATGCTTTTGTCTCCACTAAGGATGCTCAAGGCTGCACCATCGACATCAAGATCACTGACAAGGGAGACGGCACATTTCTGTGTGTGTACACCCCTGTCAAGCCCGTCAAACACACCATCATCATCACCTGGGGGGACGTCAACGTGCCCAACAGCCCCTTCAGGGTAAGACACATGACGATGCACACGCACATAACCGTGCTGCACTTAAAATTCAATGAATTTAATATAATGATACTTCATCAAAGTACACTGTGAATTCATTAGGTGCTGGTTGGAGAGGGTTGTCATCCAGACAAAGTAAAGGTCTATGGGCCTGGAGTGGAGAAGACGGGGCTCAAGGCTAATGAGCCAACATACTTCACAGTGGACTGTGGTGAAGCCGGTCAAGGTGAGCATGGTGTGGGTGGTTTCAAATTGTGGTGACACTTAATGAAATAAGTGCTTCATCATGTGGATGTTGAACAAAATAAAGCGCAGAATGAACAGAATAAGTAAAGCTGTGGCAGCTTCAGGCAAACTTTAATTTGAAATGTACTTCAGATAATGCTCTTGACAGTGGAACATTTATTCAGATCATCTATTTTTGAATGACCTTCTTGAACTGTGCTCATTGCTATACACCATTAGGGGACATCAGCATTGGAATCAAGTGTGCCCCAGGGGTGGTTGGGCCGGCCGAGGCAGACATTGAATTTGACATCATCAAGAATGACAATGACACCTTCACTGTCAAGTACACTCCCCCCGGTGCAGGCCGATATACCATCATGGTGCTGTTTGCTGATCAGGTAAGAATATCGTTTCCAGTGCAAGAGGGACGGATGAGTTTTGTAAAATTGTTTTAATTTTAATTTCATTCAGTCTTATGCAATGTATTATGATTACTTTATGATTGGCTTTGTCAGGAAATTCCCATCAGTCCTTTCAAAGTCAAAGTGGATCCTTCCCATGATGCCGGTAAGGTGAGAGCAGAAGGCCCTGGACTCAACAAGACAGGTGAGATCCACCAACGACAAGAACCTTAATTAGTATAGCGCATCAAATGTATAGGTAGTTGAATTAGTAAAAGATACCCACTACAATACTTTAATGTCATACACATTGTTTCATTTGACTTGGATGGTTAGAACTGACAAAAAAAATGTGTGTTTCAGGCGTGGAGGTGGGAACGCCAACCCACTTCACCATCTACACAAAGGGAGCTGGCAAGGCCAAGCCTGAAGTGAATTTCGCACCATCAGGCCCAGGAGAGGCAGTTCGTGACTTTGAGATCATTGATAATCACGATTACTCCTACACTGTCAAGTACACGGCTATTCAACAGGTACAGTACAGTAGGCTTCTGCTTGAAGCACATTCACATTAGAACAGGATGCAGAGATTATTCACAATAACAGTCAATCAATATTAATTCTTCCTCTTGTGCTTTTTCAGGGTAACATGGCTATTACAGTCACTCATGGAGGAGATCCCATTCCCAAGAGCCCGTTCCACATCACAGTGGCGCCAACTCTGGATATTGGAAAGGTGAAAGTGGAGGGATTAGACACCAGTAAGTTACAAACACAAAATACTATATTCTTGCATGTATCGTGAAATAATAGGTAACTGCAACACATCAAGTGTTTCATTTTAATCTCTCTTGCAGAAGTGGAGGTTGGAAAGGATCAGGAGTTCTCGGTTAACACAAAGGGTGCTGGTGGGCAGGGCAATGTGGGCGTGAAGATGACCTCACCCTCTGGCCGACCAATTCCATGCAAGCTGGAATCAGACAAAGCCAAAGGCACTCACAGTGTGAAGTATATTCCCCCAGAGGAGGGGCAGTACAAGGTTGATGTCAGCTATGATGGCAACCCGGTGATGGGAAGCCCCTTTGGGGTCGAAGCAGTGATGCCTGCTGATCCTTCAAAGGTAAAAGTTCATAAAAGTTGCATGTAGTTCCACACTTCTTTAGTTACTTGAGGCTCATGAAACAGAAAATACAAATATTTGATGTTTTGTATACCACATCTCAAAAACTGACCCGACTGTTGCTCTATAGGTGCGAGCCTTTGGCCCAGGCCTGAAGGGTGGCATTGTGGGTAAACCAGCTCCATTCACTATTGACACAAAGGGAGCTGGTGCAGGTGGGCTGGGCCTGACTGTGGAGGGCCCCTGTGAGGCGAAGATCGAGTGCCAGGACAATGGTGATGGCACATGCTCAGTGTTCTACCTGCCCACTGAGGCTGGGGAGTACGCCATCAACATCTTGTTTGCTGAGCAGCACATCCCCGGCTCTCCCTTCAAGGCGGCAGTGCGCGCAGCATTGGACCCCAGCAAGGTGACTGCTAGCGGGCCGGGCCTAGAGAAGGCCAAGGCAGGCGAACCAGCGACCTTCACTGTGGACTGCACCCGGGCAGGCGACGCTGAGCTCACCATTGAGATTGTGTCAGAGACCGGGGCAAAGGCTGAAGTGCACATCCAGAAAACTGCAGAGGGGACCTTCTCTGTTACATACATCCCACCCTTCCATGGCACACACACCATCACAATCAAGTACGGTGGCCAGATGATTCCCCAGTTCCCCAAAGTCCTGCAGGTCGAGCCCTCTGTGGACACCAGCGGGGTGCATGTCTATGGGCCAGGAGTGGAGGCCAGAGGTAACAAAACCAAGAACCTAAACTTATAACACGTTGCAATGCATGTTGCGTTTTTAATACACCAAGCATATGTACCAGTGCTGAAAAAATGAGTCAATAATTTATTTGTTAATTATAAGAAAAGCATTTGAAGTAATTTATCAAGAAATATTTACAACATTTGCCGGTTACTTTTCTCTGTCTGAATATCATTATAATTCCAATTTTCCTTTTGGACTGTGGTTCTTTAGACACAAGCTATTAGGAGAGTTTGAATTGTTAGCCTGAGTATGTAGTTTTTCAACAGCTCACAAATCTGTTATAAGGATTTACAATGTCTTCAGTCTTAAAATGACTGAGCCCACTTGGTCTTTGTTTCTCATCAGCAACAAATCACCTGAAGTGCTTTTCTGTTTCTAGGAGTCCTCAGAGAAGTGACAACCCACTTCATTGTTGACGCTCGCGCCCTCAACAAGGTTGGCGGAAATCATGTGAAGGTTCACATTATCAGCCCTTCCAGCACCGCCACAGAGACCTACATCACTGACAAGGGAGATGGCACCTACCGAGTGGAGTACACAGCATTCGAGGATGGTAGGGGACAAAAATATTACTTTATGTCATTTAAAAGTGTCAATTCACACAATTCAAGGATCATGAGATGGAGAGGCATCGAACAGCAATGAGGAAAGTAAGATCCATGTCCAATTTGTGACATCAACAAACCCAACCTGCTGCAGATAGATAGAGGATGTATCAAAAGCAGGCTGTCTGAGAGAGAGCATAAAGGCAGACTGAGGAATCACTAACAGGTGCTCGTGTTGGGCGCCATTTGGGAATAAAGCGGGAGAGTGGGAAAAGAAAGAAGGAGAAAGAGAGGGGTATAAATACAAAATGATGCAGCGGAGCAATGATGTGAGGGGCAGAGAGCAGGGAGGCAGAGAGACAGACAGACTCTGTTTTATAAATAGTGTGCTCAGGAACAGAAGCTCTTAACAAGGCAGGTATGTGTGCTGAAGGCTGCTTGCACACAGCTATACAGCAGGGGAATGACAGGGGATATTAATAGAGACCTATAACACAAAGCAAGGAGATCACAGTGCACTTCTCCACCACCAGACATGCTCTAATATCATAGCCGTGCTGCTGGGAATCTGGCATATAGTCCTACTGAGAGAGCTCTGTCAGAAAAATGTTGTAACAGAATAATGAATAGGGAACAGATGTAACGCCTTGTACGTTCACCAGAGCGTCTGCGCTCTCGATGGCATCTTTTATAAATAAACAGATGTTTATCTCCCTAAAAGGGAAATTGTCTGACTCATAATTAAAAGCAAGCAGCAATAACAGAAAACATTTGCTTGCCTGAAGACCATTCAGGCAGAGAGGTGTGACGTCAGACATTGAACTGACATCTGCTTGTGTGCAGGAATGCATATGATTGAGGTGCAGTATGACGACGCGCCGGTGCCCAAGAGTCCCTTCAGAGTGTGTGTGGTGGAGGGATGTGATCCCACCCGGGTCCGTGCCTTTGGACCAGGTCTGGAGGGAGGAATCACCAACAAGCCCAACTGCTTCACTGTGGAGACCAGGTACCGTTGCATCACATCAAGAGGAGATTTTTGTGGGCACTTATCTCAAATGCGAGCTATAATAAAAGTGTTCTCTCTCAGGGGGGCTGGTACGGGAGGCCTGGGCCTGACCATCGAGGGAGCCTCAGAGGCAAAAATATCCTGCAAGGACAATAAAGATGGCAGCTGCAGTGTGGAGTACATCCCCTTCACTACTGGAGACTATGACGTCAACATCAACTACGGAGGTCACCCGATCCCTGGCAGTCCGTTCCGTGTTCCAGTGAAGGACCCCGTGGACCCCAGCAAGGTCAAGTGCTCAGGTCCAGGTCTGGGCACCGGAGTGAGAGCCCATGTTCCTCAGGCTTTCACAGCAGATTGTACCCAGGCCGGACATGCCGCACTGGATGTCAAACTCTACGGCCCAACAGGTGAGGACATGCTGTTTGACTATGAAAGCCCCTCGCCTGCTCAAAGCTGACAAATAACAGCAAGTTGGTGGTGTATGATTTCCATATTGTCTCATTTCCAGGTACTGTGGAGCCAGTTGGTGTGAAGAACAACGGTGACGGCACCCACACAGTTCATTACACCCCAGCCCAGGATGGCCCTTACACTGTAGCTGTCAAATACGCAGATCAGGAAGTCCCACACAGGTACAGAATGAGTTGGGGGAAAATATATCGAAGCACAGCATGTGCAGAAATGTGTTAATTAAAGTTCTGCTCTGCCTGGCTGGATTTAAAGAAGAATAGTGCTGATCTGCAAATTCCCTGTTCCCATTTCTGTCTTTTATAGGTCTGGGTTTAGTAATTACACTTGATATTCTCTCCTTCTTCCACAGTCCATTCAAGGTAATGTCTCAGCCTGGGCACGACGCCAGCAAGGTACGCGCTAGTGGTCCTGGTCTAGACAAAAAAGGTGTGCCTGCGAGCCTGCCAGTTGAGTTCACCATTGATGCTCGTGATGCGGGAGAGGGACTGCTCACTGTGCAGATTCTGGTGGGTTCAGCTACCTTTCAGACAAAATGTTTTAATTATAAGCCACCATTTAAAATAATAATAATATTGCATATTGACAGGACCCTGAGGGCAAGCCAAAGAATGCAACCATCCAGGACAACAGGGACGGCACCTACACTGTCTCCTATGTACCAGACTCTACAGGCCCCTACACTATCACCATTAAATATGGAGGAGATGAGATCCCTTACTCCCCTTACCGCATCCAGTCCCTGCCCACAGGAGACGCCAGCAAATGTCACCTCACAGGTAAAAAGAAAACACACTGTGGATTCATGCATTTTTTAAATAAATACAGATAATATATTATAGTTGCAGCATTTATATATTTATATTCAAAAGCTGCATTTTTTTTCATTCAGTTTCTATTGGAGGACATGGCGTGTGTGAGTAACAGAGGCTTTATTTTCATTTATGTGACACATTGTTTGAAAATCATAGATTCTGTGCATTTATGCAGCAGCTCTCTCCCTCTATTTGTATTCCTTCTCTGTCCCGAACAGCAAATCTGCAGAAGCTGCAAACCTCTGAGGATACGGTAATCACAGTGGACGCCAAAGCTGCAGGGAAAGGCAAGGTGACCTGTAAGGTGCAGACCCCACAAGGGATGGAGCTGGACATGGATGTGGTGGAAAATCGTGACGGGACCTTTGACATTTACTACACCGCCCCTGAACCTGGGAAATATGTTATTACGATCCGATTTGGGGGACAGAACATCCCCAAGAGTCCCTTCCATGTGGTGGTGAGTAAAGGAGTATTTAAACAGCTGCTACAATTGTGTGCTAAATGCACTATTGTCCGGATGTTTTGAATGTATGCAAACTATTTTTCTGCTCTCTGTATCGGCAGGCCTCAAATGAGCCAGTTGTTCCCCGCGATACTGTGGATCCTCTCTTCCGTCCCGTTAACTTCCTCGTCCCCTTCATGCCACAGCAAGGGGAAATCACAGGTGTGACAAACACCACTCCAACAGAAACACAAATCCTGCTCACACACACACCTGAAAAACATCTCTTTTAAGTCACTGATATTTCACCAAACTGCTGTCATTTCTAGGTGAGGTGCGGATGCCTTCAGGGAAGACTGGCCGCCCGCATATCACTGACAATAAGGATGGCACCATCACAATAAAGTACCAGCCCACAGAGAGAGGTCTGCACGAGATGGACATCAAATATGACGGCAACCACATTCCAGGTCAGAAACACAGCACAATAGAGCGATGGGAAGCAGTTGTCAGCTTCTAAAGTAACCTTGATTTATTTAAGGATTTTTTTGCTCTCACATTTCACAGTTCTCAGTCTCATTGTTTGGCAACGGTTATATCCCTTTAGGAAGCCCTCTGCAGTTCTTTGTGGATGCTGTGAACAGTGGAGTGGTGACGGCTTATGGTCCAGGTCTGAGTTTCGGCATGGTCAACAAGGCTGCCACTTTCACTGTGGTCACCAAGAACGCAGGAGAAGGTACTACACCTTACTTACCCAGCGATATTTGCTATTTCCCAGTGGATCTGTGGTAATACAGTAAACCATTACTACACTGCAGAAAAGTGAAAATCCAGGTGTTGATTTTCTCCCTCTCAGGTGGTCTGTCTCTGGCAGTGGAGGGTCCCTCTAAGGCCGAGATCACGTGTAAGGACAACAAAGATGGCACCTGCACTGTGTCCTACCTGCCCACAGCTCCTGGAGACTACAACATCATTGTCAAGTTTGACAACAAGCACATTTCTGGCAGTCCCTTTACTGCGAAGATCACTGGTGAGGACATTCATAATTTCTCCCATAGACCTTTTTATGCTGTTGATTTATATTTTTAGTGGATGTCTACATTGCAAATCAGGTTTTGAGGGGTTGACAAATATCTCAACCACTTTTCTTTATATCAAAGGGGATGACGCCATAACCAGGACATCGCAGCTGAATGTCGGCACAGCGGCTGACGTGTCCTTGAAGATCGCAGAGACTGATCTGAGCTCTCTGACTGCCAGTATCAGAGCACCATCAGGCAATGAGGAGCCCTGCCTGCTCAAGAGGCTGCCCAACAGACACCTCGGTGAGATATTCACTTACCAGATACAGAAAATAACAGGAAGAGTGGAACATAGATAAGACGTTGTCGGCTATATTGAATGCATTTAGATTTCATAATTCTGCTTCTCTGTCTTGATTTTTGTATAAATTTTTTATGTTTGCAGGTATTTCTTTCACACCTAAGGAGGTCGGCGAGCATGAAGTGAGTGTGAGGAAGAATGGGGTGCACGTGGCCAACAGCCCTT
Organism: Myoxocephalus aenaeus; assembly: GCA_038501785.1. Taxonomy (NCBI): domain Eukaryota; kingdom Metazoa; phylum Chordata; class Actinopteri; order Perciformes; family Cottidae; genus Myoxocephalus; species Myoxocephalus aenaeus. The sequence continues at coordinate 15,961,132 of JBAMJR010000350.1, read as the reverse complement.
TTAAAATCATGGTCGGACAGTCAGAGATTGGCGAGGCCAGCAGAGTGAAGGCTTTCGGTAAAGGCCTGATGGAGGCACACACTCTAGAAATGGCTGAATTCTTTGTGGATACAAGGAACGCAGGTAAGATTTAGAGACGGTTCGTTTCAGCTTCATGGCGAATAAAAATGCAATGCATACTTTTTTCAACTTCTCTCTATTTGTCTTCTTCCTTTAGGTTATGGAGGTCTAGCATTGTCCATCGAGGGTCCGAGCAAAGTGGACATCAACTGTGAAGATGTGGAGGACGGGACGTGCAGAGTCACCTACTGTCCAACCGAACCTGGGAGTTATATTGTTAACATCAAGTTTGCTGAAAAACACATCCCAGGTTAGACTCTTTAATGAAATCCGAAAAAAATCCGAAACATCTAAAAATGAAATAAATATGTTAATATCTTGTTCACTGTAAATGTGTTTGTGCCCTCCAGGAAGTCCTTTCACAGTGAAGGTGACTGGAGAAGGAAGGATGAAGGAGAGCATTACTAGAAAGAGACAGGCCTCTTCGATTGCCTCAGTCGGCAGCACCTGCGGTCTTAACCTCAAGATCCCAGGTGAGTACAGGAGCCAGTCAAAGGTGGTTAGAGGGCAGCGGTCGACCGTCTTAAAATGAATGCTCTCACATTTGTATTCTCCCTGGTAGGAAACTGGTTCCAGATGGTTTCAGCTCAGGAGAGGCTGACCAGGACTTTCACCCGCAGCAGCCACACCTACACCCGCACTGAGCGCACAGAGATCAGCAAAACCCGCGGTGGGGAGACCAAGCGGGAGGTACGAGTGGAGGAGAGCACCCAGATGGGCGGAGCAGGAAGCCCCTTCAGAGATGTTTTTGGAGACTTTTTGGGCAGAGAAAGCCTCAGCAGCTTTGCTGGCATCACTGCTAGACCTGAAGGTGAGAGTCCAAATACCATTTTTGAAACGTGAAAACTTGAATGCTTTGACTTTAACTGTCCTTTCAATGATGTTTGTTCTAGTATTTGTTTTGTTATATATCCTATGCAAGTGTCTTTGGTTGTATCTAAACACGTCTTGCTCTGCCTCACCCAGTCGAGAGTGGCTCTGTGGCCATGACGGCTCAGGTGACCAGCCCCAGTGGGAAGACAGTGGATGCTGACATAGTGGATGGAGGGAGCAGCACCTACAGCGTGCGCTTCATCCCCCAGGAGATGGGACCCCACACTGTCAACGTCAAGTACAGAGAACAACATGTCCCCGGAAGCCCCTTCCAGTTCACTGTGGGGCCCATGGGGGAGGGAGGATCACACAAGGTCCGTGCAGGAGGACCGGGTCTGGAAAGAGGCGTGGCTGCAGCGCCTTGTAAGTTTCACCTTTTGGACTTGAACCTGTTTCTCCAAATACTATTCAAGACATGATTTTGAATGTTTTATTAAATGTTGATCCCTTTTTTTTTCACCTACTCTAGCTGAATTTAGCATCTGGACAAGAGAGGCAGGTGCTGGCGGTCTGTCTATCGCGGTAGAGGGCCCCAGCAAGGCCGAAATCTCCTTTGAGGACAGGAAGGACGGTTCCTGTGGCGTCTCCTACATAGTGAAAGAACCAGGTAAAACTTTTGTCGCCCACAAATGCAGAAGTTCCTTCATGTTCAGGTTTTCTCAGAGTTTTTTTTTCTTCTCTAAATTGCTCTACATTCCAGTCATTTTTTCCACACTTCCTCCAGTTTATTTGACGGTGAAAGTAAATAACCTGTCTGCTTCCCCAGGTGACTACGAGGTGTCAATCAAGTTTAACAACGAGCACGTCCCCGACAGCCCATTCATTGTTCCCATTGCTACACTGTCAGACGAAGCCCGCAGGCTCACTGTAACAAGCCTTCAGGTAAGATCACACACACACATTCACACACAGTGCTGACAAAAGCCACATTCATTTGTTGCACAACACAACCACAAACACAACATATATGCACAGCCACAAAATATCAGGGTTGAACAGATTGCATGAAAGATAATGTTTGAGTGGCTTCAGATATTGCTGTCTAATAGCACTTTGCCCTTGAAGTGTAATTGAATGCCAGTGTTGGAGCAGTATCTACGACTTTAATACTGTGATGCTGGCCAGTGATGAAGGGCTGGATTAACTGTCCCTTGCTAAAGTGGTACAACACAAGCTGTGCTATGTGTGGGCAGTCAGCGGGCCTATGAGATTGTGTTTCTGCCTGGGAGGACAAAAGCAAGAAAACATTGAGCAGAATATAAAGACTCCTTTTAAAGATACCTGCAACAGCTCACAATATCGGTCTGCTCACTTTACAGATGCCTCTTTTATTTGCTTTCACAGTTTCCATCACAACTGTCAACAATGCTAAAAACATGTATTTTTAGTTGACTGAAATGCCACATCACAGTGCTTTTCTACCACTAGAAACCAGGTGAAGTGCAATATCAGACCAGCGTTTAAAATGTCACACTGCCTCTTATGTGCGGCAGGACCGCTCGTCCGCCCGTAGGGCAAAAACACTAAACGCCTCGCTGTAAACTCCGACCTTCTCTGCCTCTCACACTAAACCGCTCAGTCTATTCTCGTTCAGGCGTGATGAGTCACACACTTTGTGTCCCTCGAGGTGCGGGCACACACACACATGCACTCACTCATATTCTGATCATATTCTTCTTCCCTGTCGTTTGTAGGAGAAGGACTTGAAGGTAAACCAAGAGGCGTCCTTTATGGTGCAGCGCAATGGGGCTCGAGGTGTGGTTGACGCCAAAGTCCACACGCCTGCTGGCTCCTCAGAGGAATGCTATGTCACCGAGCTTGACAGCGGTACGCACCAACCTCACTTTGTGTCACAAAGTAGACTCCATAAAAGATTTTTTTTTTATTCTGCAAGCACCATTCAGGAGTAATACATCCTCTTGTGTTTTGTGTCGTGTTCAGACAAGAATGCAATCCGTTTCATTCCACGGGAGAATGGAGTTCACGCCATAGATGTCAGGTTCAACGGATGCCACATCCCTGGAAGCCCCTTTAACGTGCGGGTGGGCGACGCGGGGCTGGCTGGAGATCCAGGCATGGTGACAGCACATGGCCCTGGACTGCAGGGAGGAACCACAGGTAGATGTCACCACCACCACTACTAATATGTACCACATTTGAAGATAATTCAGCATATATTCCTTGTGATTGTTATTTGTTTTTATTTTAAATCATTCAGCAGTCTTTTATATACGATAATCCTTTATTAGTCCCACAGTGGAACATTTACGGGATTACAGCAGAATAGGGTAAAGTGCAAACAAGACATAGTAAAAGAGAAACAAGTATTATAAAAAAGCAATAAGCAATACAAAAAAACTGTAATAAAAAAGAAACAGTAAAGAATCCACAGTAACTGAAATATTATAAATACAGACAGAGAATAATGTATTGCACAGTGTATTATATTGCACAGGGTTTAAGTGTTTTGTGGTCTACTGGGAGCAGAGCTGGTTGTGCAGCCTGACGGCATCTTTTTTCTGCATTTCTCTCTTTCTTCCAGGTGCACCCTCAGAGTTTGTGGTCAACACGTGTAATGCAGGCTCTGCCACTCTGTCAGTCAACATCGACGGGCCATCCAAGGTCAAGATGGACTGTCGGGAGTGTCCTGAAGGATACAAGATCAACTACACACCCATGGCACCCGGCAACTATCTCATCACCATTAAATACGGAGGACCACAGCACATAGTGGGCAGCCCGTTCAAAGCTAAAATCACAGGTCTGCTTCACAGTCACTCTCCCATCTGATCTGTGGATCTCACATGACAAGTGTCTGGATTATGCAACAAACGTTCCTATGAAAAAAGTGTGGAAGTCAGGAAAATGTTATGTCATCTTCGTTCATACTGCTCAGTGTACATACTTACATAAAAGCTGCCTCTTTCTGGCACTACATCCACATATTCCTGCTGTCATTACTTGGTGGTTACAAATTCATTTATTTAAATAAATGTGGCATACAAATACTTTCAAAAATGAGAAGAACTCCCAAGAGTCCTGGAAGTTTATTTTATTTGAAAGTGGTCTTACATATTTTCCTGTTGGAGCTCAGGCATAAGTGGCTTTTGATAACCTCTCACTCTGCCTCGCCCACAGGAGCCCGGCTGTCAGGGGGACACAGCCTCCATGAGACCTCGTCCGTCTTGGTCGAAACAGTTACCAAGACCTCCAAAGTGGGTGGTGCCTACAGCTCCAGCTCATCCTCTTCCACCACCTCAACAAAACTGACATCGGATGCCAGCATGGTGGTTTGTCTGGGAACAGGGCTGTCCAAGGCTGCTGTCGGACAGAAAAACAATTTTACAGTTGACTGCAGCAAAGCAGGTGAGATGATCATCTGGACACAACACAAGATTCTCAGCCACTTTTTGACAAAGGAACAAGCTGTAAACACACCACTGACATATTAGCACCATATAAAGTTATAGTGAATGCGTTAGCAAACACTTGCCAGCAGCAGACACGGAAAGAAATGTAACATTCATTCAATTGAGTTATGGCTCTGGAAACCTGACCAAATCCAATATTCAGTTCTCTTTGGCCTACAAGCCCTGAGGGAAATATCTGGCTCTGAATTTGGTGCTGGGCAGGTAGCAGACGTTTTATGAGAGCTGTTTTTTACACATTAAAATTGTGGTTCCTTGAACCAAACAAATGGTCTACACTAAAATGCTGAGGAAGTGCTGAGGAGAACTGCAGAACTGGATGATAATTCTCTCTGGGCTTGTCTCTCTTACATTCTACTTCATCATTTCATCCATTGGTTGTAGATACATTTTGATTAGTGCCATTTAAAGCCAATACACCCATGCATCTTTTGTACACCACATTAAATCCCCCTCTTACTTCTCCTTCCAGGTACCAACATGCTAATGGTGGGCGTTCATGGGCCCCATACTCCTTGCGAGGAGGTGTATGTCAAGCACATGGGCAACAAGCTCTACAACGTCACCTACACCATCAAGGACAAGGGCAACTACACCGTCATCGTCAAATGGGGCGACGACAACATCCCCGGCAGTCCTTACAAGGTGGTTGTGTCCTAAAACCAGCGCCCCGCCCCTTCCCCTCCACCGACTCTCCACCTTCTTCTCGCTGTTTCTTCGCTCTTCAGCGGATTACAATACTCAACATGCACTAAAACCTGCCAGGACATTTGCTTACAGTTTTCTTGATGACAAAATATCTATTGTGCCAAAGTTTTGCATTAACTCCAGGAATGACATTTTTCAAGTTTGCATCCACATTCAGAGCAAACGGTGTGGCTTACGAGTCGTTGAGTGATGTTTTACTCGGCCCATAATTATCTCACTCTGTTCTGTTGTGTTGTAAAAGAATGGCATCATATGAATGTTCAGAGACGCTGGAGTAATCAACAGTATTAAAGTGTGATGGAATATGGTTTTGTATGGTTTAAGAATGAGATACTTGTTTTTGTTATATTAACCTATTTTTGGTAAGTCTTTGCAGACCTAATAAAGATTTAATGGCTAACTTTCCAGACAGCAGTGATTGGATTTCTTTGATTTCTCACAGTGCTGGCAGACCCTCGCAACTTCAGCAGAGAGGTTTCTTCGATTTTCAGAGTTTCATAATGCAGCTATTTTCTGACCGCTGTTGGTTCTTCTGCCTGAGCAGCCGTCAGAATATTGTCGCTTGATCACAGAGCCTGTCGACTGAGTATCCGGCCCGCATCCAGTAGATTTCAAGGCTTTTAATATTTGTCACACATTTGGAGATCACATAATACTGTTGACATCAAAGTTACTTAGCGATGCATTGAAAAAGCAATCAAGCATATTCATCCAGCCCTCATTTACATCCTGTACTTGTCTTGATGCAATCACAAGATGGCAGCATAGTCAAGCTCTCCTCTACATCTAAGTCTCCACCAAATGCACCAGAGCAGAAATCTCCATTGTTCCCAGTGAAGATTAACTACTCCATACTGAACACAAGGGAGCCTGCGGAGCATGGAAACCAGAGGCATCAGCTTCCATTGTGTGTGTAATTAATCCTGTTGGATCAGAGATAGATGGAACACAAGTGGTTTCTGTTGTGGCATCATTGTGGGGTGGAGGGAGACCCTGCTGTGGCACAAATCAACCAGAACGAAGGGAGTTTCAGTCTTTTGCTTGTGTGCGTTCTCAGTGCATATGTGTGTGTGTGTGTGTGTGTGTGTGTCATCAACTGTGTCTCCGCCATGGCCTCTGCATGTGTTCTGTGTGTCCTCTGCGTGGTCTACAAGCCCCACAGTCCCAGAGTGAGTCAACCACCCAGCCTCCACACGCTGACACACACCACCAGCACCAGTACCATTCTTCACAGAGAGGAGCCTATAATTAGGTGCTAATTTTCTCTGGTTCCACTGTGACATGATGCTGGGGGCCATGGTGAGGCAAGACAGAGCGAGCGTGTGTATTTGATGAGCAGTGGCGAGAGCTCGACTCCGGACCATCTGGCCGAGTGGCTGGCGCTGCTGCCCGTGCTGACGTTGGGACCTGGGCAGGGCCCACCCACGTCAGCCTGCTCCTCCGGACCGGGACCCAGGCGTCTGTCCACCACAACATGTTTATCTCAAGTAGCTGCCAAGTGAATCACGACCGCGTGGAAGATACAGTTCCTCGCTATGCAGACGGCAGCGATGAAGTAAGCAGAGCGAGAGAGAGAGGTGGAGATAGAGAAGTGGGGTGGGAAGAGGAGGGAGGAGAGGGCAAAGAGAGTGTGGGAGGAAGAGAGGGAGAAAGAGGGATTAGAGGAAGAGAATGGGATTAAAAGAATCCTGATGGAAGAAAGCGAGACAGACAGGCACACAGACGCTCACAGAAACACAGAAACAAACAAGCACAAAAAAAATCCCATCTGAGACAACCTAAAAACACACGCACACTGATTTAATTCCTGCTCCAGATTCATTTAGAACACGCTAATGCAGTGTATAGCTTAACCTTCAAAGCAATCATAAATGTTGGACTTAGTGAAATGGGTGATGACTTATTAATTCTGCTCTAAGGAGGATCAATGGGGGGGTTTCCAAGGAGATGCTTCTGTCTCTCTTACATCTTTCTCATCCCCATCTGCACTCTCTCTCTGTCTCGCACACACACACACACATTCTCAGAAATTGGGATTATGTTAAGAGTAAAATTGTGTTAAGGCATGCCCCCAAAAGCTTTTGAAGTTGGTGCTCTCAGGGCAAAAATCTCATTCTCTGCCTTGCCCCCTATCATGCTGAGTCCTGCTCTTCCATCTACTCTGATCCAGCCCCTCCCTCCTTCCCTCCCTCCCATCCTTCAATTTAATTTTTCCTCCCTCTCTCTAAACTCCAATCAATCCAAGCCACTGCAGTGGTTTATTTCTCGTCTCACTTCTTCTGTCACCACAAGCCTCGTTCCCCGACCTGCTTCTTCTACCGTTGACCTTTTTATTTATCAATGCAGCCAGTCTCTTCAACTCCCTGTGGGAAACGTCCTTGACTGAGCATGGAGACAAAAAAACGACTAAACCAATGTTTGCATAAACAAACTGATGGATTAATAAATGGACATGTAGAAAGAGTGGAGGGAGGAAACGTTGTAGGAATTCATCCATTCGGTTTTCCATCCGAGCCCGAAGGCCCTGCTATGTAATTGCTTCATGCATAGTTGATACACTGCATAATCAACCGAATACACTAGATTTTTGTTCTGTGTTTATGTAGAAGGCTGCACTTGCAGGCCATTGGTGAAGTTTACATTCAATGGAAGGTGTCCTGTAATGGAAAAGCTCATATCTGTTGCACATCTGTCCCCTTAAGAATAGACAGATACACACGGGACCAGTGCAAGGTATGCTGTCCTGTGATTGAATCAGGAACATGTTGTGTTTTATTCATATAGAACAAACATGAAATATTCATACCAGAGTGATGTTGCTATGCTTTCTTCTGTGTCTCTTACCTTTCATGTACACAAATCCTGATTAGGAGTCAGACAGGCTATGACCACAAATTGGTTTACTTTGCGTAGGAGCGTAAAAACAATACAAATGGACAGAGGGAGGTCCCACTGCGCGCCAGCAGATTGTGTTCATGCAGCATGCAAATGCATGAAGCATGAAGCAGGTTCAACCTATTTAAACACAGTCCAGGCAGGCTGAACATGCTGCATTATATAGACGGATGGATTTCTGTTGATGGAAACCTCAGACGAGAGGCGCATGCCAAAGAACGCCCCAAGATAGCATTTCCAGCCTCGTGCCAAAGAGCAAGCACACATACACAAGATCTGACACAGTTTATAGACATACACACACACACACACACACACACACACTTGAGCTTGACCAGTCATTCATACTTACAACCACACCCCGGCAGCACTGCACATGAAAAGAAAACCGCATGATGCAAAATGTTTTTTTGGCTTCATGTTGTGAATCAACAGCAACTGCCTAAAGCAGGGGCCATGACAGGGAAAGTAAAAGCTTTCTCTATATGAGAAAGGCGTGTTTTCACTTTTGTGGAGCAGCAGGGACGTGTCAGGGCCAAACCCATGTCTCCATCTCTAATTGGAGCATATCCCTTTGCCCTGTCCCTATCGCACTATAGTGGAAGCAGGATGCTGTGCTAATGGATACCCCCCCTGTGGAGTGCTTGTCCTTGATGTGCTCGGAGGACGGCGGCCCACACTGAGGGTAGACTGCAGATTAGAAGGCAAATCAGAAGATTTGTTTGTCCCCTCCAAGTGGGGTGGGACATTCAAGGAGAGAGACCAGCCATGGCTGTGATGGAGTGGGTGGACCGGTGCGACAGATGTGTGTTAGAGTGACTGATGTGTTCTGGGTGAGCAGGCTGCACTGGGTCACCGACACCTGCAGAAAGAACACAAGCCGTCCGAGAAACGCATACTGATGCTGTGTTTGTTTCGATCAGTGTCCAAAAGGCAAACAGCTGAGCCAAAGGTAGCATTTCGGGATAGCACCTCTGGTGAAGATTTAGGAGAAGATAACAATGTTGTAATTACCTGTGCGAGATTGGAACTCTGGATGCTCAATGAGCTATAAACAAGGTTACTCTGGTCCCCTTGGGGTAATTGTTTCAAAAGCCTGCAACAGCCTGGTCCAGTGATGGCGAAATTGGAAAGGGTGGTATCCTGTAATTTCTCAGATCACTGAAGCATATCCTCTGTGTGGGCTGAAACTCAGGCTGATTTGAAAATGGAGGCATAACTTTTTGTTCCCTCTTACTGTAAGAGTCAAAGTCATCGGTCTCAATCAGCTTTTAACCTGGAGATGGCAGGGCCCTTTGGGTCACTGCGCACCAAATGCACTTCTTTTTACATTTCAGTGAATATGCCAAATCCTATTACAGAGTATTTCTCCAGTCGTGGCCACAGTGCTTCTATAAAAAAAAACGCGTTGTATTAAAATATGCAGACAGGTGGTTAAAATTGTGTTCGGGTGGATAGAAATAGCTCCGTTGAACAGAAATACATCCTATTTGATGCTCCTTGCAGATGGGCCGTGTGTTTAATTTGCATAATGTAATTCAGAGAACACTCTGATATTTACTAATTCAGCACAGCATCAGGCCAAGCTAAACAATGCTGTGGCCCTTGAGCATTAAAAGGGCAACGTGTTTCCAAATATTAGAGCAGATTGATTGTTTACAGCCTAAACAGTGCTGTAGCTAATTGATGAATCTTAATACGAGCAGGCAGCGTTGCATGGTGGGATGTCGTGTCCTTCCTGCTGGCTTGACCGTTGGAAAGCTGTGAATGGACGGGTTATCCCTCTGATCTTTGTAGCTTACTTCACAGCCGCAACCTGATGCTGTGATCTGCCTCTGATTACATTCCTTCCTCTGCCTTTTGTCCTTTGTGTCGGACACACTAGCAGGGCTCACTATAAAGCACGTCTGTGGGAGATCCCCAGCTAGTTTGATCAAAGTTTGATACGGTCACCCGCTTTTGAATGTACCAACCGCACTGAGCTGTCTGTAGGATAGAAAGATGAGAGGAATAATAATAAATTTGCCGCAGTAAATTGATGCCGGGAATGTCTTTTTTGACTGCTGTAAGAGAAAATGTAATGTAATGCATCACTGCCGTGTGCGAAAGTCGTGCGGTGTACATAGATTAAAACACCCACACAGATGGACATACACATACACGTACAGGCACACAAGTTATTTCATCAGGATCGCTTCAAAATGCATGCATTGCAGGCACTCTGTCTTCTTGACGCTCTCTAAGCCAGTGATTAATAATGAGTTGCTTACATTATTTAGATTCTTTAAACTAGATGGCTCTTTATAAACATGCATATTACATTATCATAGGTTCAGGCCACATTAGTGTCATGTATCCATCTCAGGCCCCATGAATTTTATTAAGCATGTTTTCTTTAGTGTGTGTGGATTTTCTGCAGGCTACTCATGAGGACATGATGTCCAGGAATATCATTAACATTTTATGTGCATGAGATGTCCCATATCACCATCAGATACATAAAGCAGACGTGGCATTACTCAAGAGTGGGAAGATAAAGGTGGAAGGATGTAAAGTTTGACTTACCGGAAAGATTGGAGGACAAATGTGGTGACAGAAATGATTATGACTGATCATCACAGGAAATCAATCCGTGATCATCTAATGAAAGCCAGCTCTGTTCATATAGCGGATCCTATAGTTACTGCATCACACATGTCACACGGTGACATTTGCATACAGCTATGAGACAACACTGTGCGTGTAAGAAGTCTCAGACTGTCATTTTTTTGTCAAATGTAATTCAAGATTTTAAACAAATTTGGAAAAATTACCATTTGTTTGTTTGGAACTTCATATAACGTATCGAGAGACCATGTGATGGGATCACACCAGCCGCGACGCCAAATTGAGCCAGGGGCATAAAGTGCTCTTCCAGTCCTGGCTCAAACCTCATCTTTGAACTCTGCCTTTATTTTTTATCTCAACTACACACACCTGCAAAGTTGTGTGACTGCATCATGCACGGTGTTGATCAAAGTCACAACACCTCTCCACAGACAGACAGACATATAAACACCCGGAAAAGAGCACAGGGCTGCGCCTTTGGTAGTTTGCACAACAGTAGGTTTCTCCCAGACCACATTTTCCCATGATGACACACACAGACTCACAAGGTGAAATCAATACCATACACATGCTGTAGCGGATGATAATTGGTTTTATGCAGCGTTTAGTGCCCTTTGGCTCCTTGCTTTGGTTTTACGACTATTCTGATACTACTTGCTAACTGCTCAGCACCAAACAACCAACAATAGCTGCTGCGAACATGGTGGAGCATTTGGTAGCTAAAGAGCCCCAAAAAAAAAAAACACAAGGGGAGGAAATATTGGAATTACATTCAGATAACCACAGAAACAACTTAAATGTTGCTCTTCTGGCTTTATAAACAGACAACTGTTCACTTACACATTTGCTATATTAACTTAATACGGTGAAAATGTGTCAGTGGTGTCATCATAGCTTGTTCTGCAGCCCCCAAGTGACAAAACAGACATCAATCAATTCCCCTTTATGTATCAGTAGTAATGAGAGAATAGTCAGAATAGAGAGAGGTCTCTATTTTGTCTTACAGATACCGACTACTCCTATTCCTCCTGTCTCTGCAGCCAGCTTTATAAGGCATAATAACATGGATCAAGGTGGTAACGTGATGTGGATCAACCTTGAATGTCATCTATGACATCAGAAGCATCATTGTCATGTGAATACATTGGCTCTGTACCCAAACACCCACATTTAGAGGAGGAGGAGGGGTTAGGGAGAGCTTACAATTATGCTATTATTCCCAGTGTGTCCTGTTAGGCTAAATACTTCCCATCCAGCAGAAAAGACGTGAATTAATCTGGTTCATGTGAATGGGATAATAAACCCTGTGTAATAAGCATTATATATAAGTGAGTGGCAGCTTGTCTAGCGGCCTCTAGGTGTGTGTTAGAAAGAAAAAAAAGAAAGGCGCGAAAGAGGGAGCATATGTGCTTGTGTGCTGATGTGAATGCCCATGTGTGCATTTGTTGTCTGTTTATGTGTTTATGGATTTGTTACTCCAAGTGGGGGGAAGGGAGGAGAGGGGTGGAGGGGTGGAGGGGTAGAGGAGTAGAGGGGGGGGTACAATTTTGTCTGTTGTGATCCAGTCCCAGCTGTGTCTCATTAACTGCTGTCATTTTAATCCTCTTAGTCAAATCCCATAATTTTGTCCATCAACAAAAACATAAGCAACAGGGCAACAATCAGTTCCAGCCGTTCAAAATGGAGGAAGTCTGGATAGAGTCAACTCTAGTTCAGCCACATGCACCCGGGTGTTATGTAAAACAATCGGGAGGCCTTGCCTTTACATTTTCATCAACTACATGGTGCAAAGCCATGCTACTGCTAATCTGGTTTGAAATCTGCAGAATTCTGGGAGCTGAAAGGATTTGTTGTTTGTAGCTTTCCTCTGCTCATCTGCAGACTATCTGGGGAGGAAGAGCAGTTTGTTAACGTTACGTATCGTTCTGGATTCCTGCAGTCAAATTCTAGTTTACCCATGTGAATTTATTTCAAAATGTATGACTGATTCAGTCTCGTCCTCCACGTGGCCGACAATCCTCTCCCCTTTCTGATGAAAGCTATTTTCCTCTCTCTCCCCACACTGACAGCTGGTATGTGCTCCTCACCAGCAACACTTGAGCTGAGACCAGCTCTATGTATAGATTGCGTCATTGAAAAAGCCTATTTCCGTGGCTCTTGCTGCTATGAATATATGTGCAACATTCTGCAGCGCTTTATCTCCAATGCAATTACCTCTTTCTCTCCAAATGAGTTCAATAATGCTGCAATGCGCAAGCTCTTCAGGGTACATAAAATCCAACTTCTTTCATGATGAGAAACTCAACATGATTGTCCAAATGTCAAGCTGTCCCCCGAGAGACATTGTAATGTACACAGAGCTTGTGGTTGGTTTTAATTGTGACATTTATGAGATGTGGGAGAGCAACAATTGTGCTCCTTTTCTCCTGTGCCAAAGAGGCCCATGGGATTCGTTTTTTTTTCTCTGATGAGAGTGAATCGTCCATTAATTGAGGGTACAACTGGTGAATCGATCTGTCAGGTAGTATTTTCCCTGGCTGCAAATTAGTTTCCCTGGAAGCTGTTAGACTAGCTAAGAGAAGGTTGCAGTATGTCTGCTCAGTGTATGGTAATACTACAGTGTTGCCGTAGCTTCCCATGATGCCTATAAAGTTCAAATCAACACATTGTAATTACCATCTATTCTTCAGTGTACGGCTGCCCGTAGTGGCTGCCTCCACCAGGAGAGTTAGGACAAGCTTCACTGCTTTATTCTCCCGTATGTCATCCCGGGCTGAAAAACAAGATTAAATTGGTTCTGCTCAACTATTTGCTGTCAGCTAAAAGTAGATGGTTCAGCTTCAGAGAGAAAAAAAAGGTATCCTGCGAATCTGTGACCAAACACTCACTCAAACAGACAATAGAAGCGTGCATGCCCATATGCACGAAGATGTACGCGCACGACCTCGCACTCGCACACACAAACAAACTAAAGGAAATTCAAAGGCGGATTCAGAAAGCGCTCACGGAGAGAAGCTTCCACGCGCTTCGTGGACACAAACGCGTAAACCGCCAGTGAACACACAAGACCACGCATTAGTGGCGTGTCAGAAGTCTGTCATTTCTTGCTTAGAAGATGTGAAGGCGTAGGCTGGATTTGTGACCTTTGTTGTGACTGTAAGGCGTGTTTCCCCCTCTTTGGAGTAGATGATTAATTTCTGTTATTTACATTACTAGCCCTGAAGGCTCCTCAATAGGCTTCACACATTTGTCATTTCCACTGCACTGTTTTTCAAATGGAAAAGAAATATAATGTACAGCCTCCTGGGTTCGCCTCACCAAGGCTCTTTTAAGCAGAGGAAGCCCAGGAATATTTTTTATTTGCTCATAATAAAACAGCCGTGTCAACATGGTGCTGCAGCAGTCATGCAGTGCAAAGTCTTTTGGCTCTGGTAAACAACAAAATAATCTTGAGGGCTATTAGATACTACGCTCACACCATTCCCACACCGCTCTTGCTTAATTAGAGCTCTGATTGGATGGGCACAGTCCATAAACCAGCCATAACACTGGTTCGATCCAGCTGTGGATCTGCGCTGCTTTTTGAACATTGGTTTATAGCCTGCAGGAACCATGACATCCCCAGATGTCTGTCTGTGTATTCCCACACCAATGCAGCAATCACACACACACACACACACACACACACACACACACACACACACACACACACACACACACACACACACACACACTTGTGTGTGTTTCTCAATGAAACACCTAGTGAATTTATGTTCACCCGGTTCTCACTTCCTCCCCCTCCTCCTCTCTTGCAACATTTCAGGGCTTATTTCTTTCACCTCCTGGGAGTGTGGCAATGGAGTAAAAGAAAAGTGAGAGGAAGAAACAGGGAGTTAAAGGGAAAGTGAGAAAGACTTGAAGGTGTCCTCAGAGCGCTTCTGCTTTATGGAAAAACGCTGCGGCTAATCCTCAGAGTGTCACTGCACTCTCCGCATCCTAAATGAGAACCTTTTTTGTACGGTAAGTACCGACACTTCCCGAGATGTGACTATCCCTGTCCCTCCTCTTGCCATTGCTCAGTCTTGGGAAAAACTAAAAACAATAACAATCAACTGCATGAACTATATTGTGACCATGATTAGCTTTCCCCAACACAATTATACTTTTTATGCAGAAGAACAAAGTCACAGTAGTCTTCATTAGAGCCTGCTGTGCTGAGGTTTGCTGGAATGGTCTGAGCGGAAAACAGCAGCCACTGATGAGCCATAAATGAGTTATGGTCATTTATGCTAATCAAAGCAACTGCACACACCTCGTTCTATGCTAAACAAAAGCTTTATTTTCCCAATGAGAAGGGCTGACGTTTGTTCTCCAGGGTTGTATTACTACAGCTGGCCTACAGCTGAGATCATAACTTAACGTCTCCATAATGGACTTGGCCCTCTAAGCAAGCTGACCTGTTAGGTCTGGGACTGCTTGACGGCGATCATTACACATGTGAGCTATTTAAATGAGCATGATTAGCCAGTAACAAGCTGAAAGACTGAAAGGAGGTGATTACATAACTGCGTGCTGATTCATCCGCCAGTGGGGAAAAAATCTAACCGCTGCAGGTGAATATTTGTGTTGCTTTATGCAGTAATAGTTTCTCTAATGATGTTTATACACGTGGTGGTAAGCCCAACCATAATGACAATCTTAAATTGTAATAAAATGGGATTTTACTACTATAATTTAGGCTGAAGGCACACCAAGGCACAATGAAATGGAAAGGCTTTTATGTAGCTGTGTGTGCTCAGAAAGCCAAAATCTGTTTAATATCAGCAGTTCCGTTTGGGTGGCTCACCTTGTGTTTATTTCAGTCTCTTGTTTAATTTAACCACGAGCTTGTGTTGTCAGCATAGCCTCTGAGCTATGCTCAAAGCCCCAGCATTGCCCTCTGGATTGTTTTTCCCTTTGCAGATAAAGAAACCCCTGCCTTAGCTGATCAAACAATTGCACTTTAATGTGGCAGGTTTATTTATAGAATGAAGGATTTATAATTATTTTAGCATCAAAAGATACGCTGGATTGTGTAATTCTAAAGCTTGTATGTGCGACTCGCCATCATAATATCTGACAAGCAGCTCCAGGCCCTTAACTGTGTACTGTGAGCAAGACCCCACATCTCACAGTGGTTAATTGTCAAATATCAATAACACTCCTTCCCTTTTTCCATTTAGATACTCATGAGTTTAAAAACATACCTTTGCAATCACCAGCCACTGCAGTTGTTCCTGGGGGTGCACACACTTTTAATTACCCGTGAAACATTAAGTTTTACAGCGTTCGTCTGATCCTTTTAAAGGGAGTTGACTGCATCACAGCAGCAGAACCAAAAGATAAAAAGAGCCGGAGAAAACCAGCCAAATGACATCCTGAATGCTTTGGGTGACTGATCTCCACTCGAGATGGAAGGGACCGCAGACTCTGATGTTCTCTTGCAGGCCAACAAACACAATCAAGTGTTGCATATTAAGTAGAACATGACATCAAATTAGACGATTAGTGATTAGTGGCCTTAGTATAGGTCAGAAATAAAGCAGGACACATCTCCACGCTAACAAATGCACATATCCATGCCCAAACATACGTTCGATAATGATCCTTCACTCAACTTGAAAAACTTCTACGGCAGCAGGCCAGTTCCAGCAGGCATCGTCATTAATAACATATTAACGATGTATGTCTGCTTTGAAATTATAATATTTTTGCAGGGGCTCAATTTTAAATCCATCACGGGTGTGGGGGGCTCATTACTAGTATGTAACCCAGGAATTATCTGAACAAGGCCCTTTGCTGCCTGTCTGTCATTACAACACTGTCAGATGTGATTTTGCTAGGGGGGCTGTTAAAGGGAGCACGGGGACTTATCTGCTCAGCTGTAAAATGATTTTCTGTCTCCTCAAGAGATACCAGCAGTGTGTGTGGGGGGGTATCAGTGATCTGAGAGTAATTAAGATATGGGCTCACATCACACAAGGGCTTTGCACGTGGGAGACGAGCAGACAAAATTGAACGTGAAATAGTTGAGTTTAAAGGGGGACTTTGATTAATTACAAAACTCTCAAAGGACGGTCCACCCCCTCTTAAATTGAACTGCCATCCAATAGTAGCTGCTCAGGAGCTGATGACCTCGACCCCTCCCCTTCATCTAATAGGCAGGTTATCTCGTTATTCATTGCAGCTCACCCGCTCATTTGCTATATTGCTCGTTCTGCAAGACTGAAATACATCATTATCTTTCTATCAAGCTGTTCCATGTAAAGATTTTCTTTAAAGGGTAAGACAATTGCGTGCTCAATGGAATATCAATTGAGTTTATGACACATAACATATGTTATACACACTGGTCTTTTTCCTCCTTATAATTCGCACATTATGCTGATTACACGGTCTTATCATTTAGATATTACTCTGAAAATAGCTGTTGATGTAATTCTTAAAGATCAATAGTTTTACACTTTTGGAGATACGTGAGAGACTCTCATATTTACTCATTAAATATGAAACTACATCCAGCAGCTTGTTAGCTTAGCTTAGCACAACGTCTGGGGGAACAGCTAGCATGGCTCTGTGCGACGCTAACAAAATCCCTCACTTTTCTTGGTTTCAGGTGGCCAACTATTTATTGTCTCTGAGCATTTGCCAGGCAACCAGCTGGGACTACAGGAAGTGATTGCTCCCAGCCAAGAAACAGCTACATGATCTATGTTTAACACTGTCTTTGTTTAAGATTAAACAAACAGATAGTGTGTTAATTAAAAAGTTTAGAAATGCAGATTTTAGTCTTTATGCTAAGCTAAGCTAAACAGCTGCTGGCTGCAGCCTTATTTTAATCGGACAAAAATGAGAGTGTTATTGATCTTTTATCTAATTAAATGTATTCTGCAAAAATGTCAAACAATTCCTTTAACTGTCAGCTCACTATGTGATGCCGCATTCATTTGGTCAAATTCGGAATTGCTTGGGCTCAGCTCCCCATAGAAAATAATTGTTCATTTATAGTCTGATGATTTACACAACAGAAGCAGCAGGAAGTGAATGTGAAAATAATGAAATATGCTCAGAGAAGCAGCTCGCACTGAGCTTCCTTATAGATTGATCACCATGTGCATTCCCTGTCAGTGCTTTGCTGTCCATATACTTTCCTCTGACTCTGTGGTTTGTGTGCTTTCTAGTAAAGCAGAAACGAAGTTAAAAAAAAAGAAGCTCAAAGACGCTTTAGATTAAAGTGCTGATGCTAATCTTAGTTTACTGATATGATGCATTTAGAGAGCGCCCTCCTTCATTTAGTCTTCCTCCAAGCTGCGATGCTCATGATTGATAAAACTTTCAAAGGGAGTAAATTGATTTGCCTCCTCCTAGCACGATTAATAGTCCACACTTATATTCACCTACACAGGGTTCAGTTTGCTTTCCAGCCCATGTCTCCCTGGGCCTCTGG
The DNA here is from genome assembly GCA_038501785.1 of Myoxocephalus aenaeus. Taxonomy (NCBI): domain Eukaryota; kingdom Metazoa; phylum Chordata; class Actinopteri; order Perciformes; family Cottidae; genus Myoxocephalus; species Myoxocephalus aenaeus. The sequence continues at coordinate 15,943,015 of JBAMJR010000350.1, read as the reverse complement.
ACTACATCACAAGATATCTGGTTCAATGACGAATCTCAGTTCACGGGTTGTTCCACTGAATACTGTTCAAAGAAGACTGACTGTTCCTTCATTTGGGACCAAGGAACACAAGCAAAAAGAAAGGATGAGACAGGGAAAAGAAAAGAAACAAATGTTGCAGTCCAGAAAAGGGGGAGGTGGTAACGCTATGTGCTGTGCCTTCATGATGATATTTCACCCTGAACAAACAAGCTGAGCCTCACAGAGAGAGGGAAGCATCGATCTACCCAGCTACAATCATAATACATCCACTTTTCCCCAAGTTTACTTTCTGGCATTCTATCAGGACTTTATACTTTTTTTTTGGGTGACAAATCGATCTATTGCTTTGCCCCCCTCTCTGCTGAGTGAAGGGAAGCTTGATTGCGAACAGTGTGTGTCTGAGCTTATGTAAATGTGTCAGTGTGTGTGTGTGTGTGTGTGTGTGTGTGTGTGTGTGTGTATGTGTGGATACATTCGTATGAGGGTTTGTGTGTCGTCTGCTTTGGAGGCATCATCTGCCATCTGGCCTCAAAGTACAGGGGCCACATGGTGGGAAAGCAAATGTCACTGGCCAGGCCAGCCAATGCCAAGTCCCGACAAATGACGTCAGGAGAAGCCCACACTGACACCGCCCAAACAAGCAACCCTGCCATCAAGTCCGAAATGCTCCTGACCTCTTTGCCTCACTGTCGGTTGCTTCAAATGATCGTGATGGTGATCTACTGTAGAAATTGAAGCGTATCCCAGCTAGAAAGACAGCCAAAAGCACATTGTAAACAATAGATTGAATTACGGAGCCAACTGTAAAAGAAATGATGAAAAAAACAGCTGAAATGGCAATGGAATTCTGAGCACGATCCAGTGAAACGTTATCTCACTGCTGAACAAATACGATTTCAATGCTGAAACAGATTAGATCATATTTTTCTATCTATCTAACACACAAATTTGTTTGCACCAATGATGGGCAATGAACTCTGGATGTATTGGAGCTGAACTTTACAGCTAATTTATGTTCTTCGAGCCATAACTTCAGTGCACAGAAGCAGCAGGAACATGAAGGTTTCAACACTTTATATAGAAGCTTCCTCTCACTTTGGAGCTGCGGCTGCACAGACAGTGTGAACCTGTTAAAAGGTTTAGAAGATCACATAGCATCTGCTCAACACCTCTGCAGTGGGGATTGAGTGCAACAGATGAGGCGGGTAAACAATACAATGTCCTTGGAAAAAGACTCACTATTTCAAAGAGGGTTTGCCAGTCAGGCGCTGTGCTGTCTTTGATTTTTAATTACACACCACGAGATAAATGCACATCTGTATTTTTTTCTGCACAGCTGAAAGGCCAAAAGAAATGCTACAAGGTTGAACTGACAAGGCAAGGTGAGTAAAAGTATAGTACTGTTTAGTTTCATGGCCACATTTTACATTTTCCAGCCGATGTGCCCCTGTGCAGTGGCAGTTAAGGGACTCGAGGCTGATCGTGCGGTGATGTACTGTACTCGAGGAGTTCTCAAAGCCCCAGACACATACTGCGGTGTATGTGCTTTAGCTATAGGCACAAGTACTCACAGTGACAGACACCCCCCCTTTCTGTTCTAATCCCTTCTACACCTCTTCACCAGATGACAAGAGCTACTTTCCCTATAGACACAGTGAGAAAGAGCTAGGTGAAAAACAATTAAAAAGGCGCTAGTGGGTGGAACACTTGTCCCCATCTCATTGTTCACCATCCAGGATGAATTGTATGTAAATGATAGAATGATTTAATGAGTAAGGCCATATTAAAAACGGGCTTTTGTGTTTTTGCCAGCTTGTAATGGTGCTAGTAACATTCATAGGCTTTAACGTATTTGGTTACAATAATGAATATACGTTTACTGCTAAGAACAAAATCAAACACAGGTAGCATTACAGGTGCTGTGAACCACGCATATACCCATATGGTCCATTTGCATCTTTTTGACAAGCAGCATGTTGTTAAATTGCAGATTATCCCAGCAATCCTGACAGGGATAAAACTAGTCATAGAGTCCTCAAGCACAAACATCATCCTCCCACTCCCGGCAACTCCCTTCTCTGCAGTACATAGCACACACACACACACACGCACACGCGCACACGCACACGCACACGCACACGCACACGCACACACACACACACACACACACACACACACACACACACACACACACACACACACACACACACACACACACACACACACACACACACACACACACACACACACACACACACACACACACACACACACACACACACACACACACATATATAAATAGCTTCACACATGAATGTACGGATGGACACAGAGATGCACACACACAAACAGCTGCCATGCACAATAAAGAACCAAGAGGACATACTCTATTTTACACATCCGCAGGGGAGTCAATAACTCATTAGAGTCGAGGAAAGGCAGAGGCAGCTGAGGAAGATGACGTGGTGGGAGACGGGCTGTGGGCTGTTCACCTGAGGATACCAGCATGTCATTGTGCCCAGAGGTCACAAGGACGATTCATGACTTCATTAGCGTCATGTCATAAAACATGCCAGGGTGTTCCCAGGCCTGAAATAGGGTACTACGTGTAATTTGCCTGTTTTATTCGTCTCTAACCTTTTTCTGCCTTTCTGGGATTTTAACTGCTCATCCTCTTGGCTTTTTATTTATTTCCCTTTTATGGCCTGTCATGAACTTTGCATCTCGTTGAAATGCTCCATAAAAAGAAAGTTTATTATGGGGTTAAACTAGACCTCTGTCCCACTACCAACACGGTGCAGACCATTGGCCTATGTGATTGTCTTTAAAGGCGTTGAAGGCATTCAAGCAAATATTTATACTATAGAAGAGTCACTCTGCTCACTTGTTATTTCTGGCTTACATTTACAAGATTGTAAGTAGTTTCAAATATTTTGAGTCACTTTATTGATGACCCCTATCAAATGGTGGGTGCACTTCTTCCTTAACTAGGCCTGGCACGTCTCCAGCGAAGGGGACTCATCTGTTTAATCATCTCAATCACTGAGCTGGACTTGACTAAATATAGAATACAGAAAACATGCAGCAGTGTGGGCTGCACAAGTGTACTACAGTGGACAGACTGTTACTTTCAATTGATCGAATGCAAAAAAGAAAAGGTGACTGTGTGTGGTTGAGCCTACATGAAAGTCTGAGGGTTTATCAGACAGTCTGTGTGTTTGTTTTGGGTGCATGTCTTTGACTTACAACACTGAGCACACTTAAGGACCTGTTTACGAAATGTTTACGGACAGTACATGAGTCTGTGTATCATTACTACTGGAAGCCACTGAAAATCAGGTCTGCATGTTGGTTGAGATTAATGCTTTTATTGTATATATCAAGATCAACAGTTTCCATCTTTGAACTGATATCCACAAAATAGCACAAAAAATGCGGCAAGAGTTGTTCAACCTTGTTGAGGACACACGCTAATTACTTGATCCAAAGAGTAAATCCATAAACACACAGACGATGTAATTAAATCATCTGCACAGCTCCGTGTCAACACCAATCATCTGAAATGACCTTGGAACTTCTTGGAAAGGAACATGTTCATTAATTATGTCAGCACCTTGGATGGTGTCATTCTGACCATCACACCACACCACAGACTGCGCCACCATGACTACTCCTATATAATGCATGTGTCATGCTGTGAAAAGCAGGATAACTGTGGTTTCACTTGTAGAAAGATCTAATAAGGATTTAAAGAATTTACCAACTAAATGCAAATGGGAACACATCCATAATGATTTCCCATGTTTTGGAGAAATATCATAAATTCTGAACGTTTTCGACAAATTGCTTTGATTTGCTTAAATTACAGGATATGTAAATGCTAAATAACCACTCTGAGTACCTTCTAAATTAAAACACTGTGGCTATCTGTGCTCTGACAAGCTTGCAGTATCCAGCTCAGCTGGGATGCCTGTGTTTGGTGCCATTTGGCAACCGCTGGAATATTTAAATGCCCTGATGAATACATAGCCCCAGGGCCTGACTGCTCAAACTGAACACTGAGTGTGCTCTGACATGCTCAGCATACACTAATGGGACTTCTGACAGTCCTGTGCATTCATCCTACAAAAAACTAGTCCCCTCTGGCATTGTGCCAAAGGGGACCATGGCTGGGTGTGAATGTGCTGCACTGGCTGGAGATCTGGAGAACAAAAGGCCACAGATCTGACTAGTGTGTCCATCAGTGCCACACTTATACTGTCGCACTGTCCTTTAGCAAGACACTGGGCCACTTCCTTCTCTCGTGTTGCAAATTACAGTGCTTTCAATAAGCAACAGCTGTGGTATCTTTTTAAGAGAGTGAATCTACACCTCATTTCGAGGTCAGGAGTCTGGGTCAAAGAGTCTATTCATTTTCCAGAAGCTCTGCAGCTGTGTGTACTTAACCATGATTATGATCCTGTGTGTGCTGAACTGAAGCTAGAGAACATATAAAGCTAAGTGACTACAGTGTGAAATATACCACCAAGCTGAAAGTGAGGTCTGCCACTGTTGAAAGCCGTGGAGCTGTCCGTGGTGCTGAAAAAGGGACATAAATCGGTTCAAGGCTCAGTGGTAACATGCTCTTTATGATCTAATATGTAGATCTGAAGCCAAATATGGCCCCCGCCGCAACACATGCTCCACCGTGGACGCAGCTGCCTGGATTCCCCTCGGAGATGGCTGTGTTGTGTTATGGAACACAAGAGACATTTCATTGATTATGGTTATTTTGGAAAATGTCAGTAGAGCAGCGTAGCCCAATGCTGTTGACCTTTAAAGCTGTGTTACTCTGTCGAGCATCACAAAAACGATGCATTTCAAGAAACAATATTGATCACGATTTATTGCAGATCTTAGATTTATTAGAAAAATAAAAACACAAGACAAACTAATAATAAGCCCAGCCGTTGAAATCCATATGCTTATGGCATCCTGCGGGAGTTTTAGACAAACAACGACATCACTCTTAACTCCCCAAACTGAGTGCTATCAGACTTATTGTCTTTTTTCTCTGTATAAAGGCTTTTTGAAAGAAAAAAAGAAGGAAGACTTCAAAGGACTTTGCGCATCAATGTAGCCCAAAAAATAATCACGACCTCCAAAGAAAACCAGCCACCTTAGGCAAAATATTTCATGATTTGTATCAAACACAATATTATAGGCTACATTTGGACCAAGTCGAATTGTGAGGTTTCACGGTGTGCAGCGAGGGGGAAAACACACAAACACAAGCGATAACTTGAGCTTTTGGAGATGCCGCCTACTTGGACCATTACGCATTGATTATTCCCCACAGAGAAGCAGCAGAGGAATTTCTGGGTGCAGATAGGACCACTCCTCTCTCTCTCTCTGCATACGATTGTCTCTCCTCTCTCCACAGTACGGGCTCGGTGGTGAGGAGGGGGGAGGGTGGTCTTGCAGTCGACGAGAGGAACAGGAGTTTATTGAGGAGTAGCTGCAACGCGAGGAAAAACGCATGCAACTGAGCACCGTTGCTTTGCGGTTGAAAAGAGGAGGGAGAGAAAAAAGAGAAAAGATCGCGCTCGGACGACTGACCACTCTGTGCGGAGAAACTGCTGCTCGAATTGTTTAACTTGTTGATGCGACGTTATTCTACTGTTTTTCCTCTATCGCCTGGCTGCAGTGAACGATAGATGGGTGGCGGAATCGCAAGTATTCTCTTCCGAGGATAGCTGTTTTATTTTTATTTTTCTAAATTAAACTCACCGTGGATGCAATTTAAAGAGCAGCCTTCCCTAAGGTGGGTGGATTTCTTTTTACTTTCATTCCTGCTTATTGATTGGTGACGTTTTCGAAATCCAATTCATATTCTGCCGCAAAGTAGGCTACCATAACTGAACAGTTAGAATGGGGAAAGGCTTGAGAGGGATACTCAACAGTGCTATGCGCAGTGCCAGTACAAGTAAATGGGTTTGTTTGTTTTCTCATCACATTCTGTTGAGCCTATGTGCCTCAGAAGCCTAACCACCAGTTTCTCTATCTGCTGTTCTTCCTGCAGATGCAATACATCTCTGAACCATAGCACTGTGATAACCGGAGCGGGGTTGTATTAAACACGATAGGCCAGCATGGCAGCAGGTGTAGCGGCATGGCTCCCGTTCGCCCGAGCGGCGGCCATAGGATGGATGCCCGTGGCGAGCACCCCGATGCCCATCCCTCCGCAAGACAAGAAGAAAGGCAAGGACGGACTCATCATCCTCAACGTGAGTGGGACCAAGTTTCAGACGTGGCGGACCACTTTGGAGAGGTACCCGGACACTTTGCTGGGGAGCACGGAGAGAGACTTCTTTTTCCACGAGGAGACAAACGAGTACTTTTTCGACCGTGACCCTGACATCTTTCGGCACATCCTCAATTTTTACCGCACGGGGAAACTACACTATCCGCGCCAAGAGTGCATAGCGGCGTACGACGAGGAGCTCGCTTTCTTTGGTATCATCCCCGAGATCATTGGGGACTGCTGTTATGAGGAGTACAAGGACCGGAGGCGCGAGAATGCAGAGAGGCTTCAAGACGACGAGGAGATGGACCAGAGCAATGACGCCCCGCCGGTTAACCTGACGTCCCGGGAGTTCCTGTGGCGGGCTTTTGAAAACCCTCACACCAGCACCTTAGCGCTGGTCTTCTACTATGTCACAGGCTTCTTCATTGCCATATCAGTGATGGCCAACGTGGTGGAGACGGTTCCGTGCGGGCTTATGCCCAACAGGTCAAAGGAGTTGTCCTGTGGAGACCGTTACGCGCTGGCCTTCTTTTGTTTAGACACTGCTTGCGTCATGATATTCACGGTTGAGTATCTCCTCCGTTTGATAGCAGCTCCCAGCCGGTACAAGTTCATGAAAAGTGTGATGAGCGTCATCGACGTGGTCGCCATCATGCCTTACTACATTGGCCTGGTCATGACCGACAATGACCAGGTGAGCGGTGCTTTCGTCACGCTGAGAGTCTTCCGGGTCTTTCGGATTTTCAAGTTCTCCCGACACTCCGCGGGGCTGCGCATCCTCGGCTACACCTTGAAGAGCTGCGCCTCCGAGCTGGGGTTCCTACTATTCTCCCTCACCATGGCCATCATTATCTTTGCAACGGTCATGTTTTATGCAGAAAAAGGCTCCACGGCCAGCAAGTTCACCAGTATCCCCGCAGCGTTTTGGTACACCATTGTCACCATGACAACACTGGGGTAGGTGGCTGCGTATAAGTCCATAAAATCCTTTCAGCTGTTCCAACAAAACACAATTCACCGGTTCAACCAGCTCACAGCCTCAATGACACGTCCACATTAATGGAGACACGTGGTACATACTAAATCTTCGATCGGTTATTTATAGTTGCCCCATTTATGTGTTACCATTATTCTTCTATTCTTGAATAGGTACATTAGCGTAGAGAGCGAACCGAACACACAGTTCGGACAATATTTGAAGTAATTGTCATGCAGCCACAGGTGTGCATTTAGTGGGCATATTAACAGCCTCGAGCGCTGCTCAGCCAATATGAGAGCAGGGACGGTCTGCTTTATAAAGGCTTCTGTGCGCCATTCACTGCCTATCAATGAGCCCGCACCTCACAAACAGCCCTTATCCGAAGGTTATGCCTCGTCCCTGCCTCTATTCAATGGCTTTTATTGGAAGCGCTCCTTTCGAAAGGTTACCGCAGTGAGCACAGACAATAAAGCGAGTGTGGAGGTGTCTTTTGGTTTAATTCCACGTTACAGGAGGAGAGCCCTATAGAAGCAGATCGGCTCCCAAGATCCTGCATATAGCGCATTTATAGTGGAAACTGAGGCACGAGTACAGTGATCGAATTAAAGGCAAAGTAGTTTGCAAAATGTATAGATTACGCACGCGCACGCACGCACGCGCACGCACACACACACACACACACACACACACACACACACACACACACACACACACACACCTTCCCCCTCCCTGCATTTTTTTTCTCTCTCGCTCTCTCTCTCTCTCTCTCTCTCAGTTTCTCTCTCTTCCTTTAACGAGGTACAGTCAATGTTTGAATGCTAATTTCATGGTCATGAACAACGTCAGCTGTACTATGTGCTGATGTTGCTTAAAACAATTAAAAGCGGTTAAAACGATTACTACAAATTAATTTGTATTGATGTGTGCACTCAACCGCTAAGATGCCTCCATGGGTTATTATTATTATTATTATTATTATTATTATTATTATTATTATTATTATTAATATTATATTATTAATTCCATCTCAGCTGCTGCGGCGGTGCGCTTTCCAACGTGCTGAAAAGTTGTTGTCAATGAGCCATTTGTTTTTTTATCTGCTGAAATGGAAACAAAAAGTGAATGTGACATTTGAGTGCCTGAAGCGCGATTATTAAGTTATGCAGTGGGAAATAATAACCGGACCGTTTCTAATTTGCGTGTAAAAATACCCCCGTTGCTTCTTTACTCGCTGCTGCACGTACACGAGGTTGAACAGCCACTCAGCCAACGTTAGTGCTCACGCGCTGCTCTCCACTGATGACACATAAATGAGGTCCTGTTGAAATAATGTTGCCTTTTAATTTCAAACTCATAACATCGCAGATCAAACATTGCAAAACAAATTGCCCCTGGCTGTGTGCACTTGTGTGAGTGTGTATGTGTGGCTTGAGATGTGTCAGGCATAATGCTGTGAATACAAAGTTCAGATGTGCAGTTTTCTGTCTTATTTGTGGTTTATCGGATACAGAAATGTTCATGGTCCATGCCAGCAAACTGCATTGTATGCTTGACTTTTTATGTGTTTGATACGGATCCGTCTTGATCCTCATATCTGCATTGATGCAGGCACTCTGCACCTGGTTACCCTTCAGCTCTGCAGGCAACATATCTTATTATTGTTATAATTATTAGTATGTATCGTCACTAGGCCAACCTCTCTCTATCTTTCCTCTTGCAGCAGGTGACACTTAGTTAGTGGATTTCTTGTCTTCTTAATAGCATACAAAGCTTCCCCCTGCACTCACTCAATACCAGTCGAACTACCACTCACCCTCGAAATGACCGATGAGAACATAATTAGCAATATGCACGATTCGGTGATTGAAGCTGCCAGCCCAAACGTAATGCTGCATTGGCCATGCGTCGCATTCGGATTGAAAGCGCAGATGAGAGATGAGTTGTGTAAGACGGTACATTATTTATCTTTGGGGAGCAACAACTATATTGCTGCATTCAGCACGGAATCCCCTTTGTGTTGCTTAAGATGGATTTGAAAAAGATGTTCTGCCGTGCGAGGAACAAAACTGAAATGTCCTTGGTAATGGGGACATTTCAGTCACTCCATTGTGAACCATGACAGCCTGGCTGACAGATTTGCAACCTCAACTGAAGCCTTGCAGTGGTGCAATATGCTGCATAGTGGACCACCGGTGGAGAGGCTGAATACCCATCACTGAAAGACAAAGTCGGCTCCTTCTCATGATTCATCATTGTCTTGAGGTGTGCTTTAAAAAAAAAAAAAACTACAACCGTACAGTAGAGCTGAATTGTGCTTATCATTGTCTGCGGAATACACTGAAGTGAGGAAAATATCTGCTGTTGTGCTCGCCTCCAGTAACCTTCAAATTCGTATCTGATCCGGGGAAATTAGGTATTTTGATGGTTTGTTTCAGATCCCAGTCTGCCGAAAAATTGAGCCACGCCTAACAAATAGTTATTTAAGTCGAATGGGGCATAGTCTTTTCATTCGGTGGCAAATAAGCTTTTTAAAGACGGGGCGCTACTGACTGTAACCTCCATTTGAGGCATTTGATTTCATGCTGAGAGTCAAAGATGCTCTATGCCTGCATGGTATCATGATGCCTTTCCACTACATATATTTTCAATTTCCCTGACTCTCGCCCCGTGGAAGTAAAGACAGTGGCGTGCGTTCTCTCCCCCGCTGATGGCCCATTGATTGTGCTTAAGCAGACGTGCAGACATTGGGAGAGCAGGGGCTCCTGTTCAGAGACACTTGGCAGGCAGCCTGAATGAAAGAAGGGTGCCTGGAGACTAGCGGAGAATCAATAGCGCTGTGCAGCTGCGTGTCACGGCTCTGTGTGTCTACTGCTCTGTGCCACCAAACACAGGACAAGACCCACTTATCCCACCTTATTTATTGAGCCTAATCTCTGTGTCTACTTTCGGATATCTAACAAAGAGGAATCTGCCTCCTGCCAAGATCTACAAAAATTGTGTGACTGTGTGTTTGAGATATGAGATTAGCACCTGTGGATATTGTGTTTTGCAATATCTTTGAAAACTGCATTGAGGTCTAATTTAGTGACTTGATTTACTATTCTCCATTTAAGGCAGCGATAGATTCCAACACGAGATAGCGTTCCCTTTTATTAGGCCGGAATCAGATGTTGCGGTGTTTTTCTTGCTCTTGCTTTCTCGAGATGATCCACGCAGTCAGGGTGAATTAGCTGCAGTGGGACTTTTTGGTGCTTCAGATCTTTTTAAGTGATTTAAGGTGTAATGGAGTGCACTGCTGAGTGCAGCAGCTGTGAAAACGGTGGAAGTCAAGCGCAACCCACAAGGGAAGCGGAGTGGGGAGGACAGGGTTTAGTGTGGCACAGAGGCACACTCGTTCCTCTGGACACAAACAGACAATACCTTTGATAGACATAATGGCCCTGAGCATCCGACAACAAGCATTTTTTATTTTTCAAACGCACACACACTTTTCTCCCATATCAATATCTTTCGTTCAGCCACTACCTCTGATGCTGAGAGGAATGCTTGTTCTAATTGCTGATTTGTTGTCCCATTTACGAGGTGCATTGTCCAATGGTGCAACAAACACGGCTGCACATTGTAGTCACTCAACAGATGCAACATTTATCACCATGTCGCTAGTCTGTGCTACAGCTCCACCCACCAAATACGACTGGCAAGGCTTGACAAGTGAGCCCTATAAACCTCTCTGGATATAATTTATAAGCAAGAGGGGGAAAGGTTAACAGACATGAGGGTCACTGTTGGGCCCATAAACCACTAGAAGTATAGCCATTATCATGCTTGCCTTTTTTGACACCTCAACCCCATTGCAATCGAAACCTACAATGCAACACATTAACTTCAGCTTTGATATGGTGCAAAGCGAAGTCCAAGCCCCTTTACTACATGTCACATGTAATTGAAATATGCAGGAACAATCTGTGGGGCCTTTTACTCTATCTGTGCCCATGAGATAACACATGCATTCTTGGTGATATGGCACTCGTGTGATTGGATGCAGTGGGTTTTCACTCTCTTGACAGTCAGCGAGAACATTTGGTGTGTTTGATTATGTGCCGCAATGGGTGTAATTTTTGCGTTTCAGTAGAATACATTACACCACTTGGCATTGTGTATGTTATGCACATTATGAAAATCAGCAATGCATTATGAGCGATGTGGTGAATTGCTGTGTAAAGCAAAAGTGGCTGATGTGAGATGTGTAGGCTGCCATCAGCCTGTAGGCTCATAGTGCCTCTCCAGGTGCTTTATTGGGGAGGAGAGGTGATGCTAATATGAGGCTGGTATAATGGTGCTGAAGTGACAGGTGACTTAATGAGAGGGACCTGGCAGTGAAATGTGTTCTGTGCACGCTCCTTTCTGCCCATGCAAATGACTGTGAAATGGAGGAGCGAGAGCGAGGGGCGGGGACAGGAAGCCAGGAAGAGGAGATTAGGATCATTGTGAAAGACGGAATCAAGGAAAACAGACAACAGGGCTGCTCTTTTTCTGCTAAATTGAAAATACGCAACCCCCTGCATTTTCTTCAGTCTCTTTGTTTTCATCACACTGAAACCGTTTCACACTGGGAGCTAGAGATTTAAAAGGCTGTTGTAGAGGTGTGAGTTGAATGATTGATTAGCATTTTATAGGGATTCATATATTACAGATTTATTACATCATATTCATGTACTGTAATAGGTAGAAACTTCAAAGACTTTCATGCGCAGCTCAAATTACATTTTAATGTATATCTTTACTGAATAATATAATGTCAAAAAGAAAATGTTTTTTTGGTCAGTCAAGGCTGAACTGAACACAGATTCTGGCCAGTTGGTAGGTTGATGTGAGGCTACTGTGTATGTGAACTGACTCTAAAAGCAGGCATGCGTCACTGCGGACGGTCAGATTGATAAATAATCTATATTGCAAGGACAAAATGGCTATCCCTCTATTTGATTTGATTTCTTTGACAACCCGTATTCGAGGCTGCACCAATAACACTCATTCCATGCGGGGGGTTTTCATTAATTCACTTTGAATGTGCTGCATTAAGCAGGGAAATAGACTAGCATGTTCTGCACTTGGGCCTGGGTAACGTAGTGTGAGGACATACAATATGGCATCAGTGTATTTTTCCACTGCTCAGCATTTTCATCTAGTACTTCTTTGTATTGCAAGCAACGTCAGAGATTAATGGAATTTTCCAGAACGAGATTAAAGTTGCTCTGAACGAATGCAGCATCACTGCATTAGGAAATAAGGAGATACGTGAGAAAACACATCACCTCAATTTCATTGTTGTTAGAAAGTATTTGCTCTGTCTGGCTCCACTTCCATCCAATCTAACAGCCAAGAAACCCTGACAGGACTTGAGAGAATGAATGAAATGGGGAAATATTGCCTATTATGTGATTGTGTCCTATCTTGAAAGTTGATATGTCCTAGAAGATATCAGATTCAAAGTGTACGCCATGAGATCAGATGATCAAATGGTGTGAAAATTATAAACCCGACCACAGCTATCTTCTCCTCTGTATGCTGCATGGCTTATTTACATACTCAGCATTTACATACAGATGAAAATAGCTGTTCTGCTCATGGAGATTGGGATGCAGACACACATAATGCTTCCTCATCACTTTGTTGAGATGTACAACTTTATTCTAAATGGTGTACTCTGTGCTTAGCATTAGATCCATATAATTATCATATCAGGATCACAAGTATTTCCAGGCTATATGTAGAGCTCATTATTCGAAACATGTCTCCCCATTTATTACTAGGCTATCGTATGTGTCCAGATTGTAAAGCCCTCTGAGATAAATTTGTAATTTGTGATTTTCGGCTCTACAACATAAATTGAATTATGGAGGCCGAGAGAAAAAGGGGTTGAGCAATACCACACAATTTGGTTTCAATCCAAGTAATACCAGGACCAGAATCCCACCGCTCTTTCATTATTAAAGCCAGTAATGTAAAGTGATGTAGAGGAGGATCACGTGTCATAGTTTTAGCTGAATATGATCATCTTATCATCATTAATAGGCTACCTCTGAATGTATTTTTCATCAGTTTTTAAAAGTAAATTACAAACGATGTGTGAAGTCTATGAGCTAACGAAGTGTTCGCCATGTGCATACGCAACAGCAATGAAGCCAAGAGTCCATGCATTACTGCAATAAGAGTGTTTATTCCATTTTCTTTTGGTATCAATCTTATTGATGCAACTATCAATACCCAAAACAAGACTTAGTGCCGGTTGTTTCAATCCATTAGGTATTGATTCACCAACCCCTACAGCACAATGCAACTCTGGAAAACACAAACAAATGAAGGAAATATCTTCCCCAGACGACAAACAGAAATATACAATTGTAAGAAACACAACAGCATGGAGTGACAATAAGGAAAAACACATTTAAAAGGCAAACAATGTTTGTTTTTTATTGATTTGGTGATTCCAATATTATTGAAGAATAATACACTTCACCTTTCACTGATAGTTTTGTTCATCAGTTTTGAGTCATGGTCACATTTGTTTGTTTTTCTTTTCCTGTCACATACGTGTCAAGTTTATGAATGAGTTTCTTGACTTTATTGTGTCAAATCATAAAAGTAATTTATTTTTCCATAGTGATTGGATACTTCTTTGGAAGGCACAGACACGTAATTGTCCTGCTGCTAAATGCATCAGTTCAGATCAATGTGTCTAATGGAGAGCATGGACAAGCAAGTTAATTTGGATAACTTATTGTGTTGCCTTTAAGTGCATTGAGTTCTCTTCCTCTCATTCCAAAAGGATGTTGATATTAGTGTGAAGTGTATTCTATATTCATGAGTCAATTCCTGTCCTATTATTTTAATAGGACCTGCAATTCAATGCAACATTTCCACATACTGCAGAAACTCTTTTTATAAGTTTGAGTCCAGCCACTCAAAGTTTCCTTGGAGAGACATACTGTAGTCACTGCCACTCACTTGTTTAAATTTTCATGATCAGGGTCTCGCTGTAAGGCCAGAAAACTAATTATCAACTCAACGTGGTGTTGAAACAATGGAGAAATGAATTGATATGAATAATTCCCACATGGTCACATTAGGATTGCGAAAAAAAAGAAAATGACTGTCGTAAATTGCAGAGTTTAACATATGCAAGTCACTGGCCTCGCATTTGTTACTTCTGTGTCATACTGGAGCTAATCGCTATTAAAAGAACAGACTGCAGTTTGTTTTTCACAGAGAGCGGTAACGTTTTTAATGTCCGCTATGCCTGTCTGAACATTTCACTTCTCCCTGCATTGCCGTGTAATGAGTGCGGGTTGAGGAAGACACAGTTGTTTATATTTTTAGATGCCACTGTCACTATGGTACACATTGAACTAACATTCATTATGCTGCCCAGAATAAATCCGGGCTTTGCCCCTTTTCTGACCTCACAATCACTCTTTTCAGAACAGATGCAGGAACAAAAACGTATGAGGGCGGTGATGACAGACGCACCCGTCACTATGAGGAGTTGGGGAGGAGTGAATTGCACTTTACACCGATTTTTTCCCCCTCTCAGGCGCATGGGGCCGCATAGCAAACACAATATCTTGAAACGGTGCCAGATTTTATAATGCCAGACTGTGAGTATCCCTCCCCCTGACATTTGTCTCTTTATCAAAAACGCCCCTCAGCCAACAAGCCAACATCTGTGATCAGCAGAGATTCAGAGATTATGGCTAAAAGCAATCACCATTCTGCTGTGTGAAAGAAACAGAATTTAAAGAGTGATGTAACTTCTGCTGGTCCAACACCTCATATGAAGAGTGATAGGATATCACTAGATAAGGCTTTAAAATTAAACTTATGCTCTTTTCAAAGCCTCTCCGCAAAACAAGAACTGGGGTGAAATGAGAGAAATCCATTACCTCGACAGTTACCTCAGTTTTAAAGTACCAACACTTAGATGCGGTGTAGCATACATTTGACGGTGTTCATTGTATAACAGTGTGTAATGTTAACACTACTCACAGCCTAGTATCCTGGGAGAGCGTTGAAATCGATGGAGACCTTCATGTAGCGAAGACAAACAGAAGGCTTGTCATCAGTTTCAGAGAGGAGCGGTGAAACTTTGATGCTAACACATTAATTGATACTTGGTTTGCAGCCCATTCATAATACGTGAACGTGAGTCGCTTCCCAGCAAAGTCATGAATATTGATTCAGCCTGTTTGTCGGCTTAAAGCACTGTTTCACTACTGATGAATCGTCTCATTTTTGTCAGCGCTGAAGCATCTTGTGCCAGTTTACGGCGCCAGCATACCACAATAAAAGCTCCTCATGATCAATACTGATCCTACTTGAATGAAATCCGCAGTTTGCTGTAAAGGCAGAATACACATCTCTGTAAAGCACAAAAGTGCGGCCTTGAATGGAGTTGCCCATACAGTAGTCGCCACTGTTAACCCAGTTACGTTGTTGAGTCTTTGCCACAGGCGCCATAGATTATTAGTTTCTGTATGCAGTATGAACGATAAGAGGCTATGTCCCATTTCAGATAAGGTATAAAGAGCCTCCTCCTGTCCGCCTGGCAGGGAGGTCCTGCTGAGATGAGGGATGTCAGCCTGTCACCCTGACGCATGGCAGCTGTTTCCTGCCTGCCCCAGCTTCTATAAATAGCTAAATATATCACCTAATGTAGGTCATTTGGTCAAACAGAAACTAAACAGGGCATGTGCCCTCCAGGGATATATTTTTCTCTTTCACCCCAAACTAATTTCTCATGTCAGTGACTATTTTCCATTTCTTTACCTGTCTTCCTGCAGTCGCAGATGGATTGAGGACTTATTAAGTGGCGATCATATAATGCTATTATTTTATGTCAAGTTCAGACTTTCAGACACCTCCAGCTTATTGCGAGTGGAGTAGATCTTAGAAAGAGAAATATTATGAGTATATCTGTTTTTTTTCTGCTATCTACCATTATGGCAGTAGCTATTATTAGAGTTGCTATTTAGGCTACTGTCTGTCGGTGATTGACACATTAACACCTGTAGAATTTAAAGTATTTCAATGCAATAGCAATGTAATACTATTTTAGGTTGTTCTATTTAGGTGTTGGTTCTTGTTACTGAGATAGTCAAAATTGCAATCATACAGCACAATACGGTGCAATTGAATTACCACAAATGATGATCTTCAAGAATAACCACAAAATATGGTCTTAAAGAATTACCTCAGTGTTAAATCAACACTTTACTGCCGCGGTCTCAACAGGCATTGAGCATTAAATCTTCACAAAGGGAAATGGTGATGATGCTTTTATTGTGCCCGGTACCTGTAAATTCAGAGCACTCACATGGCAGGTTGAAGGCATCACATATCAGTGTCTGTCTTTTGTCTTTATTTCAGCATAATTTACATTCCCACGGTGATAAACCACACTGTTTTTCGGGGTTTCTGCATAAACAGACAGTAGTTTTCTTCTTGCCACTCGAGCAGCGTTGTTCTGTCGGCTGGTTGATCCACCACTTTGGTGCAGGCTGATATATCTCCACAACTATTGAATACATTTCAATTAACTTTGGAGCCGAATTTAATGACACCCAGAGAATGGGTAACATTATTGGGTATCATGAAAATGGCCTTCTGACTTTGGTGATCCACTGACATTTCCTCTAGCGCCAACATGGGGTTGGCATTTGCAGTTTTAAGTGACATGTCTCTCTGGGTTGGCTTGCCTTAAAAGTTAGTGCAGAAATCCTTGTTCTCTTCAGAATGAATTGTAATTATTTTCATCAGGAAGAACACTTCACAACCAGGTCAGGTAGTGGGCTGGAGTGGCCACGCCCACTTAGGAGACAGGAAGTGCATACCAATTGAAACACCATTAGCGGTGCTTGTAATGCGGCGTCTTCGCTCCAGAGCAATGTTCCCTCTAATTTTTTTCAGCACTTTTTTTTTCTTTCTGAGCGCACATTTCAGCACTGTGAGCAATTCGCGACCTGCCGAAAATGACCACAAGCCTGCGTTAGCCATAGGGGATTCAAAGAGATGACAGCAAATGCATCAATATGTATACAAGGTTGATATTTATTCAATATCCTTTATAATGGCTGGACTTTGGGAACATTTTAATGATGGTGTTTTACCAGTCAGTTTAGTTGAACTTAAAGGATCTTTGTTGAACTTCAATAAGGGGAGGTTATGACTGGTTCACTGGTTATGACTGATAATGATATATATACAAAATAAAAGAAAAATCTATTGCGCGGCCACTTCGACTGGCCTGCGCGGCCGCGCACGCGCGCAGCTTAGAGGGAACACTGCTCCAGAGTATTTTTAATAACAGTTTGCGGATGTTTGGCTGACAGCTGATGGAATGAAAACCTCCCCTTTTATTGTTTGGGACAATGTGTTTAGCCAATTTGGGTTTTTATTTCTTTTCAATCACATAATGGTCGTGGAAGACGCACATGCCAGATAGCCGGGCCCTGTTCCAGAAAGCTGGTTTAGTAAAAACTCAGAGTTAGTTAACCTTGAGATGATGGGAGAAAAAAAACCCTCAGTTTTCAGTTCCAGAAAGGGAGGTAACTGAGGCGGTTACCATGGTAACTGACTCTGTGGACCTAACCTGCCCGCTGGCACGTTTTCTTTAACAGCCCCTGCTAACCCTTTCTCTCTGTCTCCTCCCTCTCACCGAGCCAGACATGCTGGTTTACTTCCTCATTGATTCAGTCTGTGGCAAAGAGCGTATCGAAGTGCATTAATTAAAAGAGGATCCCTGCATGTCCAGATCAAAGTCCTGGTTGCACATTAGTTTGTTAATAAAATCTAAAGTTCCTGCTTTTATGTGTTGTCACTCACTTCTCTGACCAGCGTTGTTTTTCTTTAGCCCTCCCATTCAAATATTGCACAGCGCCAAGCCCCCCTCAGCTCAGAATAGTATCTCTTTTATATAAATATATAACACGGTGACTCTGAGCATGCAGTTGATGTCGGCTGTCACTGATGGAACATAATTCCTATAATATTGGAGATTATATGTTAATATTTCGGAGCGAGCAGGACGTGGTGCAGCTGCAAAATAGTTTGAAATTGAGTTGTTAAACAGGCTGAGTGTAGTCTGAATGAGTTCTAACAGCATTTCAGTGCCTGTGTTTCACATTTGTTGAAGTAGCTGAAATAAAGCAAAAAATATGTCCATGGTTTGAAATCAAAGGCATTTTAACCTTTAAATCACCGAACACATTATTGCTGGATCAGATTGTGAGCTTACATTCAGTTCTCTTAGGTCTATTGATATGTATTTTTTTTTAAATCTTCTGCTATATGTTTCATCTTCAGCTGCTCTCCCCTGTGTCTTCTCCCCGTTAGATTAAAGCTGAACAAATATATTTAAAATGTAATTCAGACTACAGCCTAATACAGTCAGCACAGAATGCAACGTTATTGTATTGACCTATTGACACTTCTCCCCGCTCTGACTATTTTTTTTTTTAAGATAAATGTGCACAGTCCATATCTATATATCTCAGATGCATTAATATCTCTACTTCTACTGAGGCTATGACTTTCATATACCTGTTGCCGTGGTGAATCGTGGCATCGGTGCGCCATTGATGATGGCTTTTTTTCATTCATCACGCACAGTTAACTCAGAGCTCAGGGTTCGGCTCAGACATTGTTAAATCTGCTTTCTGAAACAGACCCTGCACTTCACCGAGTGCAGCTTTCCGGTTACTGATGGTTCATTTATTTTTCATCTTGTGCCATCATCAGGTCAAAATTCCAATTTGTCCAATTCTTTGGGATATGACCACATACCTGCTGTAGCTTATATTCCCATCAGCCTCAGCTGTGATAGCAGAGGCTGTCTCTGATGGAGCCAAAGCTGTGCCTTTATGCATTTATTGCAAATTAGCAGTTATTTACAGGATAACACACCAAACTTAGAAGGTTGAACATGGTGAACATCATACCTGCTCAAATCAGCATGTTAGCATTGTGTTGGAATGATGACAATTGCATTTATCTCAAAGCACCCCTGTGCCTACAATAAGTACAGCCTGACAGGGCTGCAGGTTTAACTACTGTCAGTAGTAGTAGTCTGCCGGGGAAACTGTACAATGAAGTCTTGAAATGATAAGACCCGCGACTTCTTGCTCTACAATCACACCGGATGTCTTTCATATTTGATTGCGCTATCACAGCTCATTTTTAAATCCCTGCTAAAAGATATCACGTCAGAGCTCAGTTCAGACTGTCATTGTCAGCTCAGTTTGCTGTCATTGTGTTGTATCTTCACATTAGGTGTTTTACCATTTTGTCACAGTGCATCATGAAGTGGAAACTAACTGGGTGTATATAAACTCAAGTGCTGTACTTAAGTACAATTTCAGGTTCTTGGACTTTATTTGAGTATGTCTACTTCATGCTGCTTTATAATTTGACCTCACTTACATTTTAGAAAGAAAAAAAAGGACGTATTTGATTTTTTTTCATCCACTGCTGTAGTTATTTAGGAAATACACAATGTTTGATTAACAAATAATGATGCACTACTAGTCTATATGAAACTGCCCAGCAGTATATAAACCAGTTATCACATTAACCAGCATTGTTAAAATGCTGCGTAGAATGCATCAATGATGATGATACACATTTGAAAGGGGGCATTCTGAATTATTATTAGTTATTTTGATGTTTTAAAGTACATTTGGATGACAGAAAGTTTTGAATAAACTATTTGAATGAGTATTTATATTAAGTAGTATTTCCACCACCACAGGACAGCTCATCCCAATCCGTTTATGAAAATGGAAAAATTCCAAAACAAAATCCTTGGTGTATTCAGCTCAGGTACATTTTTAAAGCCCACATGCAAGTAGTGAATACACACTTCAAGGGGTAAGTTAGGCAACCAACTAACTGAATAATGAAGCATTCAAATGACAAATCCGAATCTTATCCTGTCAATGCCTTCTGATACTGTAATGGTTGGATTTGATTGACTTAAAAATGACAACAATTTAAAAGCTTTATTCAGAATGGAATGGACAATAGTTACTGTCGATTGATATGTTCGCCGAGGTGTTATTGAAGTGTGGGTTCTGCTCCCACCTCAAGGATTTCCTGCCTGTGTGTCTCTCTGCAGGCATCCTACTCAGGAGTATCTCAAATGCTTAAGGATTGCATTTCCATGCGGGGATTTCTGCTTCTTTTCCAAGGTATTAGTGCAAAACCGTAAACAGTTGATTATTATTTGTATTTTTCCCCTTAGCCAATTGTCCGTAATCCCTGTGGAGGAGCTTTAGAGTTAGATTTCTGGCATGCATGGCCTTATCTTTACATAACGGTCCCAGACAAACGGAGTGTGTCTCATTTTGACTAAGCCACACATTTGGGCCGAAAGGCAAAGACAAGCGAGTGAGTTGGACAGAGAAGAAAGTAGCTCAGACACTTAGCATCATTATAGCTGGACACTGCAATCAGTTTTGGGTCCAGCTTAGTCTCATTTACCTGCACATGGAGACATGCTCTCACGTACAGGGAAACGTACACTATGTACATTCCTGATGGCAATGCTGTTAGCTTATGTGGTGATGTTTGATCCTCGGGATCCCAGGAGACAGATCCAGCGTCAGCCTCGCTCATGTGACATTCAATTACCTCCAAAGGTAAAGTGGTCTCATTCGGATCCAAAAATCAATTCTGCATGGACTTTGCTACGTTTTACACCTCAGGACTCTTCTCCACACTTTTGTGTACACATGTTGGTGACAGAAAAACAAACTGTGTCTCTGCCGCTCTAACTCCTATCCTCATCTCTTTGAAATGGCATCCATCAAAGTTAATGGGCTGTAATCATCCCCACAAATACACTGTCACACATCACACAGCTCGCTCCTGAGTATTCAACTCCCAGTCAATGGGATGTAAAGACTGAAAAGCGCATGGAATGCAATTTCCTATATCATTAACCGACTCCAAGTAGGAATTGGAAGAAAATCATAAACATTTTCCACTTTTCAGGATCTAAAAAGCTCGTCTTTGGGGACTGCAGAGGAGAAACATTTATCAGATGTGCATGTGACATCCAGTCGATACCACTGACACTGTATTTCGGGAACTTATCAACATTGTGATCTTGCGAAATAATTCTTATTAAACTATGTCACTCACTACCGACAGATCTGCTGTGTGGTAGATTTATTTTCCAAACAGTCAATCTTGCCAGCTTCAAATCAGGGTTCAGCAGGGTTCTACTTATCTCCACCACGTATACCGCTGGACATCTGATTATAGTACATCCCAACACACAGGAGAACACACACGTACACAAACTACTCTTTCAGTGCCTGGCATGGCAGCGCTCCAAGGAGACTGTCCCTGAAGTATTTGTGTGTTTGATAGGATGTTTTAGCTGTAGCATCCCCAGAAGTCAATTTGTAGACCTCAACAGATGGAATAGTCCAATTAGAAAGCGGGCAAATGAATGGGAGAGATGGGAGGCAAACGTTCCAACTCTTTCCCTCTCCCCTAGGACAGACTGCTAATCTTAGAGTACAGGTACAAAACCAACATCACTTCTGTTTTGGAGGGGAAACATTTTTTTAAATAAAGAAGAGAATTAAAGAGAAGCAAAAACAGGCATGCAGGCAAAAAAAGCACTGGTGATTTGATTTCTAAACACTACACAGTCAATTTGATACAGCTTCTTGCTCTCACTCCACATCTACAGTATGTAAAAATATCTCCTTCTGTTGTCTGATTCTTCAAGGGCAGACGTCCCACAAAGCAATTGCCTTGCCATCAGCCAAGACCAAAAAAAGGAGAAGAAATGAAAAAGTGCTTAAATATAGCAACCCCATGGGATAGTGGGAGGGAGGGCGTGCTGTAGTGTGATTAAAATGAATAACCTTAATTCAGTCACGATGGTTAACGGTACATTCGAATGCGCTGTCTCTGTTGGAGCCAAAGCTGTGCCTTTACGCCGCCTGCCTTCAGTGTTAGCATCATTATTCATCAGGAGGCCTGTCCTCTGCAGTGACGAAGATGCTGAAGTTAAAAATAATAGGGAGTTGTGTCATTAAGTACACAGGCTTTCTCCCGCTGGCCCAGGGTCAGTTTAATTCAGGCTTCAGCCACCCCCTGCCGTGAAAGCAGACACACACTCCTTGATGACTGATAGATTGTGTGGATGCAAGACCAATTTTCATCTGCAAAATGACCTTTCGGTTGCGTTGTTGTTGTTCCACCCATGGCCTCGAGTTATTATTTTTCATGTCATTTTTTGATTTGACAGGAGAAGTCTCGTGGAGTGAAATGGAAAAAGTAATGATGTCCCCATGCGCGTGAAGAAGCGTGGTTGGGGAGATGGTGGATATGGCTGCAGCTAGCAGCTCTGCTCTGCCCCAGGGGCCAGTCAGCAGCTGTTAGAAGAGATGTAGCTCTATCCAATACTTCCCCACAGGTTCTTGCTGGTTCCTGGTACTTGCTGTTATCTGGGCTCGCTGCTGTTGCCAGTATGGCTGCTGTCGCCAGTCTGGCTGCTGTCCACACTCTCTGAGAGACCGCTCAGTACATTTCTACGCTTCGCCACTCTTTCTGTCTCATCCCAACCTCCGCTATTCCCCTCAGCTTCACTGTGAGAGTTTGAAATGTTCCTTTGAACTTGCAGCTGTTTTATTTTTTTTATTTTTAAACGGCTGGAATTTGTACCTTGATGTTTGTTTCAAAGACACCCCGAGGAATTTGAAATGCTTTTTTTTTTCCACGGGTGTGACAAGTAATCTGAGGCCATTTATGCATTGAGCTTCTATCTACTTGCAGTATCCCACATGAGGCATAACTATCCAGCATTAGAGTGTTGTTTTGCATGTACAGAAAGCAAGCGTGAAGATAAGAGACTGCAGCTGTTCGAGTAAAAAGCTGATCTAGACAATTTAAAGTTGCAACTCAAACAGAATCTAAAAAGTTTTCTGGTGTTGAGCAGAAAGAAAATCGATCATTTACCCCCAACATTTATTATCCCAAAACTTTCTCCTTTCCTCCAAATTCTAGAATGTATATATAGTTATATTTATATTTGGTCTGCTACGCATTACTTTAAAAAAATCTGCCCAGAAACTGCAGAATGTTAGGCCATCAATCAATTCATTCTTGACTTAGATAGAATAGTGGTTTGACGGGCAATTCCAATATAAAGTCAACTGACTGGCTCGTTTTTCTTCATCAGTGGATGGTGTTTGCTCATTTATCAGAGAGATGGATCTGTTGACCTGAGAGCTCAGTTTTGATATCAAAGTATTCACATGTTCTATGTTCCCCAATGAGAGGAAGTGCTGCCTTTCTTTGTCTTCTATAATTGGCAATTAAATAACCTTTCGGTTTTGAACTGTTGGTCAAAAAAATCTGACTTCAGGTCTGATGGGCATTTTCAATTATTTTATTTTTTACATGTATATGTAAAAGTGTAGACAGTTAACAGATTAAATGAGTACTTTAGCAATTTATTATTGCATTAAATGTAGACATGTGAGAGACAATTTAAAAAAAATAGAGTTGTCAAAAAGACACAGAGGCAGAGATGTCCTGACTTTTTCCCATAGCATGATGAATTACTAAATTTATACTATCAAAGAGTTTTTTACTGAACCCTCCGGGAGTGTGAAATGCCAGCTTCTCCAGAAGACATTATACATCTGTTTTTACAAGCTGGATGCTCGTCACGATGAGGCAACTAATCTGTATATGTAAAATTGGTGGAGAGCCCAATAGATGAAGTGATACCAAAAATAATCAGTAAATACAGCTCACACATGTTTCTTTACGGCAGGTGTAATATTACCAGGAGCACAAGTTCCCTGAGTCCAAAATCTGGTGTTCTGCCGTTTAAAGTGCAGATTTTTAGATACTGTAACTCATGAATGCACACGCTGCAAACTCAGAGTTAAGGGGCCATTTGGTGGAGGGAGCTGATATCCAGCGGCTGCTCTGTGTGGAATCGCACATCAAAGTTAATCTTGCACCGTCTGCTCTGGTGCCACGGAGCACTAATCTGCTGTCAGTGTAATGAGGCTCCTGGACAAGTTCTCCTTTCTAACACAGAGGCGCTAATCCGCAAGACCTTTCACATTTTTCTCCATCTCCATCATCTGAACATACAACACAGGGGTCACTTTGAATCTCATCTGGTCAACAGTAGTTGACCATTTGCATTAGTCCTTATGTACAGTATGCACCAGTAAGAAGCCAGTGTAGCCCACTGCGTCTTTGCGAGGAGGAATTTACCATTGCACAATATCATAAAACAACGACACATTAATACTCATTTATATATTTTTGTGTTTTCACCTTTAACCCCGCCGTAGGCCTTCAGCAGAGGTGCGGTATCTTGCCACCTGCTTGATCAAAGCTTTCTGTGAAAATGCCACCACTCTCGCCCGCATGCCGATTAACCTATGATGAATACTGAATGAGTTCATTAGCATAATCGCTTGAGTGTCTGATGATTTCATTTTATTATCACGTTCTCTCATAATCCATAGCTCTGGCACCCCTTCGTGCTTCCAACCCCTCTTTCATGTTCCTTTGCCCTCCCCGTTCAGCCACGAAGCAGTGTAATTGCATTATCAAAGTATTATACTGACGTGGTGGGAATATATTTTTAGTCCCTGGCTTTCTAAAGTATTGTGAGGAGAATGGGCAAGAATCAAAACATGGAATGACAAATTAGACTTTTAGTCAGTTTACCTATTTCATCATGTCCTGACTGATGGAAGACTTGCTTTCATGCAGACCTCCCCTGATACATATTACTACTCTCACATTTTCTGTTTGTAGGATAGCAAGCTATTTGTATGGGTCCATGTGGACACTTAACCCTCGTAAAAATTCTATTAATACAGAACAGCCATTCATCTTGTAATTAAAAGAAATCGCCGTAAGGAATTGGTTGTAATCGTGACCACGAGGAGCTGAAGTAGAGGTGACTTGGCACATAATAACAGTGGAATATGGCTGTTTTTTTGCACAGGACAGCAGTTGTTTCTCAAGTGTCAGCAGGTGTGGAGAAGAAGAAAAGAAAAATGTCAAGCAGGGCTGTGCTATAGCACTGCAAGATAATAGAAAAGGAGGAGAAAAAGAAAGAGAATGAAGCGTTTCATCTCCATCTCATAGTTAGAGGCGGGCAGGTCCAGGCAGAGGAAGGGTGAGTCAAAGTCAGGAATGGAAGAGAGGAAAGCTTTTTATCATCCCTGACTCTTAAGAAGATCTCCCAAATGAGAGAGGGCGTGCATGCTAATGTCAAAGCCGCGATGATAACTAGCCGCCTGGTTTCGCGGGGTGAGGGTTAAGCTGGGATTTGGAGGGCTGAGGGAATACATGTTTGATATGTGAGCGAGAGCGCTAGAGAGAGAGAGAGAAAGAGAGAGAGAGATGAGGTGCCTTTGCCAGAGCTATACGTGGGGGATTATTCTATATGGTTTATCAGTGTCTGCGCGGTTAGGAAAAGAAGAGGAATTTCACCAGCTTTTATTGGTTCTGTGTAGTTCCTGAGTCTCCACGGTGAACCTTCAGTTGGACGATCAAAGCACATTGACATTGCTGCGTCACAAAGTCTTCATTTACAATACTTTAATAACGCCCACTGGCATGCAGCCATGCGTGCTGTGGCGGTTTCCTTGAACTACACATGCTAACCTTCAGCTCTATCCATCGCCTTTCACAATTCTGCAGAGACTGGATCTCAGCTGTATTGTGGAAAGCATGAAAAACAATCTCTCACATCCAGTCGGAGCAATATAGTTTGTGCATTTTTGCCCGCAGAGTTGACAATGTTCACCTATCTCAAAGTTGTCCTTCCCTGTAGCTATTGTTTGCAGTTACTCATACTTGAGTGCTCAGTTTTTCCTTGCACATGTATTACACCAGGCAGTGCGGTCTTCTGGCTCCCTCCTATCTGTGCTTTCCCATCTCGCCATTATGTTGTGTAGTTCTGCCAGCCTCTCCTCCTTTCCCTTATCACCTGCAGTGAAAATCCAGCAGGCTAATCCGAGAGCCTGTGGGATTCCCCCCTTTATAATGATGTATATCTGAGGGATAGCATCAGAGCAGAGTCCTATCGGCCCACACACTCTTAATCCCATCAGTCTTTGGTGTCCAAACCCAAGAGAGGCAGCGCTTTGGATGTGGTGCTCCCGGACTGCAGCTGGAGATGCGGTGCTGAACATCAGGAATGATACGTGGTGTTTAGGGATCATGTTGGAGATCATGTTCATTTATTGTGCTTCTCATTCTTTAAACCTTGAGGTGTACACCGCGTTCCACATTATTATGCAAATTACACTTTGCTCAGATTTTCCTAAATAGTAATGCACAGTCAGTCAGTATCATTTTCAAGTCATCAACTGTTAGAGTATAAGTCAAATTCTATTGAACAAACCTCCTAATGATAACAGTATTTTTTTCAAAAATAAAAAACTCAAAATGCAGTGTTCCAAATTATTATGCAGAATTTCAGAATTTCAGAGTTTCAAGATATTTTATAGGTTGTAAAGAACAAAAAAATGTCATTTGTTGAATTTGCAGCATTAGGAGGTCATATTTACTGAAATCAAGAAAAGTTTGAATCAAAAACATCTTAACAGGTCAAGTTACATGTTAACATAGGACCCCTTCTTTGATATCAACTTCACAATTCTTGCATCCATTGAACTTGTGAGTTCTTTGATAGTTTCTGCTTTAATGTCTTTGCAGGATGCCATAATAGCCTCCCAGAGCACCTGCTTGGATGTGAACTGCCTTCCACCCACATAGATCTTTTGCTTGATGATGCTCCAAAGGTTCTCAATAGGGTTAAGGTCAGGGGAAGATGGGGGCCACACCATGAGTTTCTCTCCTTTTATGCCCATAGCAGCCAATGCCCCAGAGGTATTCTTTGCAGCATGACATGGTGCATTGTCATGCATGAATATGATTTTGCTACGGAAGGCACGGTTCTTCTTTTTGTACCACAGAAGAAAGTGGTCAGTCAGAAACTCTACATACTTTGCCGAGGTCATTTTCACACCGTCAGGGACCCTGAAGGGGCCTACCAGCTCTCTCCCCATGATTTCGGCCCAAAACATGACTCCGCCACCTCCTTGTTGACGTCTCAGCCTTGTTGGGACATGGTGGCCATTCACCAACCATCCACTACTCCATCCATCAGGACCATCAAGGGTTGCACGGCACTCATCCGTAAACAAAACAGTTTGAAAGTTAGTCTTCATGTAGTCCTGAGCCCACTGCAACCTTTTTTGCTTGTGAGCTTGGTTTAGGGGTGGCCGAATAACAGGTTTAAGGACACTTGCAAACCTCTTGAGCATCCTACATCTTGAAGTTCGCGAGACTCCAGAGGCACCAGCGGCTTCAAACACCTGTTTGCTGCTATTCAATGGCATTTTAGTGGCTGCTCTCTTAACCCTACGCATTTGTTTGGCAGAAATCTTCCTTATTTTGCCTTTGTCTGAACGAACCCGCATGTGCTGTGAATCGGTGACAAATTTCTTCACCGTCCGATGATCACGCGCAATTCTTTTGGAAATATCCAATGTTGTGATACCTTGACCAAGGTATTGCACTATTTGCCGCTTTTCAGCAGCAGAGAGATCCTTTTTCTTCCCCATTTTGCCTGAAACATGTAGCTTGCTTAATAATGTGGAACATCCTTCTTAAGTAGTTTTCCTTTGATTGGGCTCACCTGGCAAACTAATTATTATTATTACTATTTGGATGATTTCAATCATCCAAATAGCCCTGAGACACAATACCATCCATGAGTTTCATTGAAAAATCAAAAAATTAATGTTTATGACCCTTAAATACAATTTGCCTAATAATGTGGAACGCGGTGTATATTCCCCCAAGGATTGCATTGCAGTGGTACATACTGCAGCTGTGCCACTGCATTGAAACATTCCTGCAGGGCGATAGCCAGCAGTGATGCTTCCAGTCTCTCTGGCATGACAAATACTTTATTTTTCCAGTCTGTTCATTGGTGCCCATGGATAAATACAGAATGTTCTTAATATTTTAACATGCTGACCAAAACATAAAACTGATTCACATTTGCTTTATCAATAATAAAGATTTATGCTACATAAGAGAGACTTTTCCTTTTCTAGCCCCACTTACCCTTGTTTATCTGTAAATGCAGCAGTCTCTGTTTGCTGAGTTTCTCTTTTCTTTCTACGTGGTCAGATTAACGATGCCTATCGGCACAAAAAAAGAACGATCATATAGCCTTTGCTGTCTTGTTTTTACACACTCAATTTTTTATGAGAGCTCTTAATATGACATAACCACCCTCAAGACCTCTCCTGCAGTACTCGATAAATCTTGCGGTCTTCACAAATACACCCCAGAAAATTTATATCGCCCTGTCACTCATGTTAGTATGCCTCGATGACATGCAGGCAGCATAATCCATTTCTTGAGATTCTGGATTCATAGTTGTGTGAGCATGATGGAGTTCGGGAGGAAAATTACTTTTTTTTTTTGGTACATCTATTATTTAACTGTCAGCAAGGATGAATATTGTGCTCTTTCAGCCTAGCGGAGAAGGAACAGAGAACCATATTGTCATCGAGCATTGCTCCATTTGCTCCATGTCATGATTTGTAAAAAATGGAGCATATCTCGGTTGGTCAGTGTAAGACTTCATCACTTCTGTGTCAGGTCCTCGGATAACATTTAATGTTGTGCCCACTCTGGCAGTCTCTGGCCCTCTGCTGTAGCTTTACATTTCACATCACGGCCGCAGGGCATGTCACCACTTTAAGGATATCCGATACTTCCCGACCTTGGCACTATCCCGGTGTCCCCTCGCTGTTTTAATGCCTTTCTCTGTCATTATCAACTTTTGATTGGTACAGTCAGTGACAGTATCGGAGTTTCAGGGTAATTGACAGGTTTAGGTCTCACAGGTTTGGAGGGCTTGTCTGTGCTGTAGAAACCATTGAACTGTGAAACTGAGCGATGAATTACCTCAGGAAGCACCGATAGGGAGGGATGGGATGGTCGGTGAAGGTCAGACAGAAAATCATGCATTCACCGAATTATCAAAGACATGCTGAATAAACTCGATCCAGAGAGCATGTGTGGAATCTACCAATCTCCTCTTTTTTTATATAATAACAGAAATGCTAATCCTGTGTTAAACTAAAATCCGTTAACCTTGACGTTTTTTTCCCCTAATAAAGTGCGTTTTCAAACAACGGTCTTCTTTGAGCATCTCAAAGAGCATTTCATAGTAAGTTCACAGTGACTCAACACCCACAACAGATGCCTGGGGGGCGATTGCTTGCGGGAAAATATGAAGCAAACGCAGAGTGAGATGTGAATTCATAACAGATCTCATGGAAGAAGGTGAGATTTAAATTAATTTGAGATTCAGATTATCAGATTGCAGGCCCCTCAGAAATTATTGGCATGAAACAACGGGTATAGATCGAGCATGAGATAGGACAGTGTGCTTAATTCAGCTTGATTCTAATCAGCTGACGAATCAAAATGCTTAATGTATTAATCAAATTAGTTTAATTCTTTTGCTTCTCATTGAAATATCAAAGTGGAGTAGATCAAAGTGTGGTTTTGATGAGATTCAGTGTCTTTACCATGACGGATGTATTAGAACAGTGTGCAGCAGCTCCAGTATCTCTATCACAGGGTTTCTTCATTTGAACACTTTGACCTTCATTGCTCATCAGTGGAATCTAATGCTGTGATGCCATTCATTCCCTTTGCTTTTATTATTGCCCTTTACTACAGTCACTTCTACAGGAGGCGAGTTAGTTTCACCGTAAAACCCAGGAAGTGGAAGCCAGAAGTACCATGACAAAGGTGCCAGTGAATGATTGGATGTTAACCCTGGTGACACAGCCCTCTCAGCCGAAAGATCTGCCACAATCCTTCTTAGATCCTAATTGTCAGCCCTGCTAAGCTGTTGGCAGTGAACTCAGCTGGCGTGTGAGTCGGTGGGACCTCTATGATTACATCAGAAACTTAAGCCTGTGCTCAAACAAGAGGGGTTTTCATGTAAGTGTTGCCTTTCTCCTGCCAACCCCCAAACTCTTTGATAGGTCACTTTATTTCTGCGCAGCAGACGCAGTGGCGCAACAACGGCCCATTTTACCTGAAAAAGATTTCATTTAAGTCCGTTTGATTTTAGGAAGAAGAAAAAAAGCCCTGCCCTGTCTCTGAGAACCGAAATAAACAAACGATGTGTCTGTAAAGTCATCCATATATCTTGTGTTTTTTTTTTCTTCTCTCGCTTCCCACTAACCAGATGGCAGTCAGATTTCAGACACAGGGATCTGGAAGACAATCAAGGAACAAGATTGCTTTTTTAGGAAGGGGGATTGGTTTAACTAGATGTCAAATTAAAGGCCTTTTCACACACATACACACTCAAACAAACAAGTGCATAATCTCGTGGGGGTGTGCGTATGTGTGAGTGTGTGTGTGTGTGTGTGCACGCGTGCGTTTCTGTATCCAAGCGTGTTTGTGTTTTTGGGTGTCGGCGCTTACTGTGAGGTCAGAAATCTGTCTCAGAGCAACCCCTGATGGAATACCACACATTCTTAAGGTCAACCGCACAAATGCTGCCACGCAGGTTGATACAGGGACTCATGAATGTTTGATTGGTCTATTATCCGAGCCGGGCGAGAACATTCATCCCCCGTTTACTGGAATTCAAATAGTCCTTTTAGTCTGACATTTCTCCCACACCGTCTGAGGCGAATCCTCAGTTTCCCTCTCTCTCTCAGGGCGCTGAGCTTCATCTGCAATGCTGTCATCTCACTGTTGGACAATTCTACAGAATGCGCTGTTTTTAAGACCGGTGCTGGTGCGAGCGCAGTATGGTTTCAGGTGGGTGGAACTGGGGAATTGATACTCAGTCATTCCGACACTCCTCTTCCTCCTCTGCAGGGTGGATAAAGATCTGGCCATCCATCTTCATGTCTCATCCATGTCTGCTTGGGGTAGCAAACATGGCTACCTGGTAGTCGGAGACAACAAGAACAAAGCAGGAACATTACTTTAA
Organism: Myoxocephalus aenaeus; assembly: GCA_038501785.1. Taxonomy (NCBI): domain Eukaryota; kingdom Metazoa; phylum Chordata; class Actinopteri; order Perciformes; family Cottidae; genus Myoxocephalus; species Myoxocephalus aenaeus. The sequence continues at coordinate 15,911,626 of JBAMJR010000350.1, read as the reverse complement.
TCTCTCGGTGCTGCTAATTCCTGCCTCTGCCGTCATCCAGGAGGCAGAGCTTTGTGTATCTCAGCTTCCCCCATATGAACAATCCATCACTGTTAGTGTTTCTCTCCAGAGTGCGCTTGCTCCTTTCTTTTTTTCACCCGCCCCACTACTATGCTTTGCTTTCGAGAGAAAGGAGCTCAATGTATTGTATCCCACGGATTGGACTTATTTTCACATCCAGCAGCATGTTGCGGCTCCTCCTCCCATTGGAATACAACACACTTGAGCAATCACGTTTACGTGAGCGAAAGCTCTTTATGTGGATCTCTTAAATAGGCTTTTAACAGTACATCCGGAATACATAATTGACACCTGCCGTCAGGCGTTGTCAGTGATTACACAGGAACATTACGTGACCTGTAATGAACTGTAAAGCTAATGACATCTGTGTAAGATTACTCAACTTGAAAGCAAACTGTTGTACATGAAGTCCCATCAAGCGTGATATTAAAATGTCCACTTTTACATCTTCCCGCCCAAGCTCTGTATAAGCCCAGGCTGCTGGGCCGAACGTGATGGAAACCTGAGGCTAATGACTCAAGCAGACCGGCCGTGGGCATTAGACAACTTCATTTATGAAATAGTCAACCTCCCGTGTAGCGATACATTCACATTACCCTGCCTCACTTGAGAGACGCGCGGCTGTCACAGCCACTGAGCAATGCTGATGTCCTTTCCTACCTGCATTCATCTTCCTCTCAGGAGGTAATGGTCTTCTCAGGTCATTTGCGCATTAGGATCTCGATCATTCATCTCACCCACCTGCAATCCTCTGCATCCGCAGCACATAGAGGGTTGTTTAGAAGACGAGGAAAACATACATGCTCTGAATCATTCATTTGCTCTCTTTTGCTAAAGTCCCAGTGCTGCCTAAAGTGTCTGCAGAGGGCTATTCATGAACATGCAGGTAATGTTCAAATGATTTGTGGGTGTAATTTGCTGGTTTGTGCCTAGGAGAAATCAGGGTTTGTTCCCTTATTTCGCGATGTTGAATGATAATTACCTCTCTATGCGGCAACAGGATGTGGGTTAACTTGTTAGCCTTGGTAGCGAGCAAGTGTTTAGGGTGTTTAGTACATCGGAACTGAACCGGCTTTTCACATACAAATCAGTATCTTTGAGCAGTGGAGCTCACCCCACTGGCTGCTGCTGAACAAATGTATCTGGTATCTGATTCAAAGACCACAATGTCTCAGAAACAATCATGATACGATAACCTTGTCTCACACAGTTGGCTTCTGAGCCAGTAACCTTACCCAAACAGTGTCTGTAGAGTCTAGTTTTGTTCTGAACTGAAGATAACAGTTTGAACCAGCAGGTCAGTATATGCATATACTATGAATATACAGAATATCAGAATCAGAATTGATCAGCTTTATTGGCCATGTTTGTTTACACATACATGGAATTTGACTCCGGTTTCACGTAGCTCTCATCGTACATATACACTCACCTAAAGGATTATTAGGAACACCTGTTCAATTTCTCATTAATGCAATTATCTAATCAACCAATCACATGGCAGTTGCTTCAATACATTTAGGGGTGTGGTCCTGGTCAAGACAATCTCCTGAACTCCAAACTGAATGTCAGAATGGGAAAGAAAGGTGATTTAAGCAATTTTGAGCGTGGCATGGTTGTTGGTGCCAGACGGGCCGGTCTGAGTATTTCACAATCTGCTCAGTTACTGGGATTTTCACGCACAACCATTTCTAGGGTTTACAAAGAATGGTGTGAAAAGGGAAAAACATCCAGTATGCGGCAGTCCTGTGGGCGAAAATGCCTTGTTGATGCTAGAGGTCAGAGGAGAATGGGCCGACTGATTCAAGCTGATAGAAGAGCAACTTTGACTGAAATAACCACTCGTTACAACCGAGGTATGCAGCAAAGCATTTGTGAAGCCACAACACGCACAACCTTGAGGCGGATGGGCTACAACAGCAGAAGACCCCACCGGGTACCACTCATCTCCACTACAAATAGGAAAAAGAGGCTACAATTTGCAAGAGCTCACCAAAATTGGACAGTTGAAGACTGGAAAAATGTTGCCTGGTCTGATGAGTCTCGATTTCTGTTGAGACATTCAGATGGTAGAGTCAGAATTTGGCGTAAACAGAATGAGAACATGGATCCATCATGCCTTGTTACCACTGTGCAGGCTGGTGGTGGTGGTGTAATGGTGTGGGGGATGTTTTCTTGGCACACTTTAGGCCCCTTAGTGCCAATTGGGCATCGTTTAAATGCCACGGCCTACCTGAGCATTGTTTCTGACCATGTCCATCCCTTTATGGCCACCATGTACCCATCCTCTGATGGCTACTTCCAGCAGGATAATGCACCATGTCACAAAGCTCGAATCATTTCAAATTGGTTTCTTGAACATGACAATGAGTTCACTGTACTAAAATGGCCCCCACAGTCACCAGATCTCAACCCAATAGAGCATCTTTGGGATGTGGTGGAACGGGAGCTTCGTGCCCTGGATGTGCATCCCACAAATCTCCATCAACTGCAAGATGCTATCCTATCAATATGGGCCAACATTTCTAAAGAATGCTTCCAGCACCTTGTTGAATCAAAGCCACGTAGAATTAAGGCAGTTCTGAAGGCGAAAGGGGGTCAAACACAGTATTAGTATGGTGTTCCTAATAATCCTTTAGGTGAGTGTACAATAAACAAGATAAATAAACAAATAAAGACATTAAAGACAACAGAGACAAAAAGACAATTAAAGACAACAGAGTAGTCAGAGTAGTGCAAGTAGTGCAGATGAAGGTGTCCAATTAATTGTTCATCTTTTGATTCTGATTCTGAATATACTATGAATATACAGAATATGAGGCTACTACTGAACAGAATCCATGCTGAACGTTGTATGAATGCCGCTTCGTTCACCTTCTGTTTTACGCACTGAAGTGCATTGAACGGCGATTCAAATGCTTATCTTAGAAAATAAAGTGAGCGAACTGTATAAAAATATCGTAAAAATAATAATAAAAGTGTTGAAATGAATCGAACAAAACAATTGAAATCAGCGGCGTGTTAAGTACGGAGCACCAGATGTGTCGGCAAATGTAAAGAAAGTGAGATTGTGAAGACAGTTTGATTTTAGCTTTACCTTGAGCCCAGACAGGTCTGACTGCCTGATAGAAGACAGGCACATTAATCTCTTTAATGGGGATGATTCATTCCCATCTGACGTATGCACGGCCATTAATCTGTTCGTGCTGAATGTAGCCTGCTCAACATTTGTATAATGTTGTAATATTGCATGCTTGTGCTTCGATCAGTGTCGTGCACAATTTCCAAAGAGCTGCTTTTAGTTTTTAGTGTGTATCTGCATTCAATGTTCAAGGTATTTGATGTGGGACGAAGGGCAAAACACACGTGTGGCTATCGGGACACACACACACACTTAAACCGTTTCTCCAGGGTTCGGCATCACGCTGTTCTTTTCGCCTTTTGCTTTTACTTGATGGGATACAACTCCTTGTATCTTTTGCAAGCTGTTTGCGGCTAACAGAGGTCACGGGGGATATGTAGCGCATTTGGTCATGATGTGAAAGCATTAGCCGGTACCAGCAGGTGTGTAATTATATATGAAACAGGGCTTTAAGAGAGGAGCATCACGATGGCATGTAGAAAGTAGGCCAAGAAGAAGAGGCGTCATAAAAAAGTCCTATTTATTCCTCACCCACTTCAAATGTGTGACTTCGTTTTTTGAAGTTGTGAAATATTCCAAGGTCACCATGACTATTTCCGGACTATTAAAAATAACATTAGACACACAACAATTTAACTTGATGAAACAAGCCTCCGGGGCAGATTCTTTCAAAGGAATATGTTCCTACCCAGTGCTCACTGTCTTCTGTTTTCTGTGTTTCAGGTATGGTGACATGGTGCCAAAAACCATCGTGGGGAAGGTGTTTGGGTCCATATGCTCTCTGAGTGGGGTGCTGGTCATCGCCTTGCCTGTCCCTGTCATAGTGTCAAACTTCAGCCGTATCTACCACCAAAGCCAGCGGGCAGAAAAACGTCGAGCCCAGAGGGTACAGACTCTCCCCTCCCTCTCTCTTCCTTTTTCCTCTCTATCTCTCTATATTTTGCTTCTATCTGCCTCTTTCCCTGTCTTATCCGCACGTACCAGAATGACAGGGCAAACACTATCTTCCAGAATATTAATCTTTTATTGTGTTTCTGCATATGTGTGTGTGTGTATTGGATGGGCTCAATTCCTTGAGTATATTTCAGTGGGAGAAAGAAATAAGCGAGGGAATGACAATGACTGAACAAATGATCTTCAGAGTATTGTGTCAGCAGCTTTTCCATAGCAATATGTGCATTTCTTCCCTAAAACTGTTTGCTAAGGCAGAATTTCTTAATCGTAGGGTTAAGCATGGCCTCTCCCTACTAGATACTGTGGCTGCCAGAGGGAGACAGAGTCGATTAGTGTGACAGACAAACCGTCAAAGGCTAAAACAGAGGTCTGTTTGTTCAAACAGAAATCTCGACTTGCTAGAATCCGTGCTGCGAAGATTCGAGGCACTAATGTCTATATGCGCTACAAACAAAATGGGCTCCTGATCAACCCACTGGAGGAGGTAACGAGACCAAGCAGCGGCTTGGGGGCTGACTGACTGGGGCCTCGCTGACACTTGCATGCCGCTCTGCTCGGGGGGCCATGCCACCACACACGGGAGGGGGGTGGGCTTCTCATGCTGTAACACAGGGGCTGCTGTCATTCCAGTGCTTCAGTGTGATCGTCCTCTCTCTTACATCACACCTCTCAGCTGCAGCATTGACATGCTTCCTCAACACTCTCTCTCTCTCTCTCTCTCTCTCTCTCTCTCTCTCTCTATCCATACAGCAGGAGGGCCAGGCAGGCACACTTGCCTTCTGGTGGAGCGCAGCCATTACCGTCACACTGACTCATGACCAAGCTCTGCATGTCTGTCCAACAGGGTTTGGAGGGGAAGGAGGAGACCAAAGGCTTACTGCTATGGAGGCTGTCTGCTCGGCCTGCATCTCCTCTAAACTCTGTTTTTTTTATCTGCTGTGCAGTTCTGTGTGTTATTTCGAGAGCATCTAGGTTGTAGTGCAAACTAACACAACATACCTTCCATCCCAGAGCCGTGCAGAGCTCCATCAAAGTGTGCAGTGTTGTTGTGGTCCGGAATCTGTGGTGTGTTTGGTGCAATCTGTTCGATCTGTGTCTAGGTGTACCACTGCTGTTGCACTGAAATGACCTCTAATTTGACGTTTTTGATCCTTATTACCAAATCAGCTAAAGAATAGCAAAAATACAATTTCATCAGTGAAACATGTTGTGGTCAGCCACCGTCTCTACGCATCTCTAAAACATCCACACCTCATAGGATCTCAGTAGATTGGCTGCCGTGCTACAGATCAGCATTTCAACCCTCAATGCTTTGTGTACTCTCCACTACATCACCAATCAAGCTGTTGCCTGAGACTCTGTGTCCATGCAGAATCGTAACCTGCTCATCAACACTGTTTTTTTTTTTTGTGTTTTACTCTCTGTGTTCGAAGGCCTCCAAGGAGGCAGGACAAGCCTTGGTGGCGAAGGCCCCCAGCCCTCCTTTTGAGAGCCAACATAATCACCTGCTGCACTGCCTGGAGAAGACCACGGTAAGATACCTTTTCTTTCTCAAACTTAAAAGTCCACCGGAAAAAAAACACAATCACTTTGGCATCATATCTTGGTAACAGTGTTTAGATAGCTCGCTCTAAAAACAGTTCTTGTATGAAACATTGCATCACTCCTGTCTGTATTGTCAGTACCCGCCTTTTACAGTGTTGCAAATAGAAACAAAGTGAGTTTTGTCATCCATGCTCTGACATGTACAATCTTTTTGATATGCTGCACAAGTTAAAAATAGCTGGAGATGGAGCTGGGAAATGTTACGTCCCCTCACTAGCGACATGCTAAAGATAACATGACTCAAGCAGCCAGTAACATTAGTCTCCCCAAACCAACCAGCATACTTCATTTTACATGATCTATAATTTAAAGCTGTGTGGGTTTTACTCATGCAGCTGTAAATCCTGTACAGAGATATAGACAGGCAGTAAATCAGTGTCCCTCCACAGAGATGATGATCCTCCCCCCCGTGAAAGGCTTGATGGTTGTCTGGGAGAAGCTCCATAAGGGCGTTATGCCATTCAGATGGCAGCGCACATATTTACATTAGGCCTCTCCTGGTGTGCATTATAGATGGCAGGATACGTGAGTGACAGAGGGGACGGTATAAAACAGGAGGTGTGATTCAAGGCATGGCGTCAGATCCTGTGTGGTATCACTCTGCCACCTGCTGGCTGGGCCTGAAACCCTCGTGGAGCCTGACCTTCAAGTCATGCTCATTTGTCACAGGGATAACAGTTGTGAATGTTTTCACAGATGGCACTTAATATGGACATCTGGGCCAATGTATTTCTATTCCCTTAATGATTCATTCTCCAATTATCAAACAATTTTATTGTGGATTCTGTTCAGTCTGTTTAGTCTTTACTGTGTGAAACATCTTCACTTATTATTTCGCAGAGCCAATCATCAATGTAATAGAGTGATTCATGAGCAACACTGAATCCAAACCCCCCCCCATCTTCCTCTGCAGAATCACGAGTTTGTGGACGAGCAGACGTTTCAGGCCAACTGCATGGAGATCTCTGTGATGAACAAGTCGGGGTCCTGTGGGTCCTCGCTGTCCTCGTCCCCACACGGCCTCAGCTCGTGCTGCTCTCGACGCCACCGGAAGAAGAGCAGCTTCAGTCTGCCCAGCACAAACAACCAGGAGCTCAGCACCATACAGATAAGAGAGAGGCCAGTTGCCAACAGGTAGTCTCTACGTCGCTGTCGATTCACTCACACCAAATACACAGCTGATCCTGTATTATATGACAAGAAAAAACGGTATTGATTCAACGCCAACCAACGTGATGGATTCAGTTTTACTGATATATAGACAATTATCAATTATAAGGAAGTAACAAACATATTGTTGCTGTCCAGTGAAAACCACTGAGTCTTGATTAGCATGTTAAGTGTTTGGTTAGCTCTTGTTTCTACCATTTTAGAAACAATTCTAAACTCAGGCCCATTGCGTCCACTGCTGAGTTGGAAATGATCATTTTGCTACTCGGCATGCATAATTCATGTGTTTATTTCCTCCCTTGACTACTGTAACTTTCTTTTTACTTATTTTAGCAAGACTTCCCTAAAATGCCTACCATTGGTCCAAAATGTTGCTTCGCTTTTGACCAATCCTCCAAAAGGTCTCATGTGACTCCCATTTTGTTTTCAATGGCTTCCCATTAAATTTAGAATCCAGTTCAAGTTACTTGTGATCATTGTGAGAGCCTTTCATGGTCAGGCGTTAAAGAGCTACTGCAGCAGCAGGTCTCTGAAGTCCTCTGATCAGTGTTTGTTAGTTGTTCCTCGCTCCAGGCTCACGACTAAAGGAGACTGTGATTTTGAGGTGGTAGCTCCTCGACTGTGGAATTCTCTCCCAATGGAATTCATGTCACCTGTTTAGAATTGCTCTTGTTTAGTTTCTTCTCTTTCTTTAGCTTGCAATCTGCATTTTATGCCGGGCATTTTGTCTTTTGCTATGAAGCATTTTTGGCCACCTACTCTTGAAAGGTGCTATATAAATACACATATTATTATCTCCATATTTAGTTTTTAGAGATAAACTAAGGGCTATTTTTTGATTCAGACAAGTCTCTTATGTGTGAGGTTGAGTGATCTAAAACTGTATTGTCATGAAGCTTCAGACACATTTTTCTTATTTAATGAAAAATTTGCATTTTGGAGATACATGGTTTTTGTTGGACAGCAACAACAGTTCAATGTGGGATTTTTGAACACGTTCGGTTTTTAAATTGCATGTGAGAGGGCAAGTTCCCCCAAATTAGGATTTGCCAATATCTTAAAACATAGGCAAGTGCTGTAAAACCTAAACTGTATTGATTGATACCACAAGTTTTCATAAATTGGGTGAAATGACACTCATTCATTTTGGTGTGAAAGATTTAATACACAGGTGAGAATTATTTGTCATGGGTTATACATTGCTTGTGTGGGATCTTAAATGAAACAGGACAGCAGGCTACATACAGCAAATGAAAAACACACACTACTGACTGAGATATGTATACTTATTATCGTTATATAGTCGGTACAAAGAACGTGGATATATTTCTGGATCATGGCTTTTATACTGTGCAGTATAATAATAAAGAACTCTGTATAGGCTTTGTGTTAGACATTCACACAAGGTCAAGCCTCTCACCCTCTTTCATCCCTGTGTTTCTTTTGCAGCCGCTCCTGCCTGAATGCCAAACTCGATGAGACTGTGCCCTTGAAATGTGACAGACCTTACATCACTCCTTCCATGGTCAGCCTATCTGCACCGGTGGTGACCTCATCGGACGGACACGGCTCCACCACCACCACCGCATACTCTCAGAGCAACATTGTCCGAGTATCTGCCTTGTAGATGTCATGCTTATCTGATCAGCTAACTGGTCTCAAGAAGCACCAGATGCTGAGGAGAGGGACCACCGAGCATCAACCTGCCATAATCTAGAGGGATTATAAAATTAGCAGAAATCTGGGTTTTTGAAATAGTGATCTCATCTGATGTCAAACTCTGCATGGTATTAAAATGATGTGGACGGCTGCCTTGGAAGTAAAAAGCAAACCAGCAGATCTTGCACCATTAAGCACAGCAGAGCAAGGAAGCGTTTGGAATTGCGTGGTTATCGTCGTTGCCTAAAAATACTGAGAAAAAAAACTTTATTTTTGAATATGTATTGTAGTTGTATTTGTTGTCTTCTGATTCAAAGGAGTAAAGGCAGATGTTAAAAAGTCATTCTTGATGGCCTCTGATGACAAAGCACACATATTCATTAACTGAAGGCCGTCTTTGTGAATATTCAATCATCTACTTACACATTAGAAACATCCACTTCACTCACCAACCGGATGAATAGATTGTTTTGAATTCCCTCAATTAACTGCTTTCTAATAGTCCCCTCACTGTTGTAAATCTAGAAAACATACATCCACTGGAACGGATAACTGTTGTGAATATTCATGAACTGTCTCATTAACTGGTCGATATCATCGCTTGATGAGTAAAGTATACTACGCATCCTGACATGTTTGTGAAATGTGCAAGTGAAAGTCAAAAATGACAAAATCTGTGTTAGCTTACATATTTGGCATTCTGATATGGATCTTTGTGAAAGCCACTGTCATTGATTAACAATCTATATTGAACTATACAGGGTACATATTAGTTAGGTCACAAGGTAGAAGCATAAGTGAATGTTCTCCGCAACACTTAACTAATACTAACCCTAATGTGGACACATAGTATTGACCTGGAAAACCATATGAAAGCCTGTTGAACATCAATTCCATTGAGTTGCTCTTAAATTATAATATTCATTATAATAAGCGAGACTTGGTAGATTTCACTGTGTTTAAGGGCCATTTTGTACATTTTTCATATTGTAAATATCTCAGTTAGAACTTTATCGACTGCATTTGAAGTTGGCTCCTCTTATTTCTAGATTTAGTTTACAGTTGTTGGCATACTATTTCTGTCTGTTTACTGGTTGAATTAAGGATTTGCATGCTGTCATTGCAGAATTCTGTTTTATTAAAAGTATGTCTTCTTGTTGGAGGTTTGTCAGTAAAGTTGAGATTGATGGAAGGAAACACAATGTGACTGGTATGTTATGATGTAAATTCCGCAACACTTTGCTTTTAATGAAATGCAAATCTTGTCATATATTGAGTACATATATAAGGAGTAAGGCAAAGGGACAAATGGTCACACATTGTGCATTTGGTGCAGTGGATAGAATAAACACTGTAGCTCTACTGAAACATCCATTAAATGAGCCATGTCTTTTGTTTTTTTTACCAGAGCACAGTTAGATGGATTTCATAACATTTCGCCTGATTACTCAAAGAGCATCACTAATAAGCAGATGGGGATAATAATCAGGGACATGTGAAGACCTGACTGTCCCAGTGGTTGGTCCTGCCTGCAGGGTCTCTGGAGACGGACACGCAGGCCTCAGTGATTGTTTGACAGAGAACTCCCGGGACAGCATCCCTCTGTCGTGCTGATTGCTTCAATCCAGGCTGCTTCTGGCAGCATGCAGCGCCTCTGCTCTGCAGTGTTAAGTAACTGCTGCAAAGTCATCCCGCATCAAATCTAAGATAACGCAGCAGCATATAGAATAATATACCCAAATAAAAATTCACACTTTGTCTTCTGTGGTTTAATTTAGTTCATATTTGAAAAATGGCTCGACAAACGTTAACCATTTTAACACTCAGGTACATAGTGAATATTGAATTTGGTCATTTGTTCTTGTGCCACTCAAAAGTAGATATGAGTGTCAATGTGATCATTTCTTATTGAAAAAGGACACAAACTTGTTTTTAATCCTATAAAACTCTGTCTGAAACTGAGGGTTCACGGCAGCATATATGATAGGGTCACTCAGAGATGTGACGCAGGCGACAGAGACTGACAGAATGCCCATGTCCAGAGTGATCTGAAAAACATCAGAGAAAAATGAAAAAGATAACTTGGATAGCTTTTAAACCGTTGGTTCAGTTTGATTTATAGAAAATAAGCAGCACATATGGACACAAAATGTCAGAAAAAGTCGCATCCTCACCTGACAAATATTTACCTTTGTATTCTTGTTGTCGTGAACAACAAAATCCATCAGGATAGTTGTGATCAATGGGAACCAGAATAAGAGGAAGGATAAAATGATGTAGCCAGCCCGCTTCGCCATTTGACTTTCCTTCTTTTTGTGCACTCTTTCTTTACTTGCTTTGGAAGGCATCATGCAAACAGGACCTTCCACCTGCACACTTTGCTTTGTAGCTTCTGTTTCGGGGGGATTATTTGAGACGGGAGGGAATGAAGACACTTGATCTACTGTGGCAACAGTCAGTGTTTCTCCTCCATTGCTGTTCTTAGCTTGCTTTAGTTCAATCAGTAGAACAGAAGAGGATTGGGGTTTTTCTAACTGTGCAAATGAGGGAGCATGGGAGGTTTCTTTCATTTCAGAGGGCGCTTTGACCATTTCCGCTCTCTCTATGGGCTCCTTTTCTGTGTTGAGATTGCTTGACACCTGCGGCATTGTGGTCTTGCTTTTGACACTGGCAGCGGCACCTCCATTTGATGGTTTCGCCTCAACTTTTGTGCCACAGGAGTTGGACTGCTCGGTTTTAAAAGCAGTCTGCACGGCAAGCTGCATTGCGGGAGGGTGAGGTTGTTCTGTTAAGTCAATTATCTCTGATGCAACACTTTTGCTCAGGGTCTGGTTTTGCTCGGATTTCCCGGGTCCATTTTCCACAGCTGTGGTTTCTTCTTTCTTCTGCTCATCTTTAGTTGAAAGACGAAAAGTCCCTTTGTCAAATATTTTGCGATTGTGTAATCTCACAATGACAAATATGCGAGCATAGAATAAAGTGATTATAGTAAAGCAAACTGCCCACAGTGGAAACAACATGTAAAGTCCAAAGTTGTCATAGGAGGATGATGTTTCTTCATATAATCCTTTGCATTTGACATGCACAGGTGAGTCCTTTATAAATTTCAGACAAACAAACGCCACCAGAATAGCCAAGATCCATGTGAGAGGAATCTGCACCATAATCCGTCTTCGCCTTTGACTATTTTTAAAGGGTTGGGCAATGGCCTGGTACCTCTCTGCACTTATACAGGTCAGTGTCAACAGTTGGATGCAGCAGCTGAAAGAGAAAGAGGCCACTTGTGTATCACAGAGCAACTCGTCCACATGTCCTCTTTGATACACAGTCACGACGATGGTAAAGAGAATGGGGCAGTCAATTACACACCTCAGAATGTCGATGACTGCAAGATTCACCACCAATGCATTGATCGCAGTTTGAAGTGATTTTTGATGGCAAACTGCCAGTATGACAAAAAGATTTGCTGCAATCCCCACCGCAGAAGTGATCAACAGAATCAAGCTGTTTGCCACTACAAAGGCGATGTCAGCGTAGTCCTCCTGAACGGTGTTGTTCCCAAAGTCCCATGCAGGTGTAGGCTCGCCTCTCATCTCCGGGTTCAAAAAGCCAACACGTTTAGTTCGGTATCTTCATTCTCTCGCCTGATTCGCTTGTTGGCAAGGGATTCTGCACCGAGTGAATAATATTAATGGGTGAACCTTTAGCTTGGACAAGTATCCACCCTTTTCATTATCACTCCACTGCAGCAGCAGGTCACCGGGGAGTCCTCACTGTTCACAATCATTAAAGACTGTGCTGTGTATTCACAGTACGGACAACAGGGGAAAAAAGGATGGCTGTTAATTGGAAACATATTTACGTCACTATTGTCTAAATCCCGATTAAAACTTTAAAAAGCCAACCAGGAGCTCAAAACAGCAATGCAATAAGGAGGATGCTGTAATACATAATGCTATTGTTACAGTATATGTGTGAGGGGAAACAGCTGTCCAATTGACTTAATCTCATAAAGGTTACAAGCTTTACATTAAACATGCCAGATGGATGAGTTCGGAGTTCTTGAATTGGCTCAGGAAATAAAGGGAGCCATGCAGCTGGATTATAGCGTGACATTGTGTAATCCTGTTTGGAGATAAAGTGTGAAATGCTCTTTCCTTTAAATGTGCAAGTTTATGGACTTCGCAAATCTGGGATTAGATCAACACAATACATTTTTCTCCGGACCATCCTACATATTACACCGAACAAATGTCGATCAAATTCACAAAGATAAAAAGTTCTGGAAAATTAAACTGTGCTAAATTACAAAACCATGTATCAAATGCCTTGGCAATGAACAAATAATGTAACTATTACAGACAACTTGCTCAAATATAGATTAAAAGACAAGTTAAACATATTTTATTTCGGAACAGATTCACATTTACAATATTTACATCAAACTGCCAAAAACAAGTGGGAAGGAACAGCACAAAATAAGCATCAAAACAAAACAAAAATGACCCAGACTATTACTTTTCACATAAAAACTAATCAAAAATATCCTTACATATTTACAAAAGACTTTTCAGAAACAGTACATTGGGGCAGCCACCACTAAACAAGTTTATGATATAAATCACTCATAGTGTTCACCTTTTTACACTTTATTATGTTGCAGCTAAAATGTGTTAATTCACTCCTCAATCTACACTCCATACCACATAATGTCAAAGAGACACATTTATTAAAAAGAAAAAAAAGAATTTAGTATTCATCTATGAAACTTGAAATTTAGCCCAAACTGCTCAATCTGGAGAGAAGGGCCTTGTTAAGAGAGGTAACCAAGAAGCCAATGGTCTTACTGGCTGAGCTCCAGTTGGGAGAAAGTTCCAGAAGGACATGCCATCACTTGCAACGCTCCACTGATCTGGACTTTATGGCAGAGTGTCCAGATGGCAGCCTCTCCTCAGTGAAAGACACATGAAAGAGTTGTAGTAAAGGACTCTCGGACTGAGAAACAAGATGCTGGTTGTTTGGAATCAATTCTAAGGGTCATATCTGGAGAAAATCCGGAACAAGAGACATTTTAATCCGTTGTTTGGGTAAAATAAGAATTGTCAGACTGACCTTATCACAAAAATGTATTGTGAAACGCTTCTAAAGCAAATCATGGTGTAATTAATATAATCAAGTCATCGCTCCCAAAAACAAAAGAAAAAACAAACATGCAATTCACTCCCCTTAGATCAACAAATGAATTGCCCTAGTTACTCACTATAAAGTTAAGACTCTCTATTAATTGTTTCCTTTTTTTTCATTCTATGTTTGACATTAATCTTCATTTCTGGGGACTCAGCTGTGTCTCAGGCGTATGCCACGTAAAACACAACGTCTTGAGTTTGAATCAGGCTCAGAGGTTTTGTCATCCCTTTCGGAACAATCTAATTCTTCTGAACTGTCTATAAAAAATAAACACAAAGGAAACCGACTAGAACAGAATAGGCCAGCTAAGAAAAAGAAAGTATCTCACTGCCTGACTGACTTCCCATTGTTAAAACATGCACAAGGTGAGCTGTGCAGCAAGCTTGCTTAAGTGCACCCACACCTCGTGTATTTTGTGGGTATTGCAGAACTGATTTATATTCATTGTTGTTCTTACATATTAGACTAGCCGTACAATCTGAGAAAGAGCACATTGTGTTTCTTTTGCAGAGCCTGCAATTGATAAATAATTGGACTGAGTAAATCTCATATTCACAGGTGCTCATGAGTGAAATTATGCCTGTATACACTGCAGCAATCTAATAGTATATGTGGTGTGCTGCAGACTTCTAGGAGGTGTGAGAGGTAAACTCGACAATGATGGAGCTGGCTATTGTTGACATTTATTCTTTTTTACATAATAACATTAGGGAAGAGGTGACGTGCAGTATAATAATAACTTAGAATGTGAGTATTTGTTTCCACACAAAAATGCCACACAAAATGGATGACGATCAACATATAACTGAATTTTAGAATGAAAGAAGTATATTTTCACACCTGGAAACAGGTCAAGTGCATTTTATTTATGAACAGAAATTCAGGGATCAAAGGTTTCACTTCCTCACAGTCTCTCTCTCTCTCTCTCTCTCTCTCTCTCTCTCTCTCTCTCTCTCTCTCTCTCTCTTTCCATTCCGGCTGTAATTGACCTCACATAGTCTTGTTAAAAATGCAGGATCTCCTTTTTTTGGCTAGTTTCCCACATGCATACAGAATACACCTGCACACATCAGTATGAAAGAAGTAACACTTTACTGATCTAAACAAATCACATAAATAAAACCATCTTCCTGAATAATGTGAAACAATGGGATGGACAATAACTACAGGAACACCTTAATAAAATACCAAAAAAAATTAGTTTCCGATTAATCAACTCATCTCTTTTATCATCTAACAAGGGAACAAAATAAGCACTATTTGTGTGTATTGGATTGGATTGCATTTACATGTTTCACAAGGTTTTCCATTTGTCTTGTCCACTTCCTCAAATTCAGTTACTGAGCTGATTCTGTTCCCACTGGACTGCAGTGAAGACCTCTCTGAGACATGGGCCTGGAGATGTGCAGGTCCTTGATGAGGCACCGATTAACACTGACAATGTGTTTTTGCTGGAGAAGGTCACAGAGGCAACACCTTGCTGTGCGAGTTGACGTTCCTGCCTAAGGAAGTCAGCCGACTCCTCTTGTTCAAGGAGCGCATGTTGATGCTGACGGTGGTGGGCATATGGGAAATGTAGCGGCTGCACGACAGCATCTCCAGAGTGGCATCACGGAACTGTTGGATATAAAAGATTTTAAAAAAAAGAAAAGAACATTCAGGAAATATATGAGCATCAAGTTCACGAGTATAAGCATTTGTGCACACTCAGCCTTTGCATCTCAATTTTAGAAGAATATATATTCTTTAGTTGCTTACCTGCTTGTTGGTAAGGAAGTAGATAATGGGGTTATAGACGGGGCTGGTCTTGGCAAAGTACATGGGCATGGTGGCGACCAGTGGAGGGATGTAGAGTGTTGGATCCAAGACAACCACCACTGACAGTGCCGTGTAGGGCAGCCAGCAAATAAAAAAAGCTATGATCATAGAGAGGACCATACTGATGGCATGCTCATTCTCCTTCTGGCTGGAACGCCCACCCTGCAGCTCCACACTCCTGTTCAGCTACAAGTAGTAAGAACATTTCACACCCATTAACAGCTATTTAAAGCGTGTTTTAGTCTGTAGGCGGTAAATTGCAAACAGACGAGGAATTTTAAATCTAGCTCTAATGGTGTAAAAGTGTAATAAATACACAGAAGCCATCATGAGCCCACCTTATTCATGGATGTGAGCATTTTGGAGTAGCAGTAGATGATGACTGCAACAGGCAAAATGAAGCAGAGGAGCGTGTAGAGGATGAGGTAGCTGTAGTTGCTCCACGATCTCTCCTCCCAGGCCAGAGAGCAGGAGGTCTGGATTCCCTCAGGTCCGTAGGAGCTCCAGCCAAATAACGGAGCCACCGCCCAAAACAAGCAGTAGAGCCAGACAATTAGCAGCCCATTGATGCTTCTCCGCATGCTCAACTTGAGACCATTTCTCGGTTTGCACACCGCGTTGTAACGCTCGTAGGCAAGCAGGGTCAAAGTGCAGAGTGACACCAGACCTGGGAAAGAGAAATAAGATACACATCTCAAGTTGCACTTCCTCAGGGACTGAACATCAATATCTCCATAATAAATGGGAAAACTTCATCAACTGAGGATTTGTTTGAGTCCAAAGTCAAGAATGAACAAATATAGAAATAAACATGACATTTGCAAGATCTGATTAAAGTAGAGGGACATTTGTGAAAAAGCATCCAACAGAGGCCTACACCATGAATATATTTGTAAAGCCACAACACATTCTGAGATTAGGTGAAGCGAAACAAAAAGATAAATAGTCTAGCTTTAAGATTGTGTTTTACAGTGACACAGAGAAAACAAACTTGCTCTCAAAAAGCCCCTACAACACACAAACGGCTCTCCCACAACTTCACTTACCAAAATAATTGACTGCAAATCCTTGAAACACGCAGGCTGTGTGGCCGATAAAGAAGGAGCCTTGGTAGTTGGTGATGGTGACGATCAGGGAGCCGCACAGGCCTATCATGAGGTCCGACACCGCGAGGCTGAGGATGAAAATGTTCATGGGCTGGAGGAGCGACGGATTCCTCAGCAACACGGTTATGACGAGAACATTGTTAAAAACTGATAACACTGTGTTGATGAACATGAGGAAGGAGAGTATACTGTAGCCCACCCGAGGGAAGATGGTGGGCGTAAAAGTCACCATCTCGGGGTGGATGGATGGAGGAGAGCCGGAGCTCAACAGCGTGCTGTTGCTGTCCATGGTGCCCATATGAAGTCCAGCTCTGGTGGAACAACTGTGAGGCCAGAGACCGAAACCCGCGGACACTCAGCTCAGCTCGGGACACAGCATCATCGATCTTATCATTTCTGATCCCTCTAAAACCACTCGGCTTTGCTTATTTTCTAAGGACTCAGATTGTGCACCTGTCTGATGGAGAAATCCCCAAATGCAATATGCGAAATTGGTCCGTAACACGATTTGAATGGATTAGTCTCAATAAACCCACTGCAATAATGGTAATTAGAAAGTCGAAGGATATTAAGGAGTGACGAATTAGCCCGGAAATTTAATTTACAAATTATGAATTACTTCTTCCTTTTGTTGTATATACAGTTAATAGAAAAGGGAAAGAGCATAGTACAAATGGATTACACATTACATAAACACATACCTGCTAATCTAATTACATAACAAGTATCCAAACATATCAATTTGCTTTAAATTCATGACTGGGATCATTCGGTCTAATCCATTTTAATAAACAGTGAAATAAAATACACTTCATATTTTAAACTACAGAAACACAAATAAACTATGAGGTTTTTGTTGTGGCCACAGATATTTAAGAGTTCCCCATTTCCAAATTATATATCAAATGCATTCTTTTCAAGCTTTTATTCCAGCAGATGTAAAAACATGTGACGGATTTTCTGCAGAAGTGTGAAATTCAATGAAACTCAATGCTGCCTGAACAGATCAAATAGCAACACTCTTGCTAAATATAGCAAAAACGTTCCTGACAAATATGAACATTTCTCACTTGCTAAAATTAGACTTGATGTGTGAACCCGTTCAGACAATTAAATACAAAGATCTCAGAGCATAAATGTGCAGCGTGCATCACATCACAATGTGCAGTTAAAAATGAGATGAACTAAGATGTAACGTTTGAGAAGCTTCATTACCACATATTACATTAGACTATTGCAAAAATATACACATTAATGTACACAGTAATGTGAAAAGTAGATTAAGGCAACAGAGTTTGTAATGTAAAAGGTCCCATCTGAGTATTCCAATTTCACTGACAGTCTAGTACAGTCTCTATAGTTTTACAGACGCAAAGGATAGAAAAAAAAGCAAAGGTAATCTTCAATTTATATAGAGACACATAATAGACATGACTCGTGACTGCCCCCCGCTGTTTAGACTGTGTAAATACAGCATCTTTGCATAATTTCTCACTATACCTCACACACACACACACACACACACACACACACACACACACACACACGTACATGCAACCCTTAAACAATCAGTGCATTCAATGTTTAAAATTCTGTTTGACTAAAATGTAAAGTACAA
This sequence comes from Myoxocephalus aenaeus, assembly GCA_038501785.1. Taxonomy (NCBI): domain Eukaryota; kingdom Metazoa; phylum Chordata; class Actinopteri; order Perciformes; family Cottidae; genus Myoxocephalus; species Myoxocephalus aenaeus. The sequence goes on along the minus strand of JBAMJR010000350.1, from coordinate 15,893,307 downwards.
AGTGCCCATTTCTTAACTGAAAACATCAAAATGTGTCATGTGCTTTTTTTTGCTTAAATAGCACTAATCCACTGGTCCTCTTTAAGACTGACTTTAACGTTCGTAATTAACTAGTTTGAAGCTTAATTAACATCAACAGTCTACTAGATTGTTACCAGTTACCAGTTGTACATATCTTAATTAACATGTGGCATGCATCTTCTAAAATTCCATATATCTAAAATGGTCAGCAATGGAGATCATCCAATCCAACTCTCTCTCTCTCTCTCTCTCTCTCGCTCTCTCTCTCTCTCTCGCTGTTGCTCTCTCTCTAATCGGAGTCTGCGTTGGTCCTGCTGAGCTGTGAGGAGACACTGATACCAGACGGACTGTGTTCAGGCCAGAAGGGGGCCTCGTGCTGCAGGGGAGTGCGGCGAGGGAAAAAGGTGTGCTGGAAGTCGTAGTTGAGCAGGCAGCTGATGGAGGCCATGTAGATGTCAGCGAAGCGTGAGAGTCGGCGTGAGAAGTAGGTGGGGTTGTGGTACGTCCGGAAGAGACTCCCGAACCGAGAGTTGAAGATGTCCTTCGTCTGTGACCTGCCACGAAAACACATTCATACCATCGAGATGAGGTCACATCAGTTCTACAAGATCTCAATAAATGAACTTCTCTTGACTGCCAGAGTAATCATCTCCATTACCTCATGCCTTCTCGCTCTTGGATCCACTCCTCCACGACAGCTTGAGATGCTGCATCCCTGTGTACCTGTTTGGGAGCAGTGCAGAGAAGTTACGCTCACACATTTGAGGATAGCCGGCACAGAGGGAAGGACACATGTGCTTTTATAAAGTCTCCTGACCTGCATCTGCTCGATAAGCCCAGTCAGCGCCTGTAACCAGGCCATCATGTGCATGTACTGCTCCGTGTTCATGATCTTGATCTCCTTCCTCAGCTCAGGGATGATGGCGCCCGTCCTCCAGCCATGTTTCAGCGTCAGATCCTGCAAAGCAGAGGACCGGAATTGTCAATAATTCAGGAATTCACCTGCTTGTGTTCGTGTGCGTTAAGTACATATTAAACAGAACAGCCATAATTTGAGCGTATTGCTGCTGTTACGCCACAGTGTCGTACTCACATTTATGGTTACCTGCTGAGACAACTATGACATAAAAAAAAACACGCCAGCAGCACAACTGCAATGCCGCACTGGATCTGTGTGACTGAACAGTCTCAGTGGGCCTAGTGGTAAGTACTCGGATGCTTATGACAATGCTCACAACCCAAAACAAAAGATGGAATAATAAATACATTGGAAAAAGCTTCTGGTTGTGCATATTCCCTTAAAGCTCATTAGGTGACAAGTGCAAACCAATTAAAACGGAAGTGTAAGTCAGAAGCCAGTAAGAAATGAAGAGAGAACATTTTTTGGGGGGATTCTTCTGTGTATTTGGATAATCTAATGAAACTGCATTAAAACATAGCCTCATCCCTCCCCTGTAACTCCGTACTTCTGAGATGCTTCTGCTCTGTGACCGTAAGCTGTGGTTGGTGTAAAGTACAAACGCCATGTTCCTTCTTCCTCAACAAGCGAGCTGCCCGCCACCAGCAAGGCATTACGACAAAGATGTAAACTCTACGTTTCATTATCACCATTTGCAGCTGATCAGACACATTAATATATCCAAGTCGTTGTACAGCTCATTGTGACTCAGTGAAATGTCATTTTGAAGGGCAGGTTGCTAGGTTACAGATATAAAAAGGTACATATTGTACACTTGGTAGATTGATATATATCAGGAGAAAATGACACTAAAATACCTGTCAAGCAAACCCACTGCAGTGCGACGGTAACTGTGTTATAATGCATGAAGAATTACTTTCTCAACCCATTTATTATACTGTCTTTGTCAAGCATTCGCTAAGTATCTCATTATAGGCTTCTTCTGACAGTTACGATTTAGGCTGTTGGATCTACAAATTAACTAATTTCAGGAGAAACATACTTATCTGAAATGGAGCATGGTCAAGGCCGGGTTCCACTCTCTGTTTATAATGTCGTAATTTTTCACAATACATGGTTTGTGTGGTTGTAATGAGCCCTTTGTAGTAAATATGGATGCTGCTTACTGCCAAGTCACTGTAGATGTGATCACCGAAGTAGAGCACTTTGGATCCCCTCCAGCCGGTGAGTCTCAGGAACTCATAAAGGTTTCCCTACAGTGATCAAACACACACGTTAAAAAATGAACCATGTATTTTATTAGGTGTATCCAGGGGACATTTTTCCGGAATCATGAGAACACCTGTTTGTAGATCTTTCCTTTTTCCAACTTGTGAATCCTGTCCCACAGCAATGCACCTTTGTCTGTCACTCGCCTGAAAGGTCTAGTGAAACAAAACACAAAGACACATTTTATCCAATATTGGCAGCTCCCAAACAAACATACACCAATGCACATTAATTGTGTGTCCAAGTAATGAACAAGGTAACTGCTGGCAACGTGGCCCAGTGGCGTGAAAGAGACACAGCATGAGCCGCAGACACACACTTAGACACTCACTTCCTCCTGTCATTGAAGAAACCAGGTTTGTCAGCCTGAACGATCACGACATCAAACAGGTCTCTCCAGTCCTTCCCTACGATGTAGTTCATTCCTCGGTCCCTGAGGACAAAGATTCGAGACGTTACATCATGAGGGTATTGGAACAAACACTTGTACTTAAAGCAACACACCACCGATAAAATGTCCATCTTGACCATGTTAGTCCCAGGTTAAATTAGAATCAATGAAACCGCCATGTTACTTTCATCATATAGGTCATTTCACATCGATAACGATGTGAATCACGATGTAGCTTGTTTTCTGGTCGTCCGATAAATAAATAGTCTGGCATAAGCACATGGTTTTGTATCCTCCTGTGTGAATTAAACGCTTGACAAATGAAGTGAAACACTATTTTCTCATTTAAATAAGACCTCTAGCGCAGAATCTCCTTTTCTAATTTAAATATGTGCTTGTTATTATCAATTTAGACAAATATTGGTGTATATTACGATATCTCAAAATGATTGAATTCAAAGATGATAAATTATTACATTAAATTATCGACCAGCCCAATTTCAAAAAGGGAATAGCGCACATCCAAACCCAGTTAGGTACAGGTGCATCAACAAAGGAAAAGGACAGGCTGGGGAGGACAAAATCATGAATAGGTTGCAAACATGTTTGAATATGGATCCGAGAGGACGTCAAGGTCGAAATACTGCATTGGTAAAAACGTGGGAACTTCAGTGTGTGTACAGCCTCTCCTTTTCCTTTGTTCCATATCTAGTGCTGTGAAAACTGAATGTAATAAAACATTAAATAAAGGACACAGGTTTGATGTGTTTGGGCCTTCTGAGGTTGTACATGCATCGCTAGTCATTTTGTGTAATCAAGCCTGACTTCAAAAGCGGGTAGTACGATATGACTTACAATGACTTACAAATACTTGCGGATAGAAAGCCCTTTGAAGTGCGCTTGCCTAACTACAAAAGTTGAGGCATTAAACAATGGCATCAATTAAATATTAGTACAGCGATACAAGGCAGCGTTAATTAATCACGGCAACACCCCCTTGCGCTCCGTTTGCTCGCACTTACACAAAGTCAAATGGGCTATTGGTAATGAGGAACATCTTTTTCCCATGCTCTGCCAGCTTCTTCAGCACAGCGTGGCTTTGCTCGCCATAGCAAATGTATTTCTCTAGAAAATGAGAAAACAGAGAGGTGGGTGATGGTGATATAATCAGCACAGACAAAACTATGTTTTTTTAATTTGTACTATATCACAGTCTCATTATTTCTGAATTCATTGTTTAAGTCTTGGCACCGCCTTAGGTGTGTATAATGTATTGAATTCGGGCTCAGACAAAGTAAAAGGCTATAAATCACAGGACATTACCAATATCGGCCTCCACGGCTCGGTACATGATGCCCTTGACGTGAACGTCTCTAATGGCTTCCTGTGAAGAGGAAAAAGCCAGGAAGTCAGGACTTCAGAGACACAATGTTAACATTCAGCTCCAGGAGCTTTACTCTGTGTATAAACAGTTGACTTGGAAGCACAAAGACAGTGCATCTATGAATACAAATTAAATATAAAGAAAGCAGACCCTGGAGTTCAATTGCTTTGGTGACACGGTGAGAATTTCCAAAAAGAATTCAAAAGTGTAACCTGCACTTTTGAATCAGTGAATGAGTAAATAGACTCTCCCTTGAGATATTAAACATTTAAGGGCAAACATAAAGGATGTTTATCATATTAATAGACTATTTGATGTACGCTAAAGTCAAGAGGAAAAGCAATAGAAAGAGTTAATGCGGAATGATAAACCAGGCTTGGCAGGGAAAAAATGAGATTATGCGGGGTGTCCTTGAAAAGCTATAAGACCCACTCGTGGAACTGAGAGCGTGTGTGAGGGCTTTTAATGACAGCGATCTGTCAAAAATGCTACACTGTCACAGAGAATAGACAGGACCAGCATGACAGCTGCCCTCAGAGGGAGGAGGCAGCGCTGGTTTCTCTCCGCTCTCCCTCTGAAGCAGCAGAGCCACCAGAGAACAGACGCAGATGGCCGGAGGCGGGCTTGCCCGACTAAAATTAGACTCCGGTTTTCACGGCTAAAATTAAGACTGGATTGAATGGCTGCAGTATCACAACACACTGCGAACATGAAAGCATTAACATTTATGAATATGTGGTTGGATTTTATGTCTTCACACATGTTGACCCCCTTGGAGATACAGCCAGTGGGTGCACATACTGTATGCTGACATTGCTCAAAGTCACACAACAATAACAAGGTAGTTCACCTTTACGTCTTTGTAGAGATGCACTGGTTCATAGTCGATGTTGTGCCTCATGAAGAAGTCATTGACACAAGACAGGAGAGTCATCTCGGGCAGGGAGAATATGTCCATGAACTGTTTCATGGTGTGGCCATGGGAACTCTGCGGGACATTGATTAACGTCATTATGTTCAGTTGTTTGTATTTGTCACAGATAAGAGAGGGAATGCTCATCACCTTGCCGTAGAAGTCGCTCATGTTCTCGAGAGGTACATGACAACCTTCATACATGGCAATTACTTCTTCTGCAGGGACTGGATCAAGACCCCTGCAGAAGAAACACAACATATTAAATAATACATCTTTGTCGCAATAATGTTTGAATTGATATCGTGACACAGAGAAGCTGTGAGATGTGCAGCATCTAGATCTGTAGCCTGATGAGAAAACGGCATGTTATTCTCACACAGTGTTTTTCAGTGTATTATTTATTACCCACTACACTGAAGTGAGAAATAACACAGTGCACACACATACCTGTATACAGTTCCCAGCTGGATGTAGTGAAAAGCGTCTATCTTCATCAGCAGTGCCTGTTTCAAATCATTGAATATTTCCACAAAAATGATCTTAATAAACACTGAGCGTGCGGTACAATTGATGCAAAATATAAAACAATGGTCAGTTTTTGAGTGAGAAAAGCAAAGACGTTCTCACCTTCTGAACATCATAGTGAAGTCCTCTTACAGCAAAATTAGGAATATACTCGTACTCTCTCAGACCCTCTGGATACTAATACAAAAGAAAATCAAACATTTTAGTGACAACAAAACAGCTCAATACATCTCCTTAATCTTAACACATTTTGAACAACGAATCTGAATACATGGATGGATATTACAATGGACATTTACAACATGGAGAAGATAACAGCATCTGTCAACAATTTGTGGCATATTGGGAAAAATGGGTTACATACGTAACACCCCATCAACCTGATTTTATGTTAATAAATCAATGAATGTACAATAGAGTATTAGTACAAGTTATACATAGTTTTTTCTTTTTGTTCTTTGTTTCATTCTGTTTATTTCTTGTTGTTTATTCTATGTTTTTCACCCCTTGTTCTATATGTGTATAACTAAAATGAGCATCATCTAAAAATTTGCACATGCAATGTCAATTGTCTGAAAAACATCTGTAAATGTCTAATTGATGCCTACTACCAATAAAAAAATAATGGAAAAAAACAACAACATTTGAACAACGGCGTGCACCACAAGCCTTACCCATAATCCACCTGTGTAGGTAAACATAGTGCTTGATGGTGCAACACAGTTATAGCCCAGTGTAAACCTTAGATGTGAGGTGATTATTCTGATAATGATCTCTCCAACAAATACATGCCTGAAGTGCCACGTGAACACTGTGAACACACCCTGTGATTAGTGATGAGAATGTCCCGAGCTATGTTGAAGATGAGGGTGTGCAGGTGCCGGGAGTAGAAAGCCAGGGTGTAGTCGTAGTCGAAGCCGTAGATCTCTGTGTCTCGTAGGCTCATCTCATTGTTTGCAAAAATGGTGTCAGGGTCGATTGAGTTGGTGAAAATTGCCGGGATCAAAGCTAAGAGGAGAGAAACACATGGGGTAGTGTGTTGCTATGACAGAAAGGCATATCTCAGGACAGATGTACATATATGTATTGAAGGTGGTGGATAAATCCTTTTGATTTGGTGGAACAGGGCCAGTACACCGCCATATAAAGTACCTGCACGCTATATATCTGTCAACTTATGTTTCTCCTGTCACCGTTCTAATAAATAAAAGGTATTCATGGCGTATTTGTGACGTGTTTGGAGTTTAGTCACTTCCTACTATGCTGCAATATGTTACCAGATACATGCATTAATAATGCAGAATCCAGGAAAGGACACATTATTAGGCTCTATGCTAGAGCTCATGTGAAGTAGGGGTTTTATCGTTCTCCAGGAATACAAAACTGAAATATTTAAGAAAGCCAAAAACAGATCAAATGTTAGGAATGACAACAATAAACAAAATAAGTCATGGTAATAACACTTCTGATGATTTCTGTTCAACTACAGTTACTTATTTATATCTTTGTATATCTATTTGCGTAAATGTGTTTGTCCATAAACGTCTGCGCAGAGCCAAGCAGATGCTGAAAGGTAATGCTTGAATTTCAGTATATTTTACAGGTGTTTGTGTTGTTTCGTCCACTCCCTTTGTCCTGTAGCATAGCTCATAGACAATATATAATTGCCGCTGCTAATGTGAGGCTGCAGAACTAGTTGGTGCAGAAGTCTGCTGTAAACATTCGTCATAACAGCTCAAGAAGATAACAACAGTGTTGTATCTACCACAGCGCTGTGTCTCGTTGAACGCATGCGGCTGTCCATACCTTCAGTCTGCCTTTTGGTCTCATTGTAAACAGACCGCAGCCGCTCTGTCATGTCCTGACCGCCTGAGGAGCTGCGACACACAGATGCTGCGTAGTTGGGGGATCTGGGTCGGTGTGGCAGTAATTGACCGACTCCATGGGCCCCGGCACCGAAACTCCGTTTCCATAAGCGAGCTGTGCACGGCCGGTGGTGCAAACTCTGTAATACATTATAAAAAACATTCGCCTTTTGCAGATAGTCCTTGTGCTTCAGGAGCGACGACAGGGGCAAAGACAAGGGCGCCATGACTTTTTGGGTTGCAGCCCGGGTGGAGGTCGCGGTGGGCTCCCACACGAATGCATGCAGTTCAGCAGCTCTTCTGTAAATACCGAGAGCGTCCCTTGCGCTCTACGTCACTTCCGGGTTTAGCAACGTCCCAGCGAAGCAGCGAATCAGAGGCCGGTGCGTCTGCTGGAGATCAGTCGCTACTGTCCACCAAGCAGCTGCGATACAACCGGATACATGTATTAAACATGCATGAGCCAGCAGAGGATCGTTATCATTGAGGCCGGCAGGAGTTTCTGTTTTGTCGAGCATTTAAATACTGGCGATTTAGAATATTTCAGGCATATTTGCACCGAAGGAAGCCAAAAAAAAAACTGTTAGGAATGACACACATAAACATATAATAAATACATAAAAATAAAAAATTCAAAGTCAAAATGTATACTTTTTAGGGCACACTAGAGAGACTATTTTTTTCTAATTGTTTCGAAATATAATTTTGATTTACAATCTAATTATTCTGACATATATGTATCTCCCTGTTGTTTTGATGAGACTATCTCATAAGTTTGATTTAGAAGATGTACATGATGACTTAGTAAGTAATACTTATAATATACAAATGATAATAAAGACCGTAATAATACTGTTATAATAATGTAACAATGAATTCAAATGTAGACTTTTTACGGCACATTTATCACATTTTAAGTCAATATGTTGTCTCATTATTGTGAATAAGTAAATTAAACTGTTTACTTCTCATATTGTTTTTCTCGAATTATTTACTTTGTCATTCATTATGGTAAGTCAAAATTATGCAATACCAGGTCCAAATCTAAAAATGCTAAGTCATAATTTAGCTTTTTAGGACACACTTGGCAAAAGGACTAGTTCTAATTATCTTAATATTGCATACATTTGACTATTAACTGTTTATGTTTGACTGACTATCTCCCTTTTGTCTTGACAAGTCAAAATATATGACACACTATTTGACTATTTCATTGACAAATAAAATCAACCGTTTGACTTTGTACATCGACATTGGCTTTAAGGAATTATTTGAAGGGAGATATTATGCTTTGTTAATAAATCAGTTTAAACAATTTAATAGCAGCTGCCATTGTGTTTAATCAGAGTCCATATAGTCAAAGATGTAAGCACTGGTTAAAAAAGTATTACTAAAAGTCCCATAAAGATTTAAATTGTCTGTATATTTTAGTTCAATGACTTACATACTATATTTAATGTACCCTTCTCTTTATCTCTCTCTCTCTCTCACGCTTACTCACTCACACTCACAAAAACACAATCACACAAACACACTCACACACACACACACATCACACCCATACCTGTAACTGCTATTAGACATCTGTAGCCTTATCCTGTGCTCGCACAATCCAGTACACACACGTCAGGCAGGTAGATAATAATAATGTGCATATTTGTATGATAATGTAACACACTATTCATTCAACCATTAATTATTCAAATTTGACTCAATCTCGGTCTTTCAACACTTGTTCACAGCGACACATTGTGGACAAAGATTAGTAGTGCATATATTGTGTAGTCATCCCTAAGTGTATTCTTAAACAGCAGGATATGTAAGTACAATGACTCCACACAATATAGTGTAAATACAGTACCAGATGCACGTGCGTGGATAAACATGGTGTAATTTGCACAATGATAGACTGTAACAGACACAGACATAATGCTGCAGTCAGTGACAATCATCGAGTAATACACACAATATTCAGCGTCATCCAGCCTCAGAGTCACTTGTCTGTATTATTGCATAAGAAAATCAAAGTTTAACTAACGTGTTGACCGAGATTTTTTTTCTCCATATCGAGAGGTACATTTTAGGAAGTGATGTGCTGATTGTTCATTCTCGGCCAATGGTGTCTGGCCACGATTTTCGAGTATTGACTTATGTTGAAGAATCTGATTGGACAACATGTACCAGGTACTCTGCTGTGATTGGTCGAATGTTGTGCGTGGTGCGCAGCCATTGGTCGTTGGTCACGGGTTTAATAAAGTGGGCTCTTTCAGTGGGAGAGGTGGCTTGTCAGTCTTTCTTGTTAAGGCTGTGCTGCGTGCACTTATCTCCCGGCTTTTGTTTCAGGAGCTGAAGATACTCATCGTCCTTCGAGCAGGAAAATGAAGCGGGTTTGGGCGATAGGTCTTCTTTTCGCACTCTTTGCCTTTGGTGAGTAGCGGACATGTATTTGCCATATTGTCTCACTTTTAACGACCTAACATTGTAGCTAACATTAGCCACCGAGCTAACGTTAGTCTCCGTAGACTTGGTTGCTTCTTCTCTGCTCGTTCGTCACCAGAGCCTTTCATAGATTGTGCCGTTATGAGGCTTAATTTTGACCCAATTGTTAATGATAGACACCACAATATGTCGGGCTTCAACACACTTCTTGTAAAAACGCCAATATGCAGTATTTCTAATCGCCTTTCCAGAAGTTTCTAATAGAAACGCAGTTAAAGCAGGTTGATGCTCGCTATCAACCACATTAAAGCGTTGCTTTTGTATCATCTAGGGTTACAGCCGTATTGTGGCTCAGAAAAAAAAAAAAGCCCTCCTACTTAACATCGCACCTTACTTATTTGGTAATTTCGATCACGACTTCTCAAAGCCTCTCTCTAAATGAAATGATCTTAAGTGCTGTATATTTCTTCAGATAATAAATGCATTTTTGTTTTAATCCTCTTTGGCAGCTGCTGTAAAGGCAGAGGATGAACTTGACGTCGATGGGGCCGTAGAGGAGGACTTTGGTAAAAGCAGAGATGCCTCCAGAACAGATGATGAGGTGGTGCAGAGGTAGGTGTCACTTTGAATATCTGTTTGATGTGCCTGTTGAGTGAACTGTGGTTGTCCCTATCAGGAAAGGTCGTCTAAACCTAGAGTTAACAGCACAAGGTCAACATGACCAAGCTTGTGCACACAAACGCTCATAGCAACTCTTGAATCGCAGTGGTGGTAAAGCTCTGCAACCTTTACTGCACATCTCGTCATTAAGACGAGGCAATCCTGTGTCTTGGCTTTAACTGATCCCTCAAGGCAAAAACAGATTTTTTGTTTTTCTGCCTGAAGCAATTAATTGTTGTTGTGCACTTTCCTGATCTCACGTGTGTGTGTCTGTCTCTCTTTCCCCAGAGAGGAGGAGGCTATCCAGCTGGATGGCTTGAACGCAGCTCAGATCAAGGAAATCAGAGACAAGTCTGAAAAACATGTCTTTCAGGCCGAAGTCAACCGTATGATGAAGCTGATTATCAACTCCCTCTACAAGAACAAAGAGGTGAGTGGGAATAAATATGCTCTTGATGTACAATCACTGGTTTTGCAGGAAGATTCTGTTGATTTACTTGAATCAGTGAGGTGTTAATTCAACAATATATTTATTGTTGAGGTCATATTTAGTTTTATATTAAATTGTATTTCTATCTGTAATCTTTCCTTTTCATGTTTGAAAATGGGAGTGGGCATATTATTAACACCTCAATACATTAAAGTCCAGTACAATACTACTACAAACTACCACCTCAATAATATACATACTTAATGAATACACCTTTGACCGTATCAATCAAAACTAATATGTATTATCTTTTATATAAGTAGCATTTATGGCTGAGCTGTTGACTTGGATTGCATTAGATTTTACAGATGCTCCTCATAAAATGGCAATGTGTATGAAACCAATTAAAACAACCATATTTTGAAACTCATCCTATACTGTAATTTGACTGAATTGTAATTTTTTCACTTAAGGCAGCGTGGAGCAACAACTTAAAAAAAAAAAATCAAAACAACACATCAAATTGTATGGCCTTCAGTTTTGAAAAAATATTCCAGCCTCTATGTATTTGAAATATTGAACCGTTACTATCAGCTGCCACTGAATCAACAAATTGGGTAACGTGTATTAAGGCACACCTGCTGGGTGTCATCCAACATCACTCACTGTTTGGGATCTGGGGGAGGGGTCTAGTGGTTGGACTTCTAGGCAGGAATATTGTTGTCATTATAAAGATATGTCTTACTACTACTACTACTACTACTACTACTACTACGAATAAGATTATGTTTGCTTCCGTTTCAGATCTTCCTCAGGGAGCTGATTTCTAACGCCTCGGATGCTCTGGATAAGATCCGCTTGATGTCTCTGACCAATGAGGATGCAATGGCCGCCAACGAGGAGCTGACCATCAAAATAAAAGTATGCACAAGAACAACTTACTGTATGATTATTAATAATGTTAATATTTCTTGCTCTGTTGGTAACTTAATTGTGTTTGTCATATCTCCAGTCTGATAAGGAGAAGAACATGCTCCACATCACTGACACTGGTATTGGAATGACCAAAGAGGATCTGGTGAAGAACTTGGGCACCATTGCCAAGTCTGGCACCAGCGAGTTCCTCAACCAGATGAATGACATGCAGACTGATGACCAGTCAACCTCGGAGCTTATCGGACAGTTTGGTGTGGGTTTCTACTCCGCCTTCCTGATTGCCGACAAAGTCATCGTGACATCCAAACACAACAATGACACCCAGCACATCTGGGAGTCCGACTCCAATCAGTTCTCTGTCATTGAGGACCCCCGTGGGGACACACTGGGCAGAGGAAGCACCGTCTCGTGAGTTTTCATTTAGTTTTTAGTTCTTAAAATCACCTCTAGCAGTTTTTGCTACTTTCTTTAGAATAATAATCAACTGCTATTAGTTGTATTGGTCTTTACATCTCTCCTTCTGGCTCCAGAATACTATAACACTTACTAAATTACACCTGGACTGCTGTTTTCCTGTTACAAATCTACTCTCGAATGTTCAAATAGTATGAAAATTCAACAATCCCCATGTTTCTCTAACACCAGACTGGTCCTGAAAGAGGAGGCCTCAGACTATCTGGAGCTGGAGACAATCAAGAACCTCGTCAAGAAATACTCCCAGTTCATCAACTTCCCCATATACGTTTGGGCCAGTAAGGTGATTACTTGAGCGACTTCCTCCCACACTGACTCAGACTTCATCCCAGCACAGTGTGTTGTGAAACTTGTGAAATTACATAATTTCCTCCCCTCAACATGCCAGACTGAGACGGTTGAGGAGCCCATCGAGGAAGATGCAGAGGAACCGGAGAAAGAGGCTGCTGAAGAGGAGGCAGAGGTCGAGGAGGAAGAGGAGGACAAAGAGAAGCCAAAGACAAAGAAGGTAGGAAGTGAATTTAAGTTGTATGATGACTATCACGTGTATCTTAAAATTGGGAGTGTGCCCGACTGAGAATTTACAGTCAAATCTGATCGGTCAAGTCTTTCCTATCACAGTGGCATGTCTTTTTTTTCTTTTTTTTTTTTTTTGCTCATTGGTGCTCTTTTTAAGAGTATCCATCTATAGTAAAAATAACCTTATTGTCCGAGATGCATGATACTGTCACTTAGCTGTTTTAGAATAACGGATACTGCTGTTTGTGTGGTGTGTAGTTGTAGCGCTGGCTGTAGTACTCGCGCGGAGATCAATAGACGGACAGTTTCTTATCCTGTTTGTGTTCATAAATGGAACTTCTGGTTGTTTTGTTTGGACATATTAACACCTAGATAATTTTGGGCATTTAAATAATAAATAATTGTTTATTATGTTTGTAGGTTGAGAAGACTGTGTGGGACTGGGAACTGATGAATGATATCAAGCCCATCTGGCAGAGACCAGCTAAGGAGGTCGAGGAGGAAGAGTACAAGGCGTTCTACAAGACGTTCTCTAAGGTAGGCACCAGAACGGCAGCGTTTTGTCAAACATCCACGTAGCTTGTGTGCCCTCCTTGTAGACTCAACATGTTTTGTGCTTTAACAGGACAGTGATGACCCTCTGGCCCACATCCACTTCACGGCTGAGGGGGAGGTTACCTTCAGATCCATCCTGTTTGTGCCCACTGCAGCTCCCCGTGGCCTGTTTGACGAGTATGGCTCCAAGAAGAACGACTACATCAAGGTATTTCCCTTGACTGTCTCCATTTTTAAGGCTTTGTATGTCCCTTTTATATAAGTAGAATCAGGTTTCCCTTAACTCTGTTTCTAAATTATTGTTTCTTTCTGTCACAGCTGTTTGTGAGGAGAGTTTTCATCACTGACGACTTCAACGACATGATGCCCAAGTACCTGAACTTCGTCAAGGGAATGGTGAGTGACGCTAACTCTATCTGAGACACAGGCATGTGCTAATATAAACCATTTGGTCTCTAATGAACATGTATTTTTCTAGGTTGACTCTGATGACCTTCCCCTGAATGTGTCAAGAGAGACTCTGCAGCAACACAAACTGCTCAAGGTGAGTTTCACATCTGATATGTATAAAACGCCATCTAAATACCAATTGTTTCTTCTTAATGTTAAAACACTTGATTTTATTGCTAATGTACATGGTCTTTGATTCTTAACTGACAACAATATTATTGATAAGCAGGCAGGAAAGGAACCTTATTTGTACAACACATTTCAAAACAAAGCTCAGTGTTTTACAGGAAGGAGAACTGGGAAGAGAGAACAAAGTAAACATTATGAAATAAAATGGTAAAGAATATCAAACAAAATGTAAAGGGAAAGTGACAGAAGATGGGATCCTTTCTGTCTCTTCAGGTTATCCGCAAGAAGCTGGTGCGCAAGTCTTTGGACATGATCAAGAAGATCGCAGAGGAGCATTACAACGAAAAGTTCTGGAAGGAGTTTGGAACCAACATCAAGCTGGGTGTCATTGAGGATCACTCCAACAGGACCCGTCTGGCCAAGCTGCTGCGCTTCCAGACCTCCAACAGCGATAAAGATGTGACCAGCCTGGAGCAATATGTGGAGCGCATGAAGGAGAAGCAGGACAAGATCTACTTCATGGCTGGTACCAGCAGGAAGGAGGTGAGCGGGTGTATTCCCATTGTTTTAGATTATGTCAACTGGCAGTTTAAACTGTCAAGTACAAGGCAGGCTGAAATTACACTTGGATGATGTCACATTTTTTTTATTTGATAGGCTGGCACTGATCATCTGTTCTGTTTTCCCTCTGCAGGCTGAGTCTTCTCCCTTCGTGGAGAATCTGCTGAAGAAGGGCTACGAGGTGGTCTACCTGACGGAGCCGGTGGATGAGTACTGCATCCAGGCACTGCCCGAGTTTGATGGAAAACGCTTCCAGAACGTCGCAAAGGAGGGTGTTAAATTTGACGAGAGTGACAAGACCAAGGAGAAGAGGGAGGCCCTGGAGAAGGAGTATGAACCTCTCACCACTTGGCTGAAGGAAAAGCCCCTAAAGGACATGGTAGATAACAATTTTCTAATATTCATGACGTGGGAAATAAACACCAGCCACAAGGGCAATACAATTTGTCCACAGCTGCTAAACTATGTCTGCTCCATCAGTCATATTATTTAATACGATGCTATCTGATCCACAGATTGAGAAGGCTGTCCTCTCTCAGAGGCTAACAAACTCCCCCTGCGCTTTGGTTGCCAGCCAATACGGCTGGTCAGGAAACATGGAGAGGATCATGAAGGCACAGGCCTACCAGACAGGAAAAGACATTTCCACAAAGTGAGTTATGATCCTGTGCTTTTCAGCAATGTTGATGCTCATTAACACCGTTTGTAAATTACAAATGTGGAACATGTTGTGGCCTGCCTGACTGTTTACTGAGCTCGTATGTTAATTCTGCTCCTCTCTCTTCAGCTATTATGCTAGCCAGAAGAAAACATTAGAAATCAACCCCAAACATCCTCTCATCAAGCAGATGCTTAACAAAGTCAATGTAAGTCTGGCCTCTGTCACTTCACTGTTTATACTAACTTTAATGATGCCAATAAATGTAATTCATAAAATCATTATAATGCTTTGGTAAAATGAAGCTAGAGTTGCTGTTTTTACCCCCAGAAATACATGTCAGTAGTAGGTTTCAGTGCAGCATTTTTTTGAACATGAAACGGACCAATCGGAGCAAACAACTGATCAATTTATTTCCCTTCATGTCAGGATGACGGCGAGGACCAGACCGCGTCAGATCTGGCCGTGGTTCTGTTTGAGACGGCCACTCTGCGCTCCGGCTACCATCTGGCTGACACAAAGGCTTATGGAGAAAGGATAGAGCGCATGCTCCGACTCAGCATGAATGTACCTCTGGACGAACAGGCAAGTTGATGCCAGCTGCCACATTTCTGTATTACTTTGGAAACCGTCATATAGCAAATGTGTCATGTCGAATTTCCTTTGCCACAGCCAGTGGACACATTATGCCTGCCTTGTTCAAACAGGGTTATTTCATTTCAGCTACACTTTTTTATTTTCTGTTAACATTTTAGCCATATCAACCTCCTTTAGGGTTCCCAGTTAGGTCATTTTAAGTGCATTCAGTGATGGTTAAAGATTGTTGGGGAGCTATGTTAAAAATGATGTGACTATTTTACAGATTGAGGAGGAGCCAGAGGAGGAGCCAGAGGAGGAGCCAGAGGAGGAGCAAGCCGAGGACGACGACTTTGAAGATAAAGAAGAAATTATTGATGACGAAGAAGACGAGGAAACGGTGAGAACGCTTGGAATTCTTTAGCATGTTGGCGATTTTAAACTAAAGCAATCAGACGCCAGAGTATTTGTTCTTTGGGCAGTTTCTTCATAACTTAAATGTTGTTCTCCTGCAGACAAAATCGGACAAAGATGAACTGTAAAGCACTGAATGAAGAGCATGAAACAATGGAGCTGGAATTGGATTAAGGTCTTGTTCCAGCACCACCGTGGTCAACATAATCATCATGGGTGGGGTCCCTGGGTTGGGTTTTTTAAGGCGAGCATTGTTTGTTTTTGTTTTATTTTTTATTACATTCCTCATGACTGTAAATTTGTTAATATTTAACTGACCTGTTTATGGAAAGAAGCGATCCTGTCTCTTGATCGAAATAAATGTTTCCTGGAAAAAGGACACGTGGTGTTTGTTTGGTGATGTTAACAATACACAAATTACTAAAAGGAGGAAAACAATATTATTTTGTGGATAAAGGTGACCGATTGTTTGTCTCACACACACACCAAACTCGATAAAGGGTGCGTCAAGCTATGTTAAAAACAAATGTCTCTCCATGAGCCCTTGAGTTTGTAAATCATGAAGTTCAGATTGCTAAAGGAATTGATATGCCAAGGTGAACTGATAAAACACTGAACCATACAAAAGCTTAAACGGAGAAAAGAAGCGGTTTATATCAACTCGGCCAAAAGGAGAAATTCTATTTCCTGCACAACCTAAAGCAATTTTCACACTGCTCACCTGAGGTGAAAACCTTGAATCAACCCGATGCCACAGAGTTGTGTTGAAACATTAAATATCCTTGGAAGTTTTCTCAAACTGCAGTAAACAATTCATCCGGTACCTCCACTCGGTTCCTTCTTCCATCCACTGTATACGACCTAAACAGGGAACGCGTTCAGCCTTGATGTCTCCTACTGTATATAATATATTACCCATGATGCCATGCTGCTGCCTGCCCTGACTCCCTGCTGGACCATTGCTGTGAGTCTCTTCACCTGATGCTATCCTAGCCGACGGAGAAAAAGCAGAGCTGTAAGTGTCCACTTTTCAATGTTGTGGCAAAAGCTTTATGGTAATAGTGACGTTCATGAACCACGCAGTGATACTTTTTTAAATACTTAAGGTCATCCTAAAGAAAGCTAATATGTCCCCGTAGTACCTGGGCTCTAACGAATCACTTACTGGGAGGAGGAAACTGATCAGACCAGGCGGGAAGGAAAGGTTGAGGCCTCAGAACATTTCTAAATGATTTATGGTTTCAGCAGAATGTGATTATGTTTACTTAGCATAATTTTCAGTCAATAATGCATCAAAATCAGGCAAAGCTAAATAAATGAGTTTCATCTCACTCAGGAAGTCGTAGCATATTTTTTATTAACACATTTGTAATAATGCTTGTCATTTCAGCCAACTTTATCATCTCTGCTGGCATAATACTAAAAAGAAAGATACATCATCTCTGCTCACTCGTGCAATGCTGAGATTTGACTGCAGAAATCTGGTGTTAAACCGATCACCTGGCAAACACCAGAAAAATGTATTAGCATTGATGTATGTAAAGAGAAAATATCATGTTTTATTTATTTTTAGCAATGTATTACAACACCATGCCCAGTAGGTGGCAGTCAACCACATCTTGGCAATATGAACGTCACTTTGGTGTGTTTATAAGAAAGACAAAAGTGTTAAGGTGTGACCGCCTGCAGCTACACTCATTGCCCATTTTATGTACAACTAATGCAACAATCCTGCAATAAATCCTCCATTCATGAATGTTAGAAATGTCAGACATATCTAATAATTTCTTCAAATTTCAGTTCATTTTAGTCAAACAATGCTAAAACTTAGAGTAGTTTTACAGTTTCTGACTGAATGCCATGTTAAATAAACAAGCTAAGAAACGCGCATGTCGTTTTAAAAGCTACTGTAGCAGTTTTATCTGCATTGTATTGCAATTCATTGCAAATAGCAGCTTGTACTGCACATTCATTATGAATAAAATAAACAAATGAAATCAGTCTTTATTGAAAGAGTTTAAGAACGGTTTTTATTCAACTGTATTGTCACTTTGGAAGCTGTGTCTTGTGTTATGCTGCAGGTGGTTCTACCGTTTGGCTCACTTCATAGACCAAATAGGAACAAACCAAAATGGAACACAATCTTCATGAGGGTAGTATTTGTTTTATTGGAGTCATTTGTTTCAGCTAAACTGAATATTTAACTGAATAAATATTCTTACGTCATAAACATGTTGTACTGTGTAAAATACAGAGCCTGATTCCAAATGTAAATAGAGGCAAATTCCTTCTTGTATATACAGTAAACCACACACTTGACTATTCATTCTTTCCTTATTACATTTTTCAAAATGACAATGACAATATTGACTATTCAGATTTCATAGCTGCAAGCTCCATTGATCTGTTAATTAAGAAGCAAACACTCTTCAGGATATACGCTTCAGAGAACAGTGCTGATTCCTGCTTGTTCTCTAACAACGGTCTCTGATGTATTCTACCATGATGCACACATCCAAATAAAAGGTTTTGAACGGTAAGTTTGGGAGCTAGCAGCTAAGCAGCAGCTCTCACTCCGCAGGCTCCCATATGTTCGTCTGAGTGAGAAAATGTTGTGCTTTCTTAATAAAGAGCGACAGATATGGGCCAAAGCAGGGGGAAGGGTCTCGTAGCCGAGCCGCAGAGGGCTGGCGACCATGGCAGATAATAGCTGTGCTCTTTTGGTAGAGTAATTCCCTGCTGCTAACCTGTATAATGATTTCTCCATCTCCTTTTGCCCTTTGCTCTTTTACAAATTCCGACACAGGATGATAATCCCTACAAAGTGCCACATGGGATTTTTTTCCTTCTTTTTCCTTTTTAAATATGGCTCAATCTGCTCCACTATTTCTTCTTAAGATAAATATTTGTCAATTCCGTGTTCACCATCATGAGCATATGCTGTTTATGTAATCTTTCTCTCCTTATGTGCTGTTCTATTTTTCCCTGATTAGCTGAATCATGTTTAAAGTTGAGGAGTAACAGTTGAGAGTTACCACATTTACAGGTTTACATTATGGGACATGAATTACAGAAATTACACAATTTGGCTCTATTGTGAGAAAGTGTAAAGGAAGGGCTCAAAGTGTTCTCCTTAACTCATAATTACTCAGTATTTTTTAAACCCAAATGACCGCAACGCTTGTCACAGCTTTTCCATGTCAAACACTCACTAGATGTCCATATGAAGTGTGTTGACTGTTGTGTTTTAATTCATAATCCGGTTTATTGTAATAGGTTTTCACATACAAGGACATTGCCTTGGTGTAATTGGAGCTTTCTTGCGGAATACAATATTTGCCTGGGAGTCACAATGTTCTCAAAGGTCCCATGACATTAGAATATGCATCAGATGTATTAATTTATCTCCCTCTGGAACAAGAAACAGGGCCTTAACTGCTGGTGCTATTAAAGGCACAGTCCCTCTACAATGAGCCTTTGTCTTATACATGTAATTAGAAATTAAGCTATATCAGTAAACATGCAAGACTGATTTTCACTGAACATTCCAGTGGTTTTAATATTTAAATGTTTAAGCTTATTGTAAATGAATGATCATATTTATTCATCTATAATGGCACCATTGTATATTAAGCAAATACTATTCTGCTGTATTTATTAAAACATTTCTATCTTATATCTGACTATTTAATTCATCAGATTTTTGAATATTGATCTATGATGGCACCTTTGAGTGTTTTGCTGTATTTCTTAGATTTGTCTGTATTCTATATTCATCCATTCAGTGAGGCATTATCTGTGAAAAATAAACATGACACCCAAAAAAGAATCCTACTGGACATCAGACATAATACGGACGGGCATCCGAGATCTCATCTCTCAGTGAAAATCGATCTCTGACTGATCCACCCGAGGGTTTCTCTCTCCCATCATTTGTATTTTGCGACTGACTGCATCTTCTGCGCTGCTGCTGCTGCTCATACGCAATCCCTGGATAGGTGGTTGCCATGGATTCCTGGGTCACATGCGTGGGTTTCCTGTAGCCAGAAGCAGCAGAAGAAGAAGAAGAAGATGCTTGGACGAGAAATCCAGAGCCATTTTCATTCAAGAAAAATAGAGGTTTCGCTGTGGATGCTGACTGGGTGGACCGACTACACCCGTCTGCGGATTTAAGCTTTTTTTTCCCTCCCTCCCTCATCTCAGCTGTGTGCTTTTTTGATTATTTCAAATTCGCAGCAAACCGGTTTTGTTCACATTCATAGACTGATAATAGGAATGAGTATAGAAATTCCTGAAGGACTGACGGAGCTGTTACAGAGCTTTACCGTGGAAGTGTTGAGGAATCAGCCCAGGGATTTGCTCGAGTTTGCGTTACAGTACTTCACCCAGCTGAAGGAAAGTGAGACCAGAGAGGCCTCATTTGGCAATGACCAAAATTCGGCACCAAGACCCGGAAAAGCGGTCAATTTCATTGACGAAGCCATGCAGATCGATTCGGAAAACGGAGAGGAGGACGACGACGATGACGAGGAATTCATAGGTAGGCAAAACACATTTTTTGTTGTTGCTGTGAAGCCCTGCGCTGTGTGTCAGGAGGACAAAGTGGCAGCGGAATGGGCTTAATTTGTTTCGAAAAATGAGCATGTGTGCACGGCTTGTGTCCAGTGGGAGAGAAAGAGACGCTCATTGAGCGCAGTGATGCTCCAGCGCTCGCCACCTTGCATCCGCCACCGCGCTGTCATTTACCATATATGGTCACGGAGGCTCGAATGCTGCTTTAATGATGAAGGTGTCTTGGTGTCTTCCTCCGAGCAGACACGTTTTTCCATGTGATAAGGGACAGCATTAAGGCACAGCAGCTGCAGATCAAAAGGGCTGTGTGTGTGTGTGTGTGTGTGTGTGTGTGTGTGTTTTGTAGACGGACCCCTGCACCTCTATAGGTCATTTGAACGTTTTCAGTTTCAGGTGCAGGCCTGATGGGCCTACCCTGATTATGTGTCAAAGCAGATACATGGAGAAAACCTAACCTCTGCTATGATGCAAGCAATGCAAAATGTGACTTCCACCGCCCTAGACTCATTTGTGCTTCCTAGCTGTGGTCATATTTCACAGAATGGCCGGTGCAGTGCATGGTGCCATACGGTGCAGCAAGTAGCATAGCAACCCAGAGCTCTGACACAGCATCCCAATGAGTGGTGGGGTCTGCACGGCTGTCTGCAATGGTTACATAAGGACAAATACACCATATGCAGTCATTAAAACGAACTATTGTTGCATTTTTGGGTCAAGATTACGCCCCATCACACCTCCAGTGCCTTAATGCTATGCCACTGAGCCTCCTCGGACAACACTGTTCACTATGTATATTTCATAGCCAGACTATTATGTTGGAGCTTAGCTTTGTGTTTTACATTTGAATTGTTTTGTCATTCAAATTTGATTCAAGCGCAGCACTTCAAAGCAGCTGTCCTTATTCAGGTTTTACCCGAATGAATATGGCTCCTTAATGAGCACAGGACTACTCCACTACTCATGCAGGCCTACTATGTAGAGCGCAGTGCTTTAACATAACCCCTTTCCAGTAATGACTCTGTCTCTGTGAGATAGGTTTATGTTATAATGAATTCTAACCTGTTGATATCTACCTTTTATGCTTTTGCAGCCCCGGTAATAAACAGATTCATCAGAAGAGCATCAGGTGAGTTGTCATCCTGACTTTTAAGTCTGTTCTGCCAAAAGGAAAGATCTGGAGAATGTCAATGCTGGAAACATGTCAAACTTCTTTGACACCTGAATACTGAGCCTACGTCAGATTTAATCCAGTTTGAACATTTTTTTTCCGTCTGTCTTTTCTCAACGTCCTTTGCTTAAAATAAAATAGTGTTGATTTATTAGAGTTCGTGAAACCACTTGTCTCAAGCCTGGTTAATAATGCCAGTGAGTGACGTGGGTGGGGAGATGAGGGGAAGTGCTACTCCTATTAATAATAATATCTTGCTAGTAATAATAGTAACATGATAGCATCGGACTGGTTTATCTGCGTGTTTGACAATCTGAATGGAAAGTATGAGCAAGTGAAAGTATTCAGTAACACTTTTTCTACCTTTTATCACTTAATTTGGGAAATCATTCTCAACATATATCAGACTAAACATCAAACCAAAGGCACGGCGAGGGAAATGTATTTATATGGCGCATTTCATACACAGCGGCCACCCAAAGGGCTTTACAGATTACACAATTAACACATGGTTAACACATACAATAAAAGCAAGCAAACAAAAACACACACTGTTAAAACACAAAAAGGAAATGCGGTATGACTAGAACTACTACTACTATATCAAGCGTCTTTGAGTACTTAGAAAAGCGCTATATAAAATTAAAGTATTATTAATATTATAACCCACTATTTAAGACCAAAATAAACGTATTGCATGAAACTGCTGACTCTTCCCTAGGATTTGGCTTTTGTTGTCAGACTGGAATGAAAGTTGTGTTGCTGAATATGATTCTTCTTCTTCTGTGGTAGTGCGTGTCTAGCTCATTAATTTGTTGATCTCTGTCATGCAGTGTGTGCTGAAGCGTTCAATCCTGATGAAGATGATGAGGATAAAGAGCCATGGGTAAACCGTGTTTCCTAAGATTCAGTCTTAACAATGGAAGTCGATTTTTGTTTGAATTGTAAGACCCGCGCTTCAACTTGCAGGTCACCCACCCCAAAACCGATGAGCAGAGACGGAGACTACAGGAATCATGTTGGGACATTCTTCTGTTCAAGAATTTGGATCAGGTGAGCGGATCATTCCATAAGCACTCTGTACTCCTCTGGTTTGTGCTCTGCCATCTCTGAAATTACACAAAGGGGGAACTTGGCCTGTGGCCAGCAGCTTTTTGCCACAGCTCAGTACACTATGCATGATTTGGAAATATGGTTATTTTCAAGTAGCTGAAACGGCACACTATGTGGATTCTGCATGATTGTTTCAACACTTGAAATTCACATATTTGATTGATATTTCACACCATCGCAGGAAGAGATGTCTCAGGTGTTGGATGCAATGTTTGAGAAGTTCTGCACTGAAGGGGAGCACATCATTGATCAAGATGATGATGGGGACAACTTTTATGTTCTTGAAAGGTGATCTTTCATGTGGCTTCCACAACATGGCTTACTCATCTTTTTTTTTTTTTATCAGATCATTGATTGTTATATATAACTTTAAAAAAATACTGCCTTCAAATAAATGTTTCCTGCGAACATAAGATTGCAGGACACGCCATTATTGCTGACGTGTATATATTTTCTCTCATAGTATGTTTTTCCTTTGTGTTTTCATTCAGTGGAACGTTTAACATTTTCGTGAAGGTTGATGGCACAGACAAGCTGGTAGGCTGCTATGACAACCGAGGCAGCTTTGGAGAACTGGCGCTGATGTACAACACCCCCAGGGCAGCCACAATAATCGCCACCTCGCCTGGAGCCCTTTGGTGCCTAGTGAGTGAACCATTAAATCCTCATGTGAGAGAGAGCGTGCTCAGGTTTTCATGACAAATCAATGTGTATAATAAACCATGTTGGTCAACTTAATTGCTGTCTATAAGCATTTTTTTTCTTCATATAAATGTATAAATACAACTAAGGTCAGTCGTCAGGATTTACAGTAAATATCCAGGTTGTCTGGAAGTGTTAGCACTATTGGTGAGATCATGTAGTCTGACTGAAATAACAGACTGTATATACAACCCACTGAAAAAAGAAGAAGAAAAAAGCGAGAGAGCGCTAATTGTGCCCCTGGATATGATTTTTTTCTTTTTATTTATTATGTTTTATTAATGCGTAGATTAAAGCTAATGAATGTGTGAACTGAATATGAAAAAATACAATCCAGGCCTATACAAAAATAAAATTGCATCCCATTCAGATCATATCAGACAAACATGGCTCAATAGTTGTGTCTGTTTTAGCACGTATGCACCTCAGAGGAACTTGAGTAGTTGAGTACTCAAAATGTTATAAATTATTAAAATTGTGAAAATTGGGCATGTCAACACTATCATGGAGAAGACAATGGTCAAGTTGAAAGCAATACAAGGTGTATTCCTGCACTACTTTATTATTTATATAATAATTAGATCAAACTAACTAAGTTGTGTCCAGAACAGCTATTTCCAATATGCGAAGCAGCCTGTTCATTAATGACTCAGCTAGGGTCGTGTCCTTAAACTGTTGATAACAGCTTTGTTATGTCATCTGTGAGCGGACGGGCAGGTTGCAGCTGTATCCACTTGCGTACTTGTTGTGCGTGTTTGACTCAGTGAACAAGCAGCCTGTCCTGCTCAGGCGATAGTCCCCTGAGGTCGAGGAGGGACAGTGAATCCTGAAATGCCACTGAGCAAAACGGCAGTTTCAATTAGAGTCTCATTTAGGTCTGAACTTTAAGTTGTATGCAGTTAACTTTGTGGCAGCCTGGTAGGATATGTTAAAGCTCCAGTGCGCTACGTCCTAGGGCCTGGGACTGACTCTAGTGACCACTTTACCACGATGTTAGAGCCCACTTTACCACGATGTTAGAGCCTTGTTTAGGGAGCTTTCTCCCCCGCTGGACGGCGCTGGAGTCAACTGCCTTTGTTTCCCACAGCAGCTTTGTTTCAGACCGCCACCTAGTGGGGCGCAGAGGGAGTGCCAAATGGTTCAATTAAATGTAAAACGTTTTTTTGTTTTATATACATCAAAATGCAAAGAATTAAAATTGAATAGCACCATCCCAACCACAACACATATTGTTTATTTTGCCAATGTGAGCTAGCTATCGTTCCCTTGGATGCAGTGACACACACAAAAAGTGGTGGTTGTGGGTATTGATGTGGGTATTTAAGTCAGGATATTTATTTTGGTCCTTACAGCTGACAATGGCATAATGCCCCCCTTTTTTCTTTTTTTTTAAGAGCAGCACGGTGACATGAACACATGCCTGCTGCTGCTTGAACTACAAGATGTTGTTTCCTATGAGTTATTATTTGGTGAAAGGGTGAACGAGAATTGCAGGGAGTTTTACTACCCAGCCAGCTTGCCTTTTAAAGAGGGCAGGGCAAATGAGCACACCATTAAAATGTATGGCGATGCCAGACTTTCTGCTCATCTGGGATTCTTTCTCCATCATGTGTATTAGGAGTCAACAAACATAAATAACATCTAACTGGAAGAGAAAGGAGAGCGGCATTTGATTTAAAAAAACCAAACAGGGATGCCTTTAAACGTGAACCTGAATGTTTTCCTGTTCTTTAAATCTGTGTTTCAGGATCGTTTGACATTCAGGAGGATTATAGTGAAGAACAATGCCAAGAAACGGAGGCTGTATGAGGCATTCATGGAAACGCTACCACTGCTTACATCTTTAGAGGTAAGCTTAGCTTTGTCCTCCAGTGTGAAGAAAGTGCAGTGTGCATATAAAACCACTGTTAACCAAACATCCTTTCATCCACAGCTCTCAGAGAGAATGAAGGTAGTGGACGTAATATCCACCAAGATTTACAGCGATTCACAGCAGATTATTGCCCAGGTGACTAAACTCTTCATGATCTGTTCTTGAATTGATCATTCTGCTGTGGTGGAGCATTTATAAACTCCGAGTTGCATATTTTTGTGCTTTGATTTACAGGGTGATTCAGCAGATTGCTTCTACATTGTTGAGTCTGGCCAAGTTAGAATCACCATGAAGAGAAGCAGGGTATGTTTGCCCAGTCTACCTTTTTAATTGTTAAGTTTAAAAAGTGTGTATGTTAATAGTGTGCATTTCTTTTTTCCCAGACGAAAAAAGACCAGGAGGATGAGGAGGTGGATATCGCCACATGCACGAGGGGCCAGTATTTTGGGGAGCTGGCGCTGGTCACAAACAAGCCCAGAGCCGCATCAGCATATGCTGTGGGAAGTGTCAAATGCTTAGGTATATTTTGAGCATTTTTATGATCATTCATATTATGTCTGGCACATACATTTTTCAGTACACCACTGTCTACTTTACAGTATTCTCTTGAACTCTCCTTATATGATGTCCTCTTTTTATTTATTTATTTGTCAGCTATGGACGTCCAAGCCTTTGAGAGATTGCTGGGCCCTTGCATGGACATCATGAAGAGAAACATAGCTAACTATGAGGAGCAGCTGGTGACCCTGTTTGGAAGTAGCACTGAGATTGAGCAACAAAGTGCATGAGACAGCTCTAATGGACCATGAATCGGTGGATGAAAAACAAAAAAAACGAGGCTTGTATGGATGTTTGTCCCCATAATCACATAAACAGATTTTTCTTACAAATGTGAATATCCACTATAACATTTGTGTGTCAGATATACAAACAGACTACGCCAGAATCCCATATGAGATATATATATAGGTTCATTTTAGCAGACTTGAAAGTAAAGTAAGCTAAAGCAGAGTTGCTTCAAGCCAGATTGAATTAGATTAGTCACGACTCTCACCTTAAAAATGTAAGCGTACATTTTACTCGTCAGTGTCCGATGCATTAATTGTTTGTATATTGAACACTTTTGTTAACGCTCACCTTTTCTCCACAGTGTTAGTTACACCTACAGTATAATATCGTTTGTACATTTCTAAACATTGTTTGTTAAGATCAGATGCCAAAGCTCATTTCTTACTGGATAATCGTGAGCCAATATGTCACAATCTCTTGTCATTTTGGCAAGAGCACTAGCATTGGCAGCATGGGTACAAAGGTGCCCCAACATGAAAAGGATTAACAATTTGTAAAAGAAGTTGATTTGATAACATATTTCAGATATTGATCACAACAGAATGTAGACTTGGCAGTACTTTGACATTTTTACAAAATGCATTTTTGTTTATCATACGATTTAATCCCTTGAACGAATGTTCATATACTGTATATCATTGGTAAGTGTGTGTGTGGCTGTTAGCCTAATACTATGCTTTTGCAAAAAAACAAACTTCAGAGAGATAGCTGATAGTTTTGTATGAATATACCACACATTGCTGTACAATTTGAAACTGAATATTTACTGTTATTATATAGGCCCAGCTTTAATTTAATAAGTTGCCCCATTAGACTGTAGTCATTATAGGCAGTGTCTTGAAACTATTGATTCTCCTGTGTTTTAATGTACAATTTAAGTCAAATAGTTTTTGTGTTAGTGAAACATACGTTATGATTATGACACCCATTATTGCTGTCTACCTCTGCCAACAACGTATACTGTTTGGATACACATATTCTGATGTTTCCTCTCAACAGGAATCTAAAGTGGGTCTTCTCTGTATCTCTTCTCTATCTTTTTAAGATTAATAATTGAAGTCTTCTGTATTTTGTCTGTGGTTTACTGCAGCTTACACTGGTAGAGCTGGTTTAACATTTAAACACTCTTAATTTACCCCACCCCTTGTGCAGGTAGTGCTGGTACTTTTTTGAAGGCAAACCCATAATACTGGATGAAAGTACTGGATGTTTCACTTTTCATGTCAATAAAGAACATTTTTATATCTGTGTGCCATGCTGTTATTTGTGACAATAATGGAATAGCACACTTTTGAAGCTTTTCATTCACTCATTCGCCATTCATTCATTCATTCATTATTCATACTGTCGTTCGTTCATTCACAAGATTTTGTAGTAAAGAGTTAAACTCATGATTTATTGACAAAGGAGAAGACAAATAATCCACGCATTATCTAGAAAGCAGCGTGATATAGATAGACAACGTGAGTGTAGCTGTAGTGGCAACATTGCAAATGAAAAATAGTCATGTATTGTTCCTGTTATTGCCAATCAGCTGTTACTGGGTAGTAACAGCCAGTACTTTCATCCAACCATACGGTGATCAACAAACTAGAGCCCGCCTCCAACATGTTCCTCAACACCCTAGACCAATGGAATGCTCGGATTCTCATGACTGACCTTCTCCTACACCAATAGGAGGCTTTCTCTGGGAAACATTCATCCCCACCCCTCGAGTGAATGCCAGAGAGTTTCTTGATGGCGACAGGTTTGGTAAGTGTGAAGTTGACTTCGGTTTTATTCGAATAAACAAAAGGTTCAAACACATATTTAACTTGAGCGTCGTGTGATCCGCGTCTTTGCCGTGCTAACGTGGCGTTTTAGCGGGGCTGTCACGCGTTTTATTCGAAGTCCAACGCCAGTGTGCTCGACAATGTTTTTTTTTTTTTTTTTTTTTTTGCTGTGACGCTTGTTGTTTTGGTGATAACGAGCCCGTCCGACCGCAGTTTTTGTGCATCGAATAACGTCTTTCATTTTGGTCAAATCTGCTGTGAAATGCCGTGAAAAGGCCTCTCTGGGGTTCAGTGTCATTCATTTCCAACGGAGCAGAAGGTTGCGTCATGCCTCAACTTGTTGACATTCTTTTGTTTACAGTGTTGAAACCGACCGCCTCTGGGTTTCAGCCGAGGACACTGCTGCTACTTTTGAGGGGTGGGGGGGAACATTACTGTTAGGCCCGAGTATGTAAAACTGTCTTTGGGGCACGATGGTACTTTTGAAAGGTCTATTAACGGGATGTCATTGGTATACATCCGCGTTTACGAAGTCAGCACATCGGTTTCTCAGCGCATGCAGCGAGTCGTGCTAAACGCTAATAAGCATCAAGCTGTCCTCGTTATTGTAAACTGATTGATTTGATTCATTCAGCTTCATTTCTATTTTAAATAAATACAAAAAAAATGACGTTGCGTGTCCTCAAGCACCGAGTTGTGTTCACATCTGGATATACTATTTGACTATAATTTTCAGCGTGTTTTCGAGCCTCCATATGGCACTTTTCAAAACGAATTCCAGCTATTTTTTTTAAAACTTTTGCTACGCAGTCGAATGAATGGGCTCTGGTACGCATGCGCCAAAGTTAAGTTTATAAACAAGGCCTCCACGCAGCGGGTCACATGACTCGTCACAGAGGTATACTGTCGATCCAGAGACAAAGGATTCCCTCTATGCTGCCTACCTGTTCCATCTTATTGATGTCAAGCGTGACACGTCTTGAGATTATTACATACTATCCTGGTTTATGTTTTTATTTCCCGTGGTCAGAATAATTTTACCGATTATGAGTATAATTAAAGGCTCATAATGTCATAATGAAACCGCATTAAACAAAAGGCATACCACCACTATGTATGCAATTACAAAGGATCCGTTTTAATTTAAATGACTTGCTTGTGAAACCTCTGATTTTGTCCCTTTTTTTTGTTTTGCATAAAACCAGCAGATGTGGCAGCGGAAACATTAAGCCTATTTTTGAAGAAGAAGAAAAAAGGAAATAGCAGAACATTGTGAACATGGACGAGTCTTTTGATCTACTCAAGTGCAACGAGGACCTGCCTTCCTCACCTGGGTGCCACATGGATTATGGTAAAAATCCTACACCAGCAATCACATTATATATTGAAGTAAACTGAGCTCTTTCCACATACTAATTATGGATGTAATATCCATAATTGTTGACTTCTCCCCAGATGACATGCCAGAGCTGCAGGAGGTGGAGGAGGACCAGAGGTCTCCAGGGTTATTTCAGGTTGGAGCAGGAGTGTCTCACCAGCAGCTCAGCTGCTCCCCACGCACCAACTGGCTCACTGAGCTGGCCAACATCGCCACCAGTCCTCAGAGCTCCCTGCTGAAGAGCGCACCACATAAGAGGTTTGTACCAAGACGGACTAACATGAAAATAAACAAAGTCCGATGAGTTCATATAAGGATAGGAATTCAGTAAGAATATGGCACACTAGTACCACTGGGGGCGTATTCCACAAAGCGGCAAGGGAAGGTTCGCCAGTATCAATACATAACTTGTATCATGAGTTATCTTCTTCTTCTTTTTTTGCAGTTATTGAAGTGAATGGCTCATTATATTTACATCGTTACAACCAGGATATCGGCAAAATCAATTCACCCTAAACCTGGCTAACTAACATTTGCATTGTGGAATACCCCTGTTGGTGCTAAACAAGATGATTACATTCAGCTACATATCACTTGTACTTTACTAAAGAATATCACCAATGACCATTATATGACCTTGAAATATATTTTACATTTACATTTTTTTTCTTCTCCAGATCATCTCCAGTCCACATATTTGGCACCAATAATAGTTTACATTCTTACGCCCGTCCCCCATTAGCCAGTAGCGCACCCAGCCCGTCCAGAGGCCACCTCAGGGAGCGCCGGCGTACCAGGGTAACCTTTCATTTACAACCTCAACATTTTGAAAAGCTAAGAATCACCCATTCCTTGAGACTCAGTGATTCTTTCCTAGTACATTCTGTTTGACAATATATACTGAAATCAGTGATTTGTTTTACTGATGCCATTGTAAGATGTGTTTTTATTCTTTCCAACAGGCCAGCAGTGAATCGGAGTCTGGAGTTTTCTCAATGTCCTCATCTTTTTCTGACGACGAAGACATGGCCTGGTCTCACTCTTGGCCCTCCACAGCCTGGCATTGCTTCCTTAAAGGTGCATACATACACACTCATGTACATGCTGTATGTATCCACCGCTGCACATGCAGACACTTGCACCTCGCTCACACATGTTGAAGTGAAACCTGAGCTTTCTGAAGAATGTCCTGAAAAGAAAACATGGTGTTGAAAATGATGCCTCGTGGCTTCAAGGCAAAATCTGCAGTCTATATAAAGTCAGTCATTCGTGTTTTCTTGAATCTATAAATGTTTATCAGTAAATTGGAAACAAACATATGAAATGCACCATTTTATTATCAACAAATATGAATTGAGAAACACACAAAAAAAAAACTTATCTGAAATGTTTTTGAATAGACCTGTATTAAAATGGTCAACGCAGTTCTGATTGGCTGCTTAATTATTAACAAGACTGATAGGTGCTGACACTGTTCACACTTTTCTGAAAGGATCCTCCTTTTACAACCGGAATGAGCAGGAGTTACAAACATTTTAAAAGAAATTCTGACCTCGGGTGTCCAAACAGCAGTATTGCATCCAAGCGTATTCTTCTCAATAACAACACACATCTGCTTATTCATCATGTCACACGGTTGTGTTGATATTCAGGAACTCGCCTGCGCTTCCATCGAGGTCCTAATGTGGAGTGGCAGGACGCTGATGAACTTGGAGATTCTGATGATGAGTCAGACGATGAAACCATGATGCCGTCCACCTTCTCTCTTAAGGTAGGCAACACATATTAGAATATTTAACATGCAATATTCTGGAATACTTTCCTGGTGTGTACACGTTATGGTTAGTGTTGCTGCATTGCTGACTAGATAGGTGCATGATTCAGTGTAATGTCAGTAGCCATAACAATTGCTTGTAATGGCCACCAGGTGGCAGCCAGGCTAACAGAAGAGGTACAGAAAGTGAGTAACTGAGTGCATGAATGAAACATACAGTTTAACATCCTTGGTGACTCACTAGTGGCCTCATGTAATGTCTTAGAAACCACGTTTCCAGGCAATCAGGCTCCAAGTTGGTTTTGGTAGTGTATTCAACGACCTCATCTTGCTGGATGAGTCAATCGACTCCTCTTATCGGTCTTTTGCTTCATTTACAGAGATACGGTTCAGAGGGTCTGAAGTTGGTGAGCCACGAAGAGACCGTATCTTTCGGCCAGGCAGTTCTTAAACTGACCTTTGACCCTGGCTCAACTGATGACGGCTTTTTAACAGCCGAATGCCGATTGGATCACCCATTTTTTGTCAAAAATAAAGGTAAAACAAAACATTTCTTTGTTTAATTCTGTTCAAAATATGGACAAAATATTGTGTTCTCTCTTAAAAAAACATAACATAACAACATATCAGCTTTGCTGGCAAGAAACAGAAGCAAAATTAAAGTGGTGTTTGCCAACAGAAGCTTCCACTGACCAAATGTTGTTTGCCCGATCAAAAATGCTAAAATTATATATTTTTTCTTTGTATAAACAGCTTAATTTACCATCTGTGTTTTTCAGGTTGGTCTTCCTTTTATCCAAGTCTTACCGTGGTGCACCATGGGATTCCTTGCTATGAGATGCAGTTGGGGAATGTGTGCCTGCCACCAAGCCACCCAGAAGCCATAAACTGTGACGACTCTGTCGTCTTTGACACTTTCAGAAGGTACACGCCTGTAACTACAGCGATCATGCGTTGTGTAATGAAGAGACTTAAAGTGTCTATAAGTGATATTTAATATTAAAATGTATTAGATATCAATGTGAAAGGGGTCGCTCGCTATGATGAATCTACATGTACATAGAATGATCGGCTTTACTCGATAGAAAGCTTCAAGGTGAAGGATCTGTAGAGTCGGATACATTTGTGTTCCTCTCTGAGGCCAAATTGTGATTTTGGGCTATCCAAAATACATTTAATTTAATTCTTGAGCAGACGCATATGCTCCAAAGATGCAGCCCAACTTTTTCAAAATGTTTAATAATATTAAGCATATGTCCTTGTACACTGCACTAAAGACGGGTATTTCTAATCTCATCACCTGAATCATCATCTTGTTAAATGTTTTTTAAATTTGATTTGCATAACTAAATTATACTGCACACAAAAAGTAAAAGTGTTGTTCCTTTATCTATATATTACCTTTTTTAAATATAAAAAAAGTTTGGTATTTTAAAAACGAAATATTCTGTTTTATAAATGTGTTGTTGCATCTATTCATCATATGGCATTTGTGCAATCATCTACTTGTATTATTGATTATTATTTTTACAATGAGAGAAATTAAAGGTCTACCTTTCAGTGCAGCAGAATTGTGAAGTAACAAGATTACTGTCTGTTACAAACACATGTTCGCACATAGGAAAACAAAAAAATGCAAATGAAATGCGATATCAAAGTCTGTCTCTTTTCCTTCTTTCCTTTTGCAGTTATGACTTCACCCCACTAGACTCCTCTGCAGTGTATGTTCTCAGCAGCATGGCTCGCCAGCGCAAGACCTCCCTGTCTAGCGTCGGTCCAGACTGTGATAAACTTGAGCGCTCTGGCTCACCACAATCCTCTACTGGCAAATCAAACAAGAGCCAAACCTCAGGGACCGCCATTGTTGCCACGCCTACAAAATGCAAGCGGCCAATGAATGCCTTCATGCTCTTCGCCAAGAAGTACCGAGTGGAGTACACACATATGTATCCTGGGAAGGACAACAGGTACGCAACACTCAATGAGATCCAGTCATGGCCCTCATTCATACTGTTTTGCCATGCAGAATTATCTAATTTAGGTTAATTATTTTTGTATATTACTGTGTCACATCTTAAAGCCTTAGTCTGGATGTGTAACGTGCATAGTAGCATGATGACATACGCTAGAATAATGACATCTCTTTTCCCAAACACACTGCGTTAGTGTTTCTAGTGTTTAGAGCGGAAGTGTAATATGGCCGTACCATTTACAACACAGTCTCATTTTGTGATTAACGCGTCAGTTTATGAAGCAGAGTTACTGTTATAGAATAAGGGTAGAGGCGGCATGGTGTGCATTGTTTAAAAACAGAGACACTCTTAGCGCTGAATGTTACTCAGTCGACCTGGATAGAGCGGTTGAGGACAGAGCTACAGATTAAAAGTCCACAACATCATATGTGGAGCTTTGTAGTTTGACGCAAAGACAATGCCTTATGAACTTATAAGACCCCAAGTGTAAGGATAAAGTTACACAGTCACTGTTGTTACGTGCGGTAGCAAAACTGAATGAATATTAGTTTCTCCTCCTGAAGACCCACCATTAATAGTCCAAGGGCAATGCATCTATCTCCAAAAGAGAACTGGACCTGGATTTATTCAGCAATGGATCTCCTAGCCGGTGTGGTTTCCACTGCACGAGAGATGAAATACCCCTGTTGCTAAATCTAGATAATATTAAATTTTTTTTGTGTTGTTTTTCTTTCAAACTAAATCACTCTTGCGTAGGAGCATCGTCCAGCTTCGCCTCAGTTTAATTATATTTTCTTGGACCATTAAACATGTTTATTTCTTTTACAAGTCAATTTATCATTTAAAGCCACAGATCCCAGTTTCAGCTCCTGATGTTGGCATCCCTGCTTTAAGTAGCCAGCGGCTAAACTGATAAAATGTTTCACGATATGACACTTTTTATAACCTAATAATGTTTTCATGGCGTTTTTTAAGGCTTACTCTATGACAAAAAACAAATTATGCCTATTGATGATATATTTCATATATGTGTGACATACTATACTATGACATTTTTGTTACATACTATAACTTAGACATTTTTATGGAATAATGCACTGACTTTTTTGCACTTTGTTTTGGCAGACTATACTATGACATTTAACTTCTTAAAAACCCTTGAACCCCTAAGGGGTCTAGACCTCTTTTTCCCTGTGTTTGAGTCGTCGTAGGAACCCCAAATGAATTCCAATACTTCTGTTTATTGTATGTATTTGTTCAGTAAAGTCTTGGGGGGAAAAAGATATTTTAAATCATAACTATAAACATTCAGCATGAGTATGAGCAAGGTGTATCAAAAAGGACTCCTCGAGAGTACCCGAGTTTAAAAAAAAGTATTGTTCGGTGCCGTAACAACAGCCCACAGACTAATAGTGCACCTTTTTAGAAAGATTAAGACCTAAAGCAACAATTAACACAATCCAGGAAAGCATTGTCATGTTAGGAAGCATATTCAGTCAAAAAAAACAACTTGTTTTTCTGTTCAAAAATGGAAAAATTACCCACTTTGTGCCAAGACAGTGTCTCATCTAGTCGACCATAGTATCAAAATGATCAGCTGTTTCCGCATGTGCCGTATGACAATGTCTACGCAGCGGTGATGGACCAATGAGACCATAGGATTTTTAATCGCCTGTGGCGAAAAAAATAAATGTAGAGATATTAATAGGGGGTTTGTAAGGATATGGATTGCTTTATTAGACTCCCAAAGGCCCGTACGGTTACAGGGGTGTGTCTTTGACTGAAATCCAACATTGTAAGGGGTACTTATAAAGGTTTTAGTTAAACATTTCAATTGCCACGGCAAGTTCGGGAGTTTACGTAAATAATTAAACTTAACGACCACAGCCCTCATCTCACAAGAGTTACGGTATTTTAGCAATTTAAAGGAATTTAATTGACCTTGTGGTTGCGGAGATATGCAAGGTGCCGTTTTTAAAACACACTTTTTTATTTCACGGAAAAAGAGGCGAAACGGGGGCGGTGCTGAACAGGCATATTATACTAAACATACGTTTTCTTTGCATACTATAATATAACTGTCTGACATTTTCATTACTTTTGTGACATTTTTTATGATAAACTATACTGTGACGTTTTTAGGATTTTTCATGGCATACTATGCCAACTAAGATGTTTACTATTTATTTTATTTATTTACATTATTTATTAATTTTTCACGACATACCAACATACT
Organism: Myoxocephalus aenaeus; assembly: GCA_038501785.1. Taxonomy (NCBI): domain Eukaryota; kingdom Metazoa; phylum Chordata; class Actinopteri; order Perciformes; family Cottidae; genus Myoxocephalus; species Myoxocephalus aenaeus. The sequence goes on along the minus strand of JBAMJR010000350.1, from coordinate 15,857,806 downwards.
ATACTATACATTTCAGCCCACTATCACATAGCTTACTACGACTTTAATGAAACCGTTTTAAACATACTATACTATATCCTTTTCTGACATTTTGAATGACATACTATGAAGAATATTATGACTTTTTAACGTGACATTTTATTGAATATTACTATACTTTGGGATTTTTTGGCGACATTTGGATGGCATACAATACTATTACTTTTTCATTACTTGTTTCATTGCATACTATACTATGCCAATTTGTATGACTTTTAATTATATACTATACCATGATTTTCTCCAGGAATTCTTTCACGACATATATACTGACTTTCAATTTAATCTTTATAACACACTTTATGACTTCATGGCATATACACTATGACTTTCTTTTTGATCTTTTTTTAAGACACTTTGATCGCATGCTACACAATTACATTTTTATTTTTTAATGTTACATTTTATTGAATACTATAGTATGACATTGACATTTTTATGACATACTATGACTTTTAAAACAATATTCTGAAAAGGGCAAGTCCTTAATCCTTTCTCCCTCACCTGGCACTCAGAGCCATAAGTGTCATTCTGGGGGACAAGTGGAAGAAAATGAAGAATGAGGAGAGGAGGCTGTTCACCATGGAGGCCAAGGCTCTGGCTGAGGAGCAGAAGAGAATCAATCCAGACTGCTGGAAGCGTAAAAGAACCAACTCGGTAAGAACCAAAGTCACTGAACAATAACATCCAGCAGCTTTTCTTGTATAACATCTAAACTGTACACTGACATTGCATGTTAAGTGATATTTACCCTGTCTTTGGTTTCAATCATGTGTCCACCCTCCTGTAGACCAACAGTTTATGTCATCCTTCAACAGGGTTCCCAGCAGTAGATAATCTCCCAGAAAAGCCCAGCCTTTGGTTGTTTTGACACGGAGAGGTGCTGGACCGGGTCTGATGGACCGCTTGATGCCTCTTTGCTCTTCTGTATTCTTGAGACTCAACTGTGATGCTGAAATCATTGCTTTTTGTAACCTTGAAGCATTAGAGATAAACAAGAATTATGAACTATAAACAAATCATGTAATCTAGTCACTAACGTTTCATATATTTTCTTATATCTTTTAATGTCAAAGATGTCTTATACCCCTGAAATAAGAATGAACCTCCTCATTTATTTCAGGTGATTTCACTTTCAAGGTTGAAAAGTGAGAGCATGTGGTGCTATGCCTCTGTCGAAGGAGCAGAAAACAACATGTCTGTTTATAATTGTAAAAAGGGGAATTTTAGCTAACTTTTTCACAACTGTTCAAATTATTGCTATTTGTAAGATTCAATATACTGCACAGAGTATACACATTTTGTAATACAGTATATAATCTGCAGGTGAACCATTGCCAACAGTTGATGCTGCCCTGCCAAGTTTTTAGACGTTTGCTCAACCACCTGTAGCCATATGATGAGGGCTTTCAGCATGTGGTGGTGGGTTCATACTCAGTCACAAAGCACTTGCTTTAAGTGTGTGTTTGTTCTGCACTTTATATGAATATGTAATCTCCTATACAGTTATTGTATACTGGTGGAAACCATTTGTATAATACAGCTAGTATCTTGACAGTTAGCCATTTGACACAATCATGGCCCAGTCGCCGTGTTCTGCTTTCAGGTTGCTCTTGAATTTTAAGTGCTTTGTTCATAATGTACAGGTTTCACAGCCCCAACAACCTCTTGCACAAAATATCCTTGTATCATATTATAAATAATTGTTTTTTAAACGGTAAACATTTTTGGTCCTTTTTCATAAACTGTCATCACACAACGTGGGTACGCTTGGCTTTGTGTTTTAATGCTTGTGAAGATATTCTTTGCCCGTCTCGTGTGAACCAGGCACGTTTTATCTCAAGCTTTAAGAGCGCTCAAATATCCTCCGATCTAAACGTATAAACACATAAAGCCTGTTTTCAGGTAACGGGACAGTTCAAGTGTTTTATTCTTCACATTAAAGCTACAGTGCACATCTGCTAACAAAGCCTCCCAAAGCACAATTATACTGAAGCAAGATGATTCACTCTTGGGCTCGATTACAGCAACTTTAAAGGTTTTAATTGAATCTGATCCTCACTGGAACTCTGGTCCCTCCCTTGAGATGAAAAGGGATCTGAAAAGAAAATGAGAGAACACATTATCACATACAAAACATCTAATGATGTAGTTAGACGTACAAGATTTGCAGAATTTACCTTGCGGCCTGATGCTTGCACAGACAAAGACTATACAAACACATGATAGTAATATGCAGTATTATTGTCAATTTAAAGACATAGTTTATATTGTTCGAGAGCCAGAGGGCGCCGTCACTCCATTTTTTTTCATTGAAAGATGTGCAGTCCTCCATGATCATTTAAATGCCACTTTTTGTAAAGCATAACAACATTATAAGGTCAACAAAGAGATCCAAGACACCATTGATGAGACTCTGGTTTAGGAGACTAACATGTTGCATTGAAAACAGCAGTAAATGATCAACCCTGCTTTACGTAAACAAAACAACAACATCTCTCAAATGATTTATGGACATTGGGAAGTTAATATTTTCATGTTTATGAATATAAATCTTGAGGGCCCTGCGTGTCTGCAAATAGAAAATGGTTAGTCTGAAAGGATAAGATTCATAGCACCGTATGCCTCATGAAAAAACAATGATCAACACCCTGCAAGCCTCTCAAGCAAAGGAATCTAATTATAGCAGTTCCATAACAGGCCACTCCAAAATGAAACGAGTTGAATACTTTATGGGGTATTTGAGGAAATGGAAAGTTGTGTCGGATATGCTTCTGGCTGAACACTATTGCAAGTTTAAATGGAGAACTAAAGAATACAGTAGTCATTGCAGTGAGAAATTAAAGGCATTTTTCACTGTCATGAGGGAGATTACACAATAGGAAGCAGGCTTGTCCGTGTGTGCACTACCGTGTGGACATGCTGCTGATACAAACACACACATCGGTGGAGTCGTCTCACATTTGATTTATAATGGCTGCTATGCTGAGTTTTAATTGGAGATTAAATAAATAAATAACAGTTACAAAATTCCCATCACTAGAGAACATACGGGTATCATTTTGTCAATGTGAATTGTGGCAGGTTAGAGTTCAAATATTTCTCTTAAAGAATCAATATTGAGGACTTTAGTACAGCAACAAATATTGCATCTGATTCATTTAAAGCCATTGGGTGGCCATTTTGCACAAATGTCTTGCATTTATGCATGAGGTCTTTTGACTGGAACAATTGAAGAGGGAATGAATACTTAAATGAACAATTAGAATGGGGAGAAACTGACACAGGGATCATCACTGCTGGCTTCCTCTTAAATCAGAAGCTGCACCTCAATCAAGGCTTCCTAATTAGGGGCAATTAGTTTTCATAATTCACTGAGAGATAGCAGACTGTTCGAACATGGCGTTTGTGTCAGCAAGGAGCAATTAAATGTTATTTTGTCTCTTTTACCAGTAAGCCATGAGCACAAGGTGCAGTGGTTCTGCACAGTCCAGCTGCAACGGGACAACACAAGAACCAGGAAGTTAACCTTCATTCAGGAGTGGGCTGCGCTCCAAAGCGTCAGGATGTTGGTGGAAATCTGTTGGATGTTGTAGTGCAGATCACACAAAGTAAGATTCAGATGAAGTGAGTAAAAACACTTTGAGCATGATTTCACACCATGAATAAATGAACCCTATAAATAACCCTTTACATTAACACATTCTCCAACACATACACCACTATATTGATTGTCGCTGAATGTGTTTTTCCAAACACGTTTGAAACTTGAGCTATACATGTGTATATGACAGTACCTTATCAATGTATTGCAGTTAAAAGAATGGACTCATTTGAAAGTCTGCTGCTGATTTACTGACAGTAGGTCAATGTGGATTTGACGCATTCAAACAGATGAAAAGATGTTGTTCAGCTGTGGTTGTACTCTATTACAGAATGTATAACATGTACAAATTATAGCCGTTTAAGATGTATGAGGATAATACCAATAGAGCATTGGCAGACTTTGAATTATCATATATAAACGCATAACATACACACATTTTTGTTATGATGTGGACCCTTTAAATTAAAAGGCTTTGTTTGCAGTGTTCTCTGGTATGTAATGGAGATGCTGTTTCTAAATGACCTCAAAAACACCTTTGGCATTTTGTGTGGAATTTCTTTGTTATTAGCAGAAATACACTGATATAAAATATCTGCAACAAATTAATATTGGCTGATTTATTGGTCTAGCTCAAGTACATATGATATATAAATTATAAACAATAATTTCAGAATAATACAGAAAACACATAGTATACAAGCATGTAGGATGACATTCAAGTGCACCGTATTTTCCTACTCTTTTGTCTCGTTCCTTCTCTGACTCAATTCTATAACCTGTCACACTACTGTTTGTCTTTTGTCCTTTTATACTGCCAACATCTCTGCCTGACGATTGCTCTCTCCCTTGTGTTTCGGAGCTCTAATTGGATGGTGTGTGAACACTGTCAAAGGGGGGGAAATCATTTCATTTTCTTGGTCCACAGGTTTCAGGCAAAGGAGAACTGAATTGAATAAGCCCCCACTGATAGAATTTGCACTTTGGTCTGACAGCTGAACAACAGAACAGCCAAGACGACAGAAATCACAGTCGAGTAAAACAGGCGGGGACACAACCGCTGCATGGCATACTAATCCACCGTCATGCTCATACTGTAGCGGCTGCCTTGGTTTACTTAGCTGTTAATACTAGCACAGGACATGTTAAATCGGGTCACTTTCCAGGTGACTGCTTTTGTAGTTCAGAGTAGGTTGGGTTACGACTGTGACATAACTTTGTAATACCATAAAGTAGTGGCAAATGGATTAATCAGTTGAGCAAAAGAAAATTTATCAGCACCAATTTTGATAATCAATATATAATTTTAGATACTTATTCAGCAGTATTATGACAATAAAAAAACATGCTGATGTTAAGCAGTTGTAATATTTACTAGAATGATGGCGCTGGATGAAAAAGTCAGGGGATTGCCAAAGTAATATTACAATTTATTCAGGTGAAGGAGCATGTATGTATGCTTTAGTATGACTTAAAAAGTCATAGACTGTCATGAAAACTCATAGTATAGTAAGTGTGCCATAACAATGTTTAAAGTGTCACTATTACATAAAGCAGTCATAAAAAGTCTTAGTATAGTATGCCATAAAAAAAGTAATTCAATGTAATAAAAAAGACATAGTATGCCATGAAAAAGTTTTTAAATTGTCATAAATAATTCAGTATGCAAAGTCATAAGAATTTAAGTCATAAACTTGTCATGAAAAAGTCATAGTATGCCATAAAAAGTCTAAAAAAGAAAAAGTATAGTTTGCCATATACAGTACATGTTATAAAAAATGGCGTAGTAGAATCTACTACTTTTTATTTTCATAAAAAGTAATACAAATGTTACTGCATAATATACCGTAACAAAATCATAGAAATCTCATATTAAAAATACGGCATACAAAAGTAATTAAAAGTATAGAAGAAAAAAAAAATCATACAAAAATGTCATACAAAATGTCATAATATAGTATAGAAGAAAAATTAGGTGAGTTTGGACTTTTTGATCTTGGAAATTTAAGGGAGAAAGAGTTTGATTGTTGCATGCTTTAGGAAAGAAGGAGCTTATTTGGTGCATCCTTAGAAATTGTGACGGGCATAGCCCATCGAAAAAAATAACCGTACAATTAGTTGATAATAAAGATAACTGTAATTATAATAATGAACAGTTTTAACAGTTATAGAATTATAATACATAGAAGTTAGAAGGAAATAGCTATTCCTTCTGTGAAAATGGTCAGAAAATGAGATACAGGGAGTTACAATTACTGCCTGTACACTTATCGATTAATACTTTCAGAGAAATTATCCTCAGGGTTCAGACAGAGGCTCCAGCAAGTACATGACTGAAAACAGTAAACAGAATAAGCCTCAGATCCTCATTTCCTGTGTTTACTATATCGAAAGATACAACTCAATCTTTGATAACGTAATTAACCTCTCCCAGGGATCAATAACCCTAGAGCACACCGCTAATGAGACATCGAGACATGACAGAGAGCGAGAGAGAGAGAGAGAGAGAGGAAGAGAGAGAGACACCTGGCTCGACTAACATGCTCTAATGATGTACTGATAGTGAATGAATGGGAGCTTAATAAATATATTTTGTTCTATAGTGCACCATAAAATTCTAGTTAGTGAGATCTCAACAGGAAATTATTAATTTATTGTTGACATATTATAGGGTAAATTAAAATCTAATGCCACACTCTAATGTAATCATCCAATGGTATTGCCTTCTTATTCACTCAGGAGCCCTTGAGTAGTCTGAGCCACAGTATCAGGAGACCAATAAAGATATTTGAAATCATGCAGCCGACCAATTCATCACAACAGAGAAGCTACCAGACCTAACGTGACATCAAAGCATGACATGCTGTTATGATCATTTCATGATGCAAGCTTGTACTTGTATTTGAGAGTTAGGAACAACAACTGAGACGACAATGGGTCATGGACTAGTTCACCAGCTACTGACTGAATGTACGACAGATATCCATGGAGAAGCAGCGAGAGTTTGTTATTCAGCTGTGATGGCGCAGTGGGAAATCATTTGAGTTTCAAAGCCTTGTGCTTATGGGCATAACAATGTTAAATGATAAAAAAAAATGGAAAACACTACTGTTACTTTAACAGACCATGACATTAAAGGTGACAACAATAACTCAAATTCGTATTAACATATTAATTAAAAAGAGAATACCAGTGGTTATTAAGAGTGTATGCTTTTAAAATGTACTAAATCTTCTATTATTGTAGTATAGTAGTCAGTATGCTGTGATGCATATTAGTGGAAATTCTTTAACATCAATTAAAAACTGTTGATGTATGATGACCAGAGATACATATCTGTTGACTAATCATGTATATTAAATACAAATCAATGTACATCTACACATTTACGCTAAAATGTAATTTAACAAGACTAAGAAGTGTGTACTTTTTGTTCGGGTTTCTTATAACTATTATATATTCTATAAATGTCGCACGAAAGTGAATGCATATATATTTCTCACAGAGCTTACAACAACGTTTTGCTCGTATTATATAGTTTCTGTTTTGCTTTAGCTGGAGGGATCACAGCGCATCAACTTATCAACAGACTTTTTTCTATCATATGTTTCTCTCGTGTATTTCTATCTTTTGATATTTGTTACTGAGCAGGTGACCACACTAGTTTAACACTATTAATTAAGTTAACCAATCTAATAATCACATTGTTCTTTAAATACATTTTTTGTTTAGAAATTGCTGAGAATCTAAAGCTTACTTTCATCAGAAACTGAACTGTACATTATTTTCTCAATTTATTAAGGCCCGAGCACTGACAACGAATGCCCAAATCAATCATTTAAAAAAATAATCTGCAAATGTAATGGCCTTTTGGGATGCTTTATCATATCCAAAACGTGTTAAATTTGACATACATATTAGGACTGGTGAAACATTTTATTATATAAAACTGACTACTGAAAATATGTTCATAGTATTATCAATAGTAGCAATAACTTTCTGTCAATCGACCCAAAGGTTTTTAGCTCCACTTGAAACAAGGTGCAAAATGGGAAGTCAGCATAATGTGACATTAGTTTTATATTGTTCTATAAAACATCCATGATGGTAAAGTTGATCACCCCGTAGGCACCCATGCCCTCATTTAGCTTGGCCATCTGTCTAATGATCCTGTAGATTTATCACACCACAGGCTGATGCCCTGTTATTTCATTCTTCTGACATCTGAACTGGATTGTGTTGGATCACGCTGCAGTTTAGCACTATGTAATTCCCAAATTCTGTCCAAGCAACTATTCAGAGGAATCAATATATAACAAACAATCGGATATTGTATAGAACATCTGTTTTGATAGCGAGTGTTCGAGCCTTGTAGGCAATCATGAAAATGAGCCCCATCAATTGAGAAGCATGACTGATTTACAGTAGCATGTCGATGTTGGCATGTCTTGTCTACATCCCCTCTGTTCTCCATCTCCAGTGCAGTAACAGACACAGAAGAGCTTTCACAGGCCTCAGATACCATCCATCAAATGTCACCTCCCTCTTAAACGCTCACCTTTTGATGATATCTCACTTCTACCTTCAAACATGAATATTTTCTCTCCGGGTTATTAAATATTTCATCACGTGCAGCCATTTAATTTTATTACTTAATTTGTTAGGGAATGGTGTTCGTGGAGTAGGGAGGGGACTCATTCTAATGTGATAAATTGTACTGGATACACACAGGGGCACATTAAGGCAATCTAATACAATGGAACTGAAAAAATACTACTTATGTAAAGACTTTTATGTTTTTTCAGACACGTATTGCTTGATTGTATCGTATAATAAAAAGGTCAACCTACAGGAGCGTAATAGCAATACATTACAATGCAATAAAACAAAAGGACAAACTATGGTCTTAAATACGAGTTGAATTACCATATTTCATACAGTCTTAATAAAGAAAACAGGCTTTACTTTTTTAAATTTAAAATAGGGCTACTTGTAGAACAACTTGTTCATATGTATTGTAAAGTGTTTTACTACATTTACATAGATAGAATAAGTCTTCATTTCAGCTTGGCCATTTGACTTATAGAAATTGAATACATGTACGACCTCGGGAAGATCTTTGAGATTCTGCTTCCATTAAAAAAAGCAGCAAAGAGCTCAAGGCCGGGCTCCCCAAGGTGGACAAAGCAGGCATGCCAGAGAGGTTCAAGGCCTGGATAAACCAGCACGCTGGACCCAGAACTCCTCTCAAAACACATACAGGTCTATTCCTCATTTCCATTCTTTTTTAGACCCAATGAACACATGATTTAAAAAAACAAATGTTTTTTAAACACCCACCTATTTTTACACTCTTTCCTCAAAAATGGCATACCCAAACTAAAAAGGGTGTATCTCTGCAACCACTAGGGCTATTTGAATGATTTTGGTTATAATAAAAGGCTACACATGTGAGATTTTGTTCAGATGTGTAAATATCAGTCTATATGTTACTGGTTAAGAGTAAATGAAGATGACACACAGAAAAAAATTAAAGAGTTTCAGGTCCGCTTAGAAAAAAAGCACTTTCAGGATGATTATTTCTTTGAAATGATGCAGCTGTAAGGTCTAACTCTAACCCAAATCATAGCACAATATGTGAACATTCTCTCTGCAAAGGTTGACTTTGATAAAGTGAAGCAGAACAAAGTTAGAGAGGGTTTAGTACAGAGAAGATTCAGGCGAGGTCTCAAAAATTTGCATTGGGGCACATTTGCGCACATCTGTGACATTTGAATGTTTTCATGTACCAAACCATATATGTCACTTAGATATTACTTATGGTTTTCAATATATCCAAATACAGCAGTTTTTTTTTCTTCATAAAACAAGCTATGATTTACAGTTTTATATAACAATCGGGGGATTGGATTTTGGAAGGTTAAGATGTTTACTTACATTGCAGAGAGAGTGAAAAGAGGTAGAATCATGTTTTAAGTGGAATATCGCTTTTGATTTACCATCATCAATACCATCATCGCATATAGCACAAAAAATACTGTAATACAAAAGTAGGTCACATTGCCCTTCCCTATCACTGATGGGAGAAAAATGCTGACTGGCAAGCATGTAAATCCTCAGCCACCGTCAGTGTCAATGAGGCCACACGCGTGCTTTTATTTGCATTCTTAGAGCACAAAAACACCAGTTGCTTTATTTGCAGTGCTGTCCTGTGAGGTGGACAGGGCTTGTCACATTGACATTCTTTAGATTGATTACAGCAGAGACACTGTGTTGCAGCTGCTGCTACCTGCAGGCCACAGCCCATCGAGCAGAGTCTACGACCTGATCTGATCATGATGGATGGGCATGTCAGCCCACCAGGACCACCCCTAACTCATAAATACACACACAAACAAACACACACTCCAGCTATGGAAGGTAAGAGGATTCTATTTTCACTGCCTTCCTCCTATTTTCATTCATTTATTTATTTGATTTCCGTGTCATGCCAAACATTTGGCCCACCCCACATGGGATTACAAGACACCAATATTGTGTATACATCTTCTGTTCTTGCATATTCAAAGCATGTAGTTGGAAACAAATACTAAAACAAAAACCATGACATATTTCCAGATTATCTCGGTAAAGAGCTTTCCCCCCCCTCTGTCCCAGGCTTTTTCCAAATAACTGCCAAAATGTTTCACATGTAAACAGCCATCTCAATCTTTGTGTACCATCCATATTTACTCAATCAATATCTATTTCTATCTTACTAATGAAATCATGCTGTTTGCAGTAAAATGGACATTGGAAAGCAAAATGGAATTCATTTTCTATATTGTAGAGACAACACATCAGACCGAGCCGCTTTTCTTCTTCTAGATTATCATGCCACACAGTTTCCAAAGTCAAAGGTAAAACATCAGATTTCAACTGAGTCATAGAGATCTTTGCTTTATTCATTTTTTATTCACACATTTTATTCAACCTAATTCTCCGTACCATATTCAGTTTGTATCATCATAAAAACTGAATCAGCCCATTTCCCTTTATCCTTGAGAAACATAGATTCTCCAACAAACACATCTGGAGTTTTTCATTATAAAAAAATGCCTCACTAAACCCAGGGTTGCAAAAACAATGGGCATATCTTTAGACCAAGAACCAATATGTAGTTATCATCAATAAATATTTTCCCCGTCAACCTACTTGCATCCATATCCAGTAACCGGTTCCATAAAAACAAATCTTCCAACAAGTCTCGAATGATTCCCCATCCCAGGTCTCCCACTACAGCCAATTTTGGTGCGTATTTGTATTATGTTCCAGAGACACTGGAAGTGGGTGACACTTAATGAGAAGAAAGATGAGAAGAAAGAGACAGCACAGAGAGAGCTGTCATGGTAACGTTCTAAAAATGACAAAGCAACAGTTAATTACCACCTCCACCCACAGGTATGATGCATGCATAACGGCTAAGGTGACAGGACACCTGCTACAAAACCTCAGCTAGTTATCACCTGCAGGTATTTCTGGAGCGCCGTGTGCCGGGAGACTAGCCCAGTTAGATTTCTTCCTGTTTTTACAGATTCAGTACATAAGGAAAATGTGAAAGTGTGAAGGAAATGCCAAGAGATTTGCTGCTGCCAGAGATACAGCTTGACATGTGGTCTCTGCAGGTTTTGCCAGAGACAATTTAGAAGTTGTACTATCAGCCCTTTCTGGGTGGTTACAACATGCAGGATATAGATGCAGTGTACCCCTAAATACCTTTACAACCTAATACAGTGGGAAAGATGACATCCCAGTAAATATCAGCTACAAGCGTATCTTAAGTATGTGTCATTATCACACGGCTGCCACACTGCTACGATGTTGTTTCCAGCCAGGTGTGCTGTCGACCACTTACTGAGGCACTTTGTTATTCAGTCTAGTTCATCTGTTTACTCTATTTGTCAGACTTCAGACTCACATCAGTCACTCCTCAGCAGTGGCGGTTCTACATGTAATTACACCCCGGGCGAGACCCCCTCCGATCACCCCCCCCCCCCCCCCCCCCCCCCCCCGCCGGGGCTGGCAGTTTATCATTATTTTTTAAATTACACAATTCTTTTTAGAGAACCGGCTCTTTTGTCTCGGCTCACTAAAAAGAGCCGGCTCTTTCGGCTCCCAAATGGCTCTTCAGATTTTTTGGTGCTTAAATTAATTTATTACCAACAATAATGTAAAATTATGCACAATATGAATTACTAATGTAAAAAAAAAACATGCACTATATCAAATGTTTATTATATAAATACACTTTTATGTATACACTCTAGAGTGATAAAAAAAAAATGTGAAAGTGCAAAAACAAACGTTTAACTATTTACAAATGAACTTAACTAACTTTTAACTATTTTAAACTTTTAGCTTTTTAATACTTAACAAATTTTAAGTGAAACAACATACAGAAGCCTACAGAATCACACAAAATATAAATTAAAATATGTAAAACAAAAAGAAAAAAATCAGCATCCAGAGTTTTGTCCTTCAGTGAAGATTTACATTGAGAAAGACCAAGTGCCTCAGCTTTGAGGGCTGATCCTGTTTCTTCTCTCCGTAATGATCTGCCCTGTTTTGGAGAACATTCTCTCTGAGGGGACTGAAGCTGCTACAATGCACAGTCTCGTGACGTCACATGAACTGTGTAACTCCCGCCCCTCTGCTCATCGCAGGCACAGAGACGACGCCACACATATTGACCAATCAAATGCGGCTTGAGAGAGCGAGCGAGAGAGCGAGAGAAAAAAAAAGCCGGCCCCGTCGTTCACGTCAGAGCTCTCAGAGCCGTTTTGTTCGCGACCGACACGTCACTAGTAGACGGAACCTTCTTAGCAAGCAGGGGGCGCCAATGCCAATTCCCCACACAGTGATATGATAGATAATGGAAAACCACTTCGCGGCCCAGATGATTTTTTATTTTTTTTTTAAGTGGTCTGCCCCCACGTGTCATGAAAAAGTGCCGCCCCGGGCGGCTGCCCGGTTCGCCCGTGCCCAAAACCGCCCCTGCTCCTCAGACAAACTGCAAGTCCATCAGATAAGATGTTTGAGAGCTCTGATATCACTACAACAGCCGGGATGAAACGGCAATTGACCCGACTCCTTAAAGTGACCTTAAGCTGGCAAAATGCAGACAAAGCAACTGTAAAATGGGCAACAGGCTTAAACAGGAAGATTCCCACATCTGTTAAAATGACTACAGAAAGCAATCAGCCTGAATGGCCATGAAATTAAAAAACATTGTTTTGTCTCAGGGCAGCAAAATGTAATTGTACTTCTGCCACCTGCTAATCCTAAAGCAATTACCTCAGTGACCATTGTTGTTCCTACGACCTCTTTGTGCAGCCATATACTGCTGTGTGCTTCAAAATGTGCTGAATGTGCATTATGGTCAAAGACACACAACTGATCTCACCCAGTATAATACAGTTTTAATGAGGAAATGTAAACAAATCGGTCTTACACACTTGTCACATTTGTAAGTGGCTCACTCACTTGGAGTGGGATGAACTGTGTGACACAAACCTCTTGAAGTAAAGTTCCTCATCAGTACCAGTCTTGGAAAAGAGAAATGCGATATTTTTTATAATATAAGGTTACTCGATAAGTAATGTCATGACTCAGAACACCCATCTTTATCTTTTTCTTTGCTCTCAGGGTCGAGTATGAGCCGTGGCTGCAAGCTGTATTTCACATTAAGAGGGTTTTCCACACTCCCATCAAAGTGCAGCTAAATGAGGTGCTTCTTTGATCAAACTCCACCACTATGCTTTCTCTGGTGCATTTTACATATGTAAATAAGGGATAGTGTTATGCTATGATCTGTCTTCAGTTATTCACCCAAAAAATGTCCATGCTTAAAAAAGATAGACAGCAATACACATTTATTCAATGTAAATAACTCAGAGATTGGGCTGTTGTCATACGGTTTGAAGCTATACCTACCTACGAAAAGTAATGCACTATAATGTCATTATTACCAACATAATCAATTCCTAAACCAAACCCAGTAGTTGTGTTACCTAAACAACACAGAGGCTTCTGATTGCTCGTGTTGCTGGACATTCACCAGAGAACGCAGGAAGAATATACCTTGTTAATGAACAAAAAAGAAAAACTGTTACCAGTTATTCTTGATGAGGTAACTTTATGTTGACAAAGTGAACACTACCTATAGCTACAGCTAACGTTGAACTGTCTCTACACAGCACTGTCAAATGGTTGCTTAATGGTTGCTTAATAACTTTCAGTCGCCACATCATGAGCTCACCTTGTCCCGTGTCCTTGTAGCATTATGAGGAGATGATAACCTGCCGCTGCTCCATGTCCTTGCTAGGTAATGTCGAAACATATGTCATATGACATTGTCGTTATCATTGCTGATACATTTATGATAATGATTAATTTATGTTAGAAATTGCCAATATGCTCCAAGCTAGGTATTGGCTGACAGCTTTCAATAAAAACAACTTCTGTTATTAGCTTAAACAATACATAAACAGTGCTCTCCTTTCTTTTGTAAGAAATCTGCGAGGGTTCGGTTTGGCTGGACCCAAGCGCAGACACGGGGAGGCAAGGTTGTTTGAAGGAAAAGGGTTTATTTAACAGAACACTGGGGAGATGGTAGGGAAGAGTGCAGGCGGAGCGGTGAGGTGGCGTGAGCGGCGGCGGCTGAGCTGAAGTGCAGGTACGGGAATCCTGGGCACAGGGGTTAGTGAGAAAGCAAAACACAATGTGAAGTACGTCTATTAAGTCTATTCTACAGACGCCGAGAGTCGAGGTACCACTGGAAATGGCGTAATAATCTGGCAACTGGAGAGAGGGAAGCCGGGGTGTTTTAACAGGGAAGAGCTGATGATTTGATTGAAGACAGGTGCCGGAGATGAGGTGCAGGTGTGGAGATGATTGCCAGTTGCTGGAAGCCACGCCCACACACACACACACACACACACAGGAGACAAACAGGGGACACCAGAGACACAAGGAAAAGACAGAAAAGGACACGAGTCACGGAATCAGTGTAAAGCTGTTTTTCCCTCAGTTTGCTTTCTGTGCTGAATCCTAGTACCGGGCCAGACTGAGCCATTTTGTCTTTGTTTGATTAAAAGTTCAGTCACTTAACCAATTTATTTAGACAATTTCAATGTAGTTATGACGAATATCTTAAATAAATAAAAAAGAAACTTTCCATTCCAGGTTTCTGAGGGCCCTCCCCAGGGTCTGGATAACTTGTGCCCACGTAACGTAAAGGCAGAGGTTAAATCTGACTACTTCTCAGCTACCTCCATTTTTCTTAAAAAAAAAGGTTGTTCAGTTCAGCGCTTCACAGAGGGAGGATGAAAGATGAAACACCAGCGTAGCCAGCACTTGGGGAAACAAGATCTTCACAGCTAAGAAACCGAGCTCAGGCCACGGATGACAGCTACTCTGGGGACGAGAAAGACAGGAATCAGGAGACTGTATCGGTGCCCTTGCTTGTTATCTGATTCTCACTGCTGCTATTATCAAACAAACAGGGCCATTGCTATTTCTAGAGCAACTGGGTTTGGTCTGAAGAAAATGGATTTCAAGAGGTCAGCGATCGCTTATTTTGGGATGATGATATCCCTGCTGTTTTTGAAAGGCACATACGATACTTTGACCTCTTCTCACCTCATACAGGCGCATACATCCTTCCAGCTTGACGGTTCATCTTTGAACACATGGCGTCTTGGCCAACTAAAGCGGCGATAAGAATCCTAAGACTCCACTGTTCCCTCCCAACAGATGGAGAAAAATGTCTGGGTTTTCACACTTACAACAGGTGATGATCTAACGATCAGCAATAAGTGGTGGCACTTCAGAAACTCTTCGGTTTAAGACCGTGAAGCATTTGCTGCGTACGGACAGAGTCAAAAGCAAACAGCTCTCACCACAATTGCTGAGGAAGTCTCCCCAGATGCACTTTAGAAGTTAAACTTTATAGCCAACTGATGTCGTATCCTCATAAGAGTTTAAAATGTAAATGCTGGAGGGAAAACGAGGGGGGAAAGTGTATTTCCATCTCTGCAAAGCCACACTCTTTAAATCTCCAAAGCAGAAATAAAAACCTCACAAATTCGTCACTCCCTGTTTTTGGGAGCTTTAATGTCTCGCAGCAAGTTCCTCATCATAGACTTAACAGATCCAAGTGTTCACAACAAACAGGCCTTGTAGGACATTCTCTGAATAACAGTATGTTTCTATTTCTGTTTACTTTCTTTTCATTTAAAACACAAAATAATGTAATGAATTCCAAGAACAATGCTGTTTCTGTATTTCTGGTGAGGCTGGCACGTGTAGCTTTAGTCTCAGTTTTTTAGCATGATATGAAGCCAACAAGTGCATATTCAGGACCCTTTGAACAGGATTCTTGTTTTTAAACGTCCGCTGGAAACATTAAAATGTAAACCAGTGAAGTGGAAGCCTGCTCTTGTATATACTTATCTGATATCAATTAGCCATTGTTTCCAAATTTACTAAAAACTTTCGAGAGGTAAATTTGCCACTGTCATTGTAAACTGCATGTGTGTTGTTAGTTATCATTGCTACACCTGTCAAGCTTTCCATTCTAAAGGGCTTAGCAAACAGTCAATTATCAACAGTTTGTAAAACACAGGTGAGCAAAGGTCTAATTGTGTCTTTAATGATTTTTGACTGAGTAAGTGTCTGTCACTCTTTTTAAATGTCTCTTTTTGGATTCACTCTTCAAATATAGCGCCAGTATGATTTGGTTTCTGTGTTCCGCCATATATACGCATTCACAAAACAGGATGGAAGTTAACAGTTAACAGTCTTGTGAAATTATTCTATTTCATACCTGATATGATGGAAATATCATATGACGCCATGGAGGAGTCCTGCGTTGCCACTCATCACACTGTTAATTCTGGCGGCTGTGGTGTGCCAAATTGACTTGCCATGGAGGTTCCCAGTCGGTCTGCCGGCAAGTGACAAATGCGCGTGATTATCACAAGGGAAACTCTCAGTTTTAATCGGAATTACTGACAGGGCTGCATTTGAACAAATACAGAAGAGGCTGAAACAGGTAAGCCTTCCCAAATGATCCAGGCAGAGATAAAGATAATGGGAAAATAAAATGGAACACAGGACGGAGAGAGATTACCATCCAAAACAACTGGGTTGTGAAGGAAAGTTTAATGCTTTATTTATTTCTCCTATAAGCAGCTGCACACTCTGCCGCTCGTCCTGTGAGCGTTGTGTTGTCTTCATCAGAGGACACACATGCCTTTTCTCCGGGAAGGGCCTCACAAACCTAAAAACACGGTGTGGACAAAGCTGATCACAAACCTCCTTCGTCCGCCACAACATTCGTATATCTTCAAAATCTCATTTCATCTCCGATACGTGTGAGTGTAACTGATGATGGCATGTGCGGGGCGCAGTATTTATTCACTGCAAATTTAAACAGTATTGAAAATCAGTGCCAAGGACAAAATTTGTGATTTGGGCTGAACATTTTACTGCAGACAATGTTTTAGACTGCAGAACTTGATTTAGCCTTTTAGTTTGAACGGTAGATGAAGCACATCACCCTCCTAATACTTCCTGACAGCACCAAATGTTGCCGTGAGTAGAATATGTTGCCGTGAGTAGAATATGTAATATGAGAGTAAAGTAGTACAACACCAGTTGTGTGCCTGAACTGCCTGTTATGTGTTATAAAACAGAATATATGTACAGTTTGGATATTTGGTGTCTAGGTTCTGCATCTTTGCAACGACCCATTACCACTGTTTGGATCTAATTATGATATGAAGAGTATCGTAATTATATCAACAGCATAAAACGTCATTGTGTATGTGGCAACAATCACAATAAAAAAATAAATCAGCTCAGCCACTACATGGAATTAATTACAACACAAGAGATTATAACTGCTCATAGAGTTTTATAGATGCAGCAGCCTAAAAATAGCAGAACTTAGCAGCCACCAGACACAACGACATGACCTGTACACGCAGTGCAGCAAAGCACATGCAACAGTCAAGGGAAAATAGTTCAACGTTTTGTATTCAACTGCTCTGCTTTCACACTGCAACACACATGCAACATTTCAACAACTTGCTAAAAAACTGTCAAGTGTTACAGAAACCTTTGTGTTAAACTGGAACATGTCAAAACTCTGTGACCTGGTAGAGCAAAGGATTCATGAACAACTCATCACTTCTCCTTTAACGCAATGTTAAGAGTAGTGATGTTGGCAGCTGTTGAGGTCACAAAGAGATGGTCCTAGAAGCTTTATAAAAAAGTTTAAAGGCAACATTATATTTCAGGTGTTGTGGAATAGCCTGAGGATCAAAACAACAACACACATTTATGAAATAAAGCTATGATATCCTCTAATGTGTGTCTGATAAACTATTACCTGTTTCAATTGATTGTATTGCTATAGTTGTAATGCAAGATATGGGGCCATTACTCAAAAATGACATGTTCATTGTCTTTCCAGTGTCTTTATTACTAAACTCACAAGTAATTCCAAGGTTTCAACATTAATTATTTGGGTTTTGCTCACAATTTGACAATAAACCAACTCCATACTAAAGTAGATTTTGTAAAATGTATGTTTTGTGGTAAACTAATGTTTTTTTTCAATGATTAAAAAGAACTCCCACCCAAACGTGGGAAAGCAAACAGGAGAAAGCCAATGGGTTCTCTCTGAAAACAATAGGACTCCCCACAGTATTCCAACAGTAAATACACACACTGCTGCTCCTGCAAAGTCGATACGGGCTACGTGTTATACTACTGCCTTTCAGCCTCTTTATTACTAGTTTTATCTTCTAAAAAGGTTAATGTAGCGCCATACCTCAGCACCTCTTTACACCCGACATGCTGTCTGTTAAATACGAGAAAACCATTTCTCTGCATCAGTAGAAATAGCTACTTTGAGATGGATGTTGTTTGAGGCCAACTATTGGATTATCACAATGGTTAGCCTATGCAGGTAGTCTAATTCTCTCTATAATGTTGTGCCATCAATTGCGTTTGCGTCCGTGTCTGTGTGGACCAGCAACTGCCAGCTATATCATCTTTTGTGGCCCATTTTCAGCCTCTCCTCCCCACCGAGCTATATGCAGCGGGGTTATTAATGAGAAGTGTGAAGCAATGCATCACCACAGAGCCAAGATGGAGGTGTGGGTTTGTAATGGGTTGCAGCAACACTACACTAAGCCCAGAATTAATGACGACAACAGCCTCAAACCTGGAGCACAGCAGGAGGACCATATACACCATTTGCCTCATGAAAAGTAAGGCATGGAGAATCAACACGCTGTGAATCCTGGAGAAATCAAATCTCATTGCGAAGACCATAATTAATTTACATTACAAAATATGGCAGTTGTATAACCCTGAGCCTAAAGACATACCATTAAGAACACCTATAGCCCTGAAAAGGAGAACAGAGTTCCGACAGCGTTAACACAGATGTAAAAATGGCTCGGGTTAATCAGATAACCAGGAAGTGCAGCTTAACACCCTGAAGGGGGGACACCAATTCCCAGCAGAAGAAAAAGTACATAATTGAGCTCAGCAGACAATTTAAACTCAGCGTATTAAGGTGTATTTACATCCATACTTGAAGCTGCAGCTTAGCACAGGATCCGTGCACACATTTGAACGTGTTAATATGGATGGCGCACTATCCGCATCATTTCTTGTCCTTACCTATGGTGATAATACATTTCACATTTGCAACATTCAACAATATTTCCCTTTGACAGGGGAGAAAATTATTTAAAGTCCGAGATGAAGGGGCAAATAATTATAACCCAACCATGGCTTTGGCCAACAGGATTCTGACAGTGTCATCTTGAAAATACATTTTATATGATACCCAGTCTGACTATGGCTTCTAAAATGAACCATGATGAATCAAGTTAGAGGTCTAGAGACTGCAATTTTTTTTTTTGGAACTAAACTCTACCAAGGCCTTTGCTATCTATCCTCTCACAGCAATTCAATTGTTAATTAGTTGGACCGTGATTGTTGCCGCCAAGTGGCCAAAATAGAACAGTTAGTAGGACCTTATCAAAATTCTTTATTTATGTTACGTGCTTATGTTAAACTAAATCTGCCGATATATTATTATCAGACCTTTTACTCCCAAAACCTAGTGATCTGTATTATAACTGTCATTATCCGTCTGGCTCTAGCTGTTACTAAACATGATGAGATAAAATCACTCTCGGTGGGATTGAGATCATTGCCTCTTTGATTAATGCACGCATCCCTTTTTAAAAAGATAAATCACCGTTGCAGCTTTCACATGGGCTTAATTACAAAACACATTTCTAATTCACTCCAAAAGACTCTGCAGAGCATTTTGCCTATCAGTGCAGCAAAAATACAGCTGGATAAGTAAAGGAGCGCAAGTGTGCAGAGGTAGTAATAGTCCTGTGTCTGAAGGTGACAGGGAGGAAGTCAGTGAAAACAAACCCTATAAGCCTGACAGGAAGGGGATGAAATATAAATGGTATCTAAAGAGCAACATGGCATGTACCAAAGACAGGTGGAGGACCTGACTTCTACACCACAAGTAACACAATTAAAGCTACAAAAGCATCAAACCCCTGCATCAAACACAGCCTCCACTTTGGGATCCAGGTGCTGGGAGTCATGGTGAGAACCAATAACAGGTCTTACTTCCAGAGAATCTCATTCACTAATGGCTGACCCGTGTGACATCACCACTTGCTGATGTCTTTACATTCATCCAAGATAGGCTCCCCTTTATCTTTTCTAAAAAATAATGGATGCCCAGAAGAGGGCCTGCTTTTCCCCCACAATCATAACAACGTTGAGATTTATTTTTTTGCTACAAAATTAATCAAAGTTCTCTTGTTCTATCAGTGCAATGAGGGAAATCAACAGTAATTGATATTGTCATCAAAGAGCCTCAGTGCTAAAGATACTTCAGGAAAAAATAAGTTATTTTTAGCACAAGGCGAAGAAGTGCAAAAAAGAAAAAGAGTTTTTCTAGAGTCTGTGGTGCATAACTCCACTGTGTTGTTTATAGAGACACTGTCATCCATTTCCATGGTGCACTGAAGCAGAGGGCAACACAAATACTTGGTCTGCGTGCAAAAGAAGCCAACAGTCGCGATTCAGACAGGCAGTCCAACACATCAGTAGGCAGAAACTGAGGGCTTTGTTTTCCGTGAAAAAAAAACTTTTGAAGACACTTCAGATGATACATTTTACTTATATTTCTAAACTTGTATATTTTCCTCACTGCAAAAGGATGTGATATGACACTTCAACACCTATTTGCATAATGGTCATTGTATTTAGATTTGGTTAAACGAGTAACAGTAAATAACAAGTTTTCAGCATTTAAAAGTATGCGTATCTCGATTATCTATTAATGTATTGAGTCATTTGTTTCTTAAACGTCCAAACATTGTTAAAAAATGTGAAATCAAATAATTATGTTCCTGCAAGGATTCAGATTAAACAAATGATCATTTATGATAACTTGTGAAGATGACACAGCTTAACATACGGTTATGTCTCAAGGAAGCTGATGAGTTGTTTGGGCTAACAATGTTTATAAATCCCACAAAATAGACACAAACCATCCACTGTATTATGCAGATATAAAATATGCTCCATAAATATGGATGGCAGTGGCAAAGGTAGATGATGAATGTGGGTTGATAACTGAATGCAGAAACTGATTTACATGCAGCTGAAGACAAGATTCCTGCATAACGATATTGCATCACTGTACAAGGAATACATGATGGTCAGCAGCAGACAGTGATTTAATTAGAAGACAATGAAGTAGAAGAAGTCATAAAAGTAGCTATTGTTTTAAACAGTTTTATTGGTTTCACAGCATTCCATCCATTTTTTTTGCAGTACATTCATGAGGGTCAAATACTACTTTTAAAGCTGAAATGAGTAATGTTCTGCATGACGTCACCCTCGTCAGAAAAGACATATCTACAGCAAAAAAAAGGTGGAGTTGTTGTGGGAGATTGTGTGCAAGCCTGCAGTTTGTTTTAATCAGTAAAGTGTGATCCAAATGGGTTTATTTTGACTTGTCTGAGGATTAAAAAAAAAAAGTGGAATGCATTACAGTGAATTCAAACTGTCATCTTTACAGTCAACCAGGTGCAACCCCACCACAGTAAATGTTTTGACTATATAGTGCATTTGAGCATCATGTACAGACAAATATTTTTCCTTATCTATAAAATATCAACTCAATATAAATGTCCCGTTAAAAAATGGTTATGAGCTCTTGTCATAATGATGAACAATTCTTCAAATTCAAAATAGCTTTCATCACTCTTTTTCATCACACATTCACTTAAAGGCATGCTTTTTCTTTGTCATATTGTCAGACACTGATATTATATACAGTATATATTGTTCATCATTGGCATACATATATGACAATATTAATATATCTGCAATAAGTTATGTAATATCAGCAGATAATATAAACCACCTGATGAACCAGTCAAAACTATTATACTAACATAAGACTATAGACTACTTTAGAAACTGATCAACAGGGATCTCAGGTGTTACTTCTCTAATTATTTAAAACTATATATCTAAATATACAGTAGCGTCATCATATTGATCATTGATAAATGTTATACTGTAAAGTGCCTAAAACCCCCAGCAGCACTAAAGTAGGCCAAAGACAATCAGCAGTACCTGTCTGAGACGCAGCAGAAAAAGTTATTACTGCCAGGTTCAGCTCAATATGTGACCTGAGGCGGGAGCAGAAATAACCACCCAAACAAGCTGTGTGTGCAAACATTTCCTTCGCCCAGAGGAGGCGAGACAGGATGAGGACAACAATCACTGGAGGACAAACGCGGGAATCGATTGGATCACATACTGTGATCATCTCAGCTATGGATCAAAAAGGCATGCTTAGACGGCTCCGCCACTGCTCGCACACAACCACAAGCCCTTCCCTTTGACACAAACGATACTCTGGAAGATGTTCACACTCTGTGAGCACTGAGCCACTATAACCTCAGACATCAAATCCATGTTCACACTGTCTGGCCAACTTCTTATTCGTGAATGTAAATCACAGTCTTTCAAACCGTGAACATAATAATTTG